>JBBGZY010001730.1:87500-520000 GCA_037952925.1 Lithobates clamitans
CAGGACACCATGCCGACGCACGGCATGCCTGTAACTCCTACAGTCAGTTTAGCTGCCCTCCCAGCCCTGCTGAGTTGATTGACAGCGGCTCCCAGCAGGATCCTCGCTGTCAAATTGCAGCTGTTCGTAGAGAGTACAGCAAGAAAAGGTCGGTAGCAATATATTTAAGTTTCAAATGCGTGCATTTATGTGGTGGCATAGTGTGTGTGTGTGTGGTCCTACTGAACAAAACTGAAGGTTTTACTGAAGATCTGAAGGTCCTGTTGAACAAATGACAGTCCTACTGAACACACTGAAGGTTCTACTGAACCTACTGAAGGCATTGAAGGTCTCGCTGAACCTACCGAATAAAACTGAAAGTCCTACTGAACACATTTGAAGGCCCCTTACTGAAGCTACTGACCAAACTGAAGGTCCTACTGAACAAATCGGTGGTCCTAATGAACCCTACAGAAGGCTTCTGACAGATTCTCTTACAATTGGCTGTAGAGATCTCATTCACGCAGACAGAGTTGGGATCCACCAGTAATACTGGGGACTCTTGATATCCAGTCTCATGATTCCTGTCTGATTCCAGGTCGGGGGAGAATCGCACCACCATGCACAAGTGCTACACATTCCTGATCTTCATGGTTCTGCTGCTGCCTTCTCTGGGTCTGAGCAGGTGAGATGAGCTGCATGATTTTATACCATGAAATGTCTTCCCGTATTCCCCGACTCTTCACATCTATTATTCTTTGTTTTGTTAGCCTGGACCTGTTCTTCAGATGGCTCTTTGACAAGAAGTTTCTGGAAGAGGCCACAGTCAGATTTGAGTAAGTACAACTCTCGACCCGAAAACTGGGTCATTGATTTTTGTGTCTTCTGATTGGCAGGAGAATGGAGATATGTAGGAATAAATATTAAGGCACCAATTCTAACTATATGACAGGCTGAAACATTTAAAGCTGAATTCCAGGAATTCAGCCACTTTGTAAAGATTGAGGGCACACCATGAGTTAAAGCGCAGTTCCACCCAAAAATGGAACTTGCGCTTTAACCACTTCAGCCCCCGGAAGAATTTACCCCCTTCCTGATCAGAGCACTTTTTTGCGATTCGGCACTGCGTCGCTTTAACTGACAATTGCGCGATCGTGCGACGTTGCACCCAAACAAAATTGACGTCCTTTTTTTCCCACAAATAGAGCTTTCTTTTGGTGGTATTTGATCATCTCTGTGGTTTTTATTTTTTGCGCTATAAACAAAAATAGAGCGACAATTTTGAAAAAAATGCATTATTTTTTACTATTTGCTATAATAAATATCCCCCAAAAATATATAAAAAAAACCTTTTTTTTCCCTCAGTTTAGGCCGATACGTATTCTTCTACATATTTTTGGTAAAAAAAATTGCAATAAGCGATTATTGATCGGTTTGCGCAAAAGTTATAGCGTCTACAAAATAGGGGATAGTTTTTTTGGCATTTTTATTAATAATTTTTTTTTTTTTTAA
This sequence comes from Lithobates clamitans, assembly GCA_037952925.1. Taxonomy (NCBI): domain Eukaryota; kingdom Metazoa; phylum Chordata; class Amphibia; order Anura; family Ranidae; genus Lithobates; species Lithobates clamitans. The sequence goes on from JBBGZY010001730.1 coordinate 88,992, forward strand.
ATGGCGGCGATCAGCGATTTTTATCGTGACTGCGACATTGTAATTTAATACAGCGATCAGTGCTATAAAAATGCATTGATTCCTGTATAAATGACACTGGCAGTGAAGGGGTAAAACACTAGAGGGCGGGAAGGGGTTAAATCAGTACTAGGGAGTGATTACTAACTGTCAGGGGGATGGGCTGTGTGTGTGACGTCACTGATCTCTGCTCCGATAACAGGGAGCAGAGATCAGTGACACTGTCACTAGGTAGAACGGGGAGATGCTGTTTACATCAGCATCTCCCCGTTCTTCCTCCCCGTGAGGCAATCGCGGGTCCCGCGACCTGACTCACGGAGCTTGCCGCGGGCGCACGTGCACCCGCTGGCCGCCTTTTAAAGGGCAACGTACAGGTACGTGATTTTGCCTGTACGAGCCCTTCTGCCGCAGCATATGTGCGTGAGGCGGTCGGCAAGCGGTTAAGGGAGGTGACCCCCTGACATGCTACATTTGGCATGTCATTTTTTTGAGGGGGGAGCTGGTACCCTCTTCTCAGAGGGTTCCAGCTCCCACTTCCTCCTGGCGCACCGCAGCGTCGGAAGGAAGTTCACCTCTCCCTCCCCCCTCCCTCTCGGCAATCATCTGGGACACGTCACAGGTCCCAGATGATTGCCCGGCCAGTCACGGCGCGTGGCTCGTGTATGCACAGTGTGAAGCCACAGCCGGGCACCCACAGTTACAATGCCGGCGCCGCAGAGAGGGGGAGACGAGCGGGGCTTCGTACGCCCCGCATCCCTGGACCCTGGGACAGGTGAGTGTCCGATTCATTTAAAGTCAGCAGCTGCAGTATTTGTAGCTCCTGGCTTTTAATTTTTTTTTTTTAAGCAGAACTCCGCTTTAAATCCAAGAAGCTGCATGACATCGCCTGGGCTTATCCATATTATTTACATTAAACAGGTTTATTGCTCTGCTGGAGAAGACACTTCAGGGGATCTGAGAGGAGAAAAACACAAAGAGCAGTTATGCCCAGCCCTCCCTTCTGCTGCCCATTCACAGAAGCCTTCGTATTTTGTGTTCACATAATATCAAGACTTCTGTGATTGGGCAGCAGGAGGGGGGAGGGGTGGGCATAGCAACTGCAGTGACTCTACTGTTCAAGATACAGCGCTCAGAAGGCTCAGCGTCGCTCTCCCGATACTACAGGGATAGCTGTCTTTCTGGAGTAATATAAAGCTGTCAGATATAAATAATAGAGCTAAGCCCAGGAGATGTCATGCACCTCGCTGGACTTAACTTCATTTTAAAAATTTTTTTTTTTTTTCAAAAAGCAGTTTCATTTCTCGACTTTAGCTTTAAACATTATAAAAAAGGTCATCTCTTATGCATATCAAATATTTTATTAGGTGTGCACCTAATGCTGCTGCCACTGCAAAATAGCACATTGTATCCTGCATAATTAGGGCACGGTGCCCCTTACTTCCTGATTGTATGACTGATGGCTTTTGTGCCCACTCCTTCCTTGTGCCGCCAGTCAACACCCTCGCTATAGTTATGATTTTACCAGCAGCAATGTGCCTAAAATATGTTATTAGGTGTGCACCTAATGCTGCTGCCACTATAAAAAAGGGCTCCTTGTATCCTGCATAATCAGGGCATGGTGTCCCTTATTTCCTGTTTGTATGACCGCTGGTCACTGTGCCCGCTCCTTCCTTGGGCTACCACACCCTCGCTATAGTCTTGATTTTTACCTGCAACAATGGAACTATGTTGCCGTTGGTTTGTAGTGGGAGGACCCAGGAGTCTGACTCCCGGTGTTTTCAATTGGCTAACGGGTAAGAACGGCCGAGCAGTGTGCAGCGATGTGGGTGGAGTCAGAAGACGGTGACTGGCACACATCTGATCTGACACAATTGCTCCCATTGAATGCAATAAATCCCGTTGTGCGATTGGACTTGACATTTGATACAGCGGTGAGGAACAGGATGTGGCCTCGGAGCTTCCGTAATCCTCCCTCATAATGCCCTGGCATAGCTGCTTTTAACTGTATGCAGGAAAGATGCCAGACGTTTAAGCCAGCCAGTATCAGTTGGCACCAGATTGCCCACCACACTATCACAGTCACCAGTGGCGGCCCGTGCATTGTGGGTGCACGGGCGCCGCCCCCCCGACACCTCCGCCGCCCTCACTATTCATGTGCTCAGCCCCTTTCAAGACACCGGACACATGAATTCCTATGGGGGGAAGGGAAAATTTGTATTTTTGAAGCACGTGATTAGAGCCAGAGACTCTAATAGGCTTCCCGATCCCACCCTGTTGTGTGGCATAGCAAATTAATTTTCGCTATTTTCACACCAACGTTCCTCCCTGCCAATCAGCAGGCAGGTCAGTGAGACCTGTCTCCCGATTGGCCAAAGCATTAGGCGATCCTATTGGATGCCTAACGCTTTGGCGGAAGAGGAGACGAGCGGACACAGGAGCCGCAGACGCCGCTTCCCGCCGAGGAGGAGAGCCCCGTCACTCCAGGAGAGGAACGGTAAGTGCCGCTGGACTGGCCGTGGGGGAGGGGGGGGGGTTAGTGAAGTGACAGCTGAGCCTGGCTGCGTATGATGGGGCACAAGTGGCTGCGTATGATGGGCACAAGTGGCTGCATATGATGGGCACAGTGAGGCTAAAATTGATGGGGGGGTCAGTATTTTTCAGTTTTGTTTGCGCCCCCCCCCCCCCCCCCCCCCCCCCCCAAAAAAAAAAATTTTGAGCACCAGCCGCCACCAACAGTCACACTATAACAGCCATTAGTAGTATAGTGTCTGTACGGAGCCGTATCTTGATCAGGATCAGAACTATTCTAGTGTCCCCAAAAACGCAGCGTTAGCGGGATCAGCCCCCAATCACTGCCAGCAATTGCAAAATGTAGCAGAATACATTTTGGCCTCAATTTATGGAGAAACGTTATGTAGGTCATAGAGGGAGAAGGGGGCAATGAAAACTATTATTTATATGAAAATTAAACATAATGGAAACTGTAAACCCAGAAAATACCCAAAGGAGTGAAAAGATTAAAAATAAATGCAAATTGTGAAGGGGGAGGGGCAGCAAAGATCTCTAACTTGTGTATATCTCTCATTCTATTCTATTTGTGAAACTTTATTTCCTTTTGTCTCCTTCAGGTGTGTGTTCCTTCCAGATAATGGTGCTTTCTTTGTCAACTATGTTATCGCCTCCGCCTTTATCGGTAACGCCATGGATCTGCTACGTATCCCCGGTCTGCTGATGTACATGATTCGGCTCTGTCTGGCTCGATCTGCGGCAGAGCGCAAAAGCGTCAAGCGGGTACGAAGAACTGCCTGGGGGGGGGGGTTAAACCTTATAAATAGGAGGCTGGTTGTTAGTCCTGGTTGTCTGTGATTATATCGGCCTTATTTATTTAACATCATTTATAGATAGATTGTGGATGATTGTCCTCCCATCTGATGGTGCATAATTCCGGGTGCAGCGCCACTAGACTCTTTTTAACTGTCTGTAAGGGGGCATTCTTCTCACTGATCACCAATGTAAGGAGCATTCTTCCCACTGATCACCAATGTAAGGAGCATTCTTCTCACTGATCACCAATGTAAGGAGCATTCTTCCCACTGATCACCAATGTAAGGAACATTCTTCCCACTGATCACCAATGTAAGGAACATTCTTCTCACTGATCACCAATGTAAGGAACATTCTTCCCACTGATCACCAATGTAAGGAACATTCTTCCCACTGATCACCAATGTAAGGAACATTCTTCCCACTGATCACCAATGTAAGGAACATTCTTCCCACTGATCACCAATGTAAGGATCATTCTTCCCACTGATCACCAATGTAAGGAGCATTCTTCTCACTGATCACCAATGTAAGGAACATTCTTCCCACTGATCACCAATGTAAGGATCATTCTTCCCACTGATCACCAATGTAAGGATCATTCTTCCCACTGATCACCAATGTAAGGAACATTCTTCCCACTGATCACCAATGTAAGGATCATTCTTCCCACTGATCACCAATGTAAGGAGCATTCTTCTCACTGATCACCAATGTAAGGAACATTCTTCTCACTGATCACCAATGTAAGGAACATTCTTCCCACTGATCACCAATGTAAGAAACATTCTTCTCACTGATCACCAATGTAAGGAACATTCTTCTCACTGATCACCAATGTAAGGAACATTCTTCCCACTGATCACCAATGTAAGGAACATTCTTCCCACTGATCACCAATGTAAGGAACATTCTTCCCACTGATCACCAATGTAAGGAACATTCTTCCCACTGATCACCAATGTAAGGAACATTCTTCCCACTGATCACCAATGTAAGGAACATTCTTCCCACTGATCACCAATGTAAGGAACATTCTTCTCACTGATCACCAATGTAAGGAGCATTCTTCTCACTGATCACCAATGTAAGGAGCATTCTTCCCACTGATCACCAATGTAAGGAGCATTCTTCCCACTGATCACCAATGTAAGGAACATTCTTCCCACTGATCACCAACGTAAGGAACATTCTTCTCACTGATCACCAATGTAAGGAACATTCTTCTCACTGATCACCAATGTAAGGAACATTCTTCTCACTGATCACCAATGTAAGGAACATTCTTCTCACTGATCACCAATGTAAGGAACATTCTTCCCACTGATCACCAATGTAAGGAACATTCTTCTCACTGATCACCAATGTAAGGAACATTCTTCTCACTGATCACCAATGTAAGGAACATTCTTCTAACTGATCACCAATGTAAGGAACATTCTTCCCACTGACCACCAATGTAAGGAACATTCTTCCCACTGATCACCAATGTAAGGAACATTCTTCCCACTGATCACCAATGTAAGGAACATTCTTCCCACTGATCATCAATGTAAGGAACATTCTTCTCACTGATCACCAATGTAAGGAACATTCTTCTCACTGATCACCAATGTAAGGAACATTCTTCCCACTGATCACCAATGTAAGGAACATTCTTCCCACTGACTCCTGATGAATTAATTTTTTCAGGGTTTCCCCTGAAATCTGAAAATAATTTCAAGGATTCCTCCGGTGTAAGAATGTTAGGAATGGCTGCCCCTAGACCATTATACATGTAAAATTTCTTGCTTTGCCTGTAAATTGGAGCATCTAATCCTGTAATTCCTCAGGCCAGTTTTCCCAACCTCACCCATGGAGTCTCTGCGCAGAGCATTCTGTATAAAAACTGTAGGGATGTAGGATGAAGTCAGCGCAGCGCAGGAGGTCTGCCAGAGCCTGTAACCTCACCCAGATTCACTGTGAAAGCCCTGCTTGATCTGGCTACTAATGATCATAATACCAACATGCAAACCTCTCCTCAGAAAATTAGGTGAAAACTGTCATTTGTAGCACAGCTGCAGCATTTTGCACAATTTAGTTCACTGATGGTCTTCATTATTTTTTTTAGCTGGACATGTTCTCTGCTATTGACCAGCAAGTATGGTACGGATTGGTAAATGTTCCTCTTGTTTGTTTTGCAGCATCAGGCCTACGAGTTCCAGTTTGGTGCGGCGTACGCGTGGATGATGTGCATTTTTACAGTGGTGATGACCTACAGCATAACTTGTCCCATTATCGTCCCGTTTGGTGAGTGACCCTTCCCCTGACACTGTGCTGGACACAGGGCTAGGCTCAGTTTAGAGGTCGGGTGTAGGCATCATGGATGATATGGGGGGGGGGGGGGGGTCACACATCTGACACTGTTCTGTACACTGTTTAGCCGGTGTTTTGTTAGGAGGTTTGTGAACCACATAGGGGCTCACACATCAAGTCCATTGTCCTGGATAAGGCCCCGTTCACACCTGAGTGGGGTTGGCTAGTTGCATCCTTAGTGTGCGTTTTTTGAAGTGGCATTGTTCATTTGAATGGGACTCCCTCCGCTCCACAAACCCACTTAAACAAGCTAATGTACCAAATTGTGGCAATGAGCCAATCGCGTATTTCAACAGTTCTTTTTTTTTGCATGTATTTCACACGTTTTGTCGTGTAGCAAATGCGCAACTGCTACCTGCATTTGGGATGCCATTAGAAAATAATGCAGGTAGCAGTTGCGCATTTGCTACATGACAAAACGTATGAAATACATGCAAAAAAAAATACATGCAAAAAAGCGTAGAAAATAATGTCACCAATCGCTTTTGGCGCATGTTTGCAGAAGCACGTGTTTCTGCTTCGCCAAGGTGTGAACGGGGGCCTAAAGCATTTTCCTGGTGCCTCCGTGGCAGCATACCTATGATTGGTTGCTCCGCCCTCAGCCATAGGCATGCTGCCATGGGGTAGGCACCAGGAAAGGAAAATTACGGAAAAGGTAAGTATTCAATTTTCCGTTATTTGGTCAGATATCAGTAAATGGTGCCATGTATGTTTCATCTTCTTATGCTGTTCAGGTGATTATAGGGCTGATTATTGGTCTTTCATCCATTATAAACCTTGTTAAAGCCCAATTCCAGGAAAAAAAAAATGTTTTCCATGCAGTAGGGCTGTGCCTGCACTGCACAGGTCAACTGCCGATTTTATCTAAGGGTGAGAAGAAAGCCTATACTCGCCCAATACTTCCACTGGAAAATGGTGCTCCCCCACAGTCCAGCGGTGGACTGTTCCTGGTCTATGGAGCCTCCTCTGGGCTTGAGGTTGTCAGGAACAGTCCACAATTCAAGACTTCTGGAGCGCAGGGGGTGCTTGACCGGTCTTGTGCTGGGAGGATTAGGTGAGAAAATCTCCTTTCTCCTCTTCCCTGGACAAAAAGAAGCAGTTGACCCGTGCAATGCGGGCACAGCCTTACTGTATGTATATTTTTTTTCTGCCGGGAGTTGGGCTTTACATGGAATCTTCACTGCATCTGAACACCACAAACCAAAAAACACTATTTAATTAATTTTAATATTGAAAGTAAACTTCCTTCATCCATCCATGTCCCCCATGCTTTATTTTGTTGAGAAATCACTTTGAAAATCCACCCCCTGGCATTGCTGGCCGAGGCCATCTTTACTAAGGGCAGATGATTCACATTTGCTTCCTGGAATGTGTGTGTGTGTATATATATCTGCTCTTAGCTTAAAGTGTTACTAAACCCAGGACCCTGCAGTCACTATATCTGGTCTCCCACGGTACACAGAACATGAAAATGCTACAATTTTAGTAAATATAAACTGCTAAATACCTTTTCTCATCAGCAGTATATAGCAGTCTTGTGACTTCTATCAGTGTCTAGTTAAAGCTTGTAAGAGGAGTTTTCATTTTCCCCTGACTGTCCTATGAGGCTGCAGGACCCCTGACCCTCTGTTTGGACAGTGCTGATTTGGCCCGGTGCCGATCACATGCACCCTCCCAAGAAAAAAAACAAACTCTCTAGCAATACACACCAAACTGAGCATGTGCAGAGTGCCCCCAAGGCTCTGTACTATCAGCAGATGGATTGGGGACTGTGAAAGAAGGGGAGGATCAGAGAAGACAGCATCAAACAGTCTTTTTACACAATGTGGGGGATTAACCCCTTAGGTTCCACAGCCAGTATAACAAGCATGCTTTACTGCATATTCACACTGATTTTAGTCTTGTGGGTTTAGTAACACTTTAAGCATGCATGCAGGAGAGTGGGCTTAGCTTAGAAAACATCTCCCCCCCCCCCTCCTGAAGACTCCTGGGATGTATGACATCATTTACTAACCAGGAATTAACTGAAAAAATATTTTTTAAAAAGTAAAAAAATGTAAATGTGATATACTTTCCTATTTACTAATGCTAGCAGCATGAGGATTAAAAATAATCAATGTTGATTGGGAGAGTGGCGTTCTCCCGGCTGGTCCTCCTGCTCAATGATAAAAGGGAAGAAAGGGAGCATATAACTGGGGGGGGGGGGGGGGGGTACTACGTCGGCTCCCCCAGAGGAGGTGCACAGCATTAACCCTTCCCTAATCCAATACTAAAAAGAACAAAGTATTGCCGCTTAAGAGAGAGGGAATGGTTGGAATTGGGAAGGGAGGTAGAGAAGAGAGAGAGGCAGAAATGGGATGGGGGAGAATGAGGCACTTTTTAAGTAATTTTTCTAATCTGTATGAACCATGATTACCCCCCCCCCCCCCAACTTCTGTGCCCAATCACAGGTCTGATGTATATGCTCCTCAAACATCTGGTGGATCGCTACAACCTCTACTATGCCTACCTACCTGCAAAACTGGACAAGAAGATCCATTCGGCGGCGGTGAGCCAGGTGGTGGCGGCCCCAATCCTCTGCCTCTTCTGGCTGCTCTTTTTCTCCACTGTGAGGACCGGTGAGTGCCAGGCATCCTTCACGGTGTTACTTGCAATTGTGAACCCTGAAATCTGCATATCCCTTGTGTTATATACGTGTAAAACCTCTGATCACTATATGTGAAAATATGATCATCTTTCTTTAAAAAGATAATTGCTCTTTCAATATATGCTATACTTGCTACAGCCACAACCTTGGGCAGCACATAACTAAGTGGTTAGCACTTCTGCCTAGCAGCACTGGGGTCGTCTGTTCAAATACCAACCACGGCACTACCTGCCTGGAGTCTGCATGTTCCCCCTGTGCCTGCGTGGGTTGTCTCCCACATTTAAAAGACTGGTAGGTTATATGTCCCCTGTCTAAATTGACCCCAGTATGTATGAATGTGAGTTAGGGACCTTAGATTGTAAGCTCCTTGAGGACAGGGACTGATGTGAATTAAATATATATATCTCTCTCTCTCTCTCTCTCTCTCTCTCTCTCTCTCTCTCTCTATCTATCTATCTATCTATCTATATATCTATATCTATAGATAGAGATATATAGATATATATATATATAGATGTAAAGCGCTGCGTAAACTAATTGTTTTTGTATATTTACTGATGCACCCTCAGGGGTGTGTCTATGACCGCCAGGGCCTATAGGAAGTGAGTTGGATGACACAGTGGGGATAAGGAGAGTATGTGTTGTGTTTTTTGTTTTTGTTTTTTTTTTATGGTTTGTTTTTTATTTTTTTTAAAGTGCAAGGCTGCAAAAAATAAATATTAAAAAAATACTAGTTGCTGCAGCTGTATTCACCTTAGAAGCGGCTCGATGGGATGGGGGCGATGGTCAGAAGAGGAGCAGACCCCTGGAATCAAAGCGGTAGTAAACTCTCATTTTACACTTGTACCTACAGCCAGTGGTGTATTTTTTGGTTTTGTGCTGCCCTAAGCAAGACTAAAATCGGGCACCCCCCCATCTAAATTTGTCCCACCCCAGCCGCGGCATACCGTTCTCGTCTCAGGGTCAGATGAGGAATCTGCAGCTGTTCACAGTGAACAGCGCTGGCTTCCTGATCGGATCCTGGGACATGGTTCGTCAAAGTGCCACATATGTGGTTAATGGAGCAGAGAATGGGGTCAGCGGGACAGGGGATGAAGCGGCACTGATGAAGCGGCACTGATGAAGCGGCACTGATGAAGCGGCACTGAGGAAGCGGCACTGATGAAGCGGCACTGATGAAGCGGCACTGATGAAGCGGCACTGATGAAGCGGCACTGATGAGGCGGCACTGATGAAGCGGCACTGATGGGGCGTCAGTGATGGGCACCGATGGGCGGCAGTGATGGGCACCGATGGGCGGCAGTGATAGGTAGCACTGATGAGCACTGTTGGGTCTTCATTGATGATCAGTGCCTTTAGTGTAGATATTCCCTTTTACACTTGCCGGGTGCCAGCTCTCTCCTCTCCTCACGCTGTGACGGCGTGAGGAAAGGAATGCCGATATCCAGCAAGTGTGTTTTTAGATTGTGATCAGCTGTAACTGGACACAGCTGATCACGTGGCAAAGAGCGGCTGTGATTGGCTCTTTTACCCCGATCTGTGTTCTGAAGGACGCAGCCGATCACCGATCATGCTGGGTGCGGGCCGCAGCGCGCTCCCAGAACTCCTCCCATAACTGGAAAACCGCGCTGCAGCTGACATTCAGCTATAGCGCAGTTGCCTGGGGGGCCAGCGCTGCCCCTCCCCCTGAAAAAATGCCGTCCAAGGCAAACGCCTTGTTTGCCTCGTAGCAGTTATGCCCCGGCCTACATGTAAGTTTACAATAAATCTTACCTGTCGGTACAATAAATATTTCTTAAAAGTGCACCGTTTAGGAGTTACCGTATATACTCGAGTATAAGTCGTTCCGAGTATAAGTCGAGGCCCTAATTTACCACAAAAAAATGGGAAAAACTTATTGACCCGAGTATAAGTCGAGGGTGAGAAATGCACAGCTACTGTAAGTGGAAAAGAGGGTCAACAATGCCCATTTGCAGCATCAATGTGCCCATTTGCAGCCATAGGTCCCCTGAACTTCAAACTTAGTAGTTAAGGGTTCCTAGATGCCCCCCTAGCTGCAGCCAAAATTTGGGGTCTCTGAACCCAAAGGGTCCCGAAATGACATTGCTGCAGATGGACACAGTTGACCGAATTTGGGGCCCGTATCTCAGGGCCACTTAGTGCTAAGAACCCCAAAGTTGGTGTGCGAACCCAGTGGAACTGGCACCATATAATTTTCAAAGCTGGGGTTTCTAGCCCCAAGTGGCCCCGAGATACAGGGCCCCAAAAATCAGTTCAGAAAATGTCAAGCACTTTTTTGCAGCAGAGAATGACATTTTCCGAACCGGTTTTGGGGCCCCGTATCTCAGGGCCACTTGGTGCTAGGAACCCCAGCTTTGGATATGTTGTGGAACCAGGACCACTGGGTTTACACACCAAATTTGGGGTTCCTAGCACCAAGTGGTCCTGAGATATGGGGCCCCAAAGTCGGTTTAGAAAATGTCAAGCACTTTTCTGCAGCAGAGAATGACATTTTCCGAACCGATTTTGAGGCCCCGTATCTCGGGCCCACTTGGTGCTAGGAACTTTAGCTTTGGATATGTTGTGGTACCAGGTCCACTGGGTTTGCACACCAAATTTGGGGTTCCTAGCACCAAGTGGTCCTGAGATACGGGGCCCCAAAGTTGGTTCGGAAAATGAATTTTTTTGCTGCAGAAAAGTGCTTGACTCGAGTATAAGTCGAGGGGGGCACTTTCAGCACATAAAAATGTGCTGAAAAATTCGACTTATACTCGAGTATATACGGTACTTACAATTTCATGCAGCCAGTGACATCACCGGTGCGTGCGTACTGCAGGGGGCAGGCTGACTTTTTTTTTTGCCTGACTTTACTACCTCTTTATTGGTCTGGTGGCTTTGTTTACCCCTGTGCAGCAGCACTGCCTGTGGCTTCAGAAGAAGTAGAAGGCTCCCTTCACGCGGCAGTTTAGCAGTGACTAGGGGCGGCTCCTGGTGAGAATCAGTCAGTGGTTCTAAATACTGCCTGCACACAGCTCCAACTGCACACAGCTCTGTACAAACCAATGGCCAGTGCTGCTGCTGTTTGCATGTAACCGCTCATCTGAGCGTGTACACAAACAAAAAAAATTATCATTTATAATGCTTCTATCGCTGATATCAGCCAACTTTACATGTATTGAACTGGTGCAGATCGTATAAAACAGCTTGTCAGGCTAGAGGAAAATGGCAACCAATCGCACACAGGACGCCGAATCGCTGTGTCCAAAACCGAACCAGGTAATGTAAGATGGCTTCAGCTCTGATCTCCAGCTGCAGGAGAGGTCCATCAGATGCGTTTCGCCCCCCTAGTGGGCCTAATCAATGAGGCCATTTACTCATCTGAGACGTTGCATGCATATAGAGCCTCAGACCGACCTTGAGCGCAGACAACGTGCGTCCAGGATCGACGCTACTGTAGAGGTTTTTTTTTTTTTTTGTTGACCACACACAAACTTGCCGCAGCTCATCTATGGCACCAAACCAGGCTGCAGTGATTCCGCCAAGTGCATTCTTGGAGACCTCCTTTCCGACGCATTTCATCACAAAGGACTCTTTCAAGGGATGGAGAAACCGATCCAAAATGACCACTTAAACCAATAAGTAGGTCGTAAGGACATTGTAAACCAGTTGCAGATAGCCGTTGCTCAATCCAGGCATCACTCCCCTCCCGCAGTTAACAGGACCAGTTCATTGCAATAGATCTCAACGAGCACCTCGTGCTTTGGAGTGTTTTCACACAGAGAAGATACATAGTTATGTAATGAGGAGACTTGACTTGGACACTTGGTTGTGATCCAGCACAATAGTGCCATCTTGCCGCTGTATATCTAAGTTATACAGTCGGCGAGTGGTTAATTGCAAGTAAAAGTGTTTTTACACAAATCCAAAGCAGCACTTACCATTCTGCTTTAGGCCCCGTTCACACCTGAGCGTTGTAGAATCGTTGCAGGATTGTTGCAGTTCTGCCCGCAATCCTAAAAACAACGCACTACAATCACAAAACGCAGGTTCAGGTGCCATTATCGTGGTTGTGCCGTGTGTCAAATCGCATCGGGTGAGACCTGACGCACAAGAAGGAGCAGGAGCTTCTTTTGGGGGCGACAAGCTTCACACGTTGCGATTTTGCTGCAACAATCGTGGCAAAGCCGCACAGCGTTTTAGGCGCCATTAAAAAATAATGGCATCTGAACCTGCGTTTTGCGATTTTGTATGTTTTTGAGATCGCGGGCAGGATCGCAGCGATTCTGCCACGATCGCAAAATGCTCAGGTGTGGACAGGGCCTTGGGGGTTCATTCATATCGCAGTGTGCGGAAAAATGTACATGTGTTTGGCATGCACTTTGATGCTGCGTTGAATTGAGTTTTAAATTGCGCTGAAATATTTAGTCTCTTTTTCCAGGTAAAAATGTTTTTTTTAATTGCTTTTGTAACTACTTTATTTGCTTTATTTGTAAAGGAAATGTTAAATTATTTATTTGTCAGTCTGTGAAGTGACAACCAATGAATGCATCAATACATCTACCCAATAGTAGATAACATTTTATCGGAATGTTTTTTGATTCTTAGGCCTCATGCACACAGGGAGTTAGAAAAAAAACGAGCTGCAAAGCCACTACCAACGCCAGGAAAAAGCCGCTGTAAAAGCGTACTTTGCGCTTACACACATTACGGCGCATGGTGCTGGAAAACAGTAGGGCACGTTCTACTCTTTGTTTAGGGCAGCGTACATTAGCGCAATGCACAGTGAACAGTTCCTATTGAAATGCATTGCTTTTACAATGTATATGTGCTGGCATGTCTTAATAAACGCATGCCAGTGGATCTGGTTTTTGGATGGTCCCTTAGACCCCTTTCACACTGAGGCAGTTTTCAGGCGTTCTATAAACTGCCTCTCAAGCCACCCCGGTGTGAAAGCCTTTCACACTGGGGCGGTGCGCTTGCAGGACGGGAAAAAAAAGTTCTGCAAGTAGCATGTTTGGGGCAGTGTGGGAGCGCTGTATACACCACTCCTACACCGCCACTGCCCATTGGAATGAATGGGCACCGCTCCTGAAGCACCTGAAAAGCATTTTGGAAGCGCCGCATCACGGGCGCTTTTAACCCTTCTTGGGGTTTAAAGTGACACTAAAGGTTCATGTTTTTTTTTTTTTTTTTTTAAATAACAAACATGTCATACTTACCTCCACTATGCAGCTTGTTTTGCACAAAGTGGCCCCGAACCTCGTCTTCTGGGGTCTCTCGGCTCCTCCCCACATCAGATAACCCCCTAGGGCAGTGATGGCGAACCTTGGCACCTCAGATGTTTTGGAACTACATTTCCCATGATGCTCATGCACTCTGCAGTGTAGTTGAGCATCATGGGAAATGTAGTTCTAAAACATCTGGGGTGCCAAGGTTCTCCATCACTGCCCTAGGAGAAGCGCTCTCTCGAGTCCAGCATTCGGTGTCCATAGACGCCGAATGCAGGATTCAGCCCCGCCCCCCCAGCGGCCGCGTCATTGGATTTGATTGACAGCAGCGGGAGCCAATGGCTGCGCTGCTATCAATCTATCCAATCAGGACCTGAGACACCAGCTGGAGCTGGTGTGCTCGTCCCAGTCGCTGGGAAGACCGGGTTCAGGTAAGTAAAAGGGGGGATCTGGGGGGGCTGCTGCACTACAGGAGGTTTTTCACCTTAATGCAAAGATGCATTAAGGTTTACAACCCCCTTTAATCCTTCAAACCAAAAAATTGAATCGGTTCCTAAAAATGTATGCTTTTCAGCCTCCTACATAGGCCTTAGTCATACCCCGGGCAGAGAGACAGCTCGTCCCCGTGGGAAAAGTTCGAGGGTTCAGGTAAGTAAAACGGGGGGCTGGGGGGCCGGTCACTGACAGGTGTTTTTTCACCTTAATTTATAGGATGCATTAAGGTGAAAAAACACGAACCTTTACAACCCCTTTAAAAGCACCCCGCTACAAAAAAAAAGCTCCGCTATAACACCGGTAAAGCGCCGCTAAACCGAGCTGCTCTTTACCGCTAACGCCGGCACCACCCCCCAGTGTGAAAGTAGCCTTTAAGTTTTATTGTTTTAATAGCACAGATCATTTACACAGTTTTCGTTTGTCTTTATGTCTGCAGGTTTCCTGGCTCCCACCTCCATGTTCACCTTTGTGGTCCTGGTAATCACCATCGTTATCTGCCTGTCTCACGTCTGCTTCGGTCACTTCAAGTACCTGAGTGCCCACAATTACCGGGTGAGCTGAATCTCCGCCCCCCCCCCCCCCTCTTCTGGTCCTCCATCTTTAAAGTGACTCCGTCTTTTTTAAATAACAAAAGCTGTGCCTGAAAAGAAGATGGTAAATCTTCCGTTCTCCCTCTGACCGCCAACCTGATGAGAAATCCTTCTGGCAAAGTCTGCAGAAACCTACACTTCCGGGTGTGTCAATCTCTTGACTCCTCCCACTCACCCGGGGGGGAGGATCCATTGTATCCAACGGGGAGCACAAGAGATCGACACTCCCTAAATAGTCCGTTTTTGTACAGACTTAAAGTGGTTGTAAACCTTTCCATATACCCAGTGAAGTGACTGGCCTTAGGTGATGCTCAAATCCTCCTACATAAGTTGTACCTTTTTATCTGAGGGCTTCTCTTTTCTAAATCCATTCAAAGTTCAAGATTTATAAAGCTTGTCTGAGCTGTCAAAAAATAGGGCGGAGAGCTGAAATTACACACTGCAGAGCTCAATGA
Organism: Lithobates clamitans; assembly: GCA_037952925.1. NCBI lineage: Eukaryota > Metazoa > Chordata > Amphibia > Anura > Ranidae > Lithobates > Lithobates clamitans. Next base: position 104,104 of record JBBGZY010001730.1, read on the forward strand.
GGAGAGAACTCTGAGAGCTAGAGAAACAAAGAGAGCTACAACCCCAAAAATCCCATAAGGATAGACCGGATGAGATCAAGACATCTGCGCCAGGGCTCACGTAGTGCTAATCATCCAAAATCCAATGAAGAGAGTGAAAATTCGGCACCAGGACGTCTTGGCATTAAAAATGTATATCTTTATTTAAAGGATATGTAAAGGTTTGTTTTTTTAAAAAAAAAGCCTCCTCTGTGCAATTGGTTTTGCACAGAGTGGTCCCAATCCTCCTCCTCTTCTGGGGTCCCTCAGCAGCGCTCCTGGCTCCTCCTCTTCCTAAGTACAAGTTTGGAGAGCCGCTCTCCCCAGGGGCACTCATGCTGTTGTGCTCCTGTGTCCTGCTGCATCCATTGACACAGACAGCAGGACTTGGACCAGCCCCACACTTCCCGCATCATTGGATTTGATTGACAGCATCGGAAGCCAATGGCTGCGCTGCTATCAATCTATCCAATCAGGACCTGAGACACCAGCTGGAGCTGGTGTGCTCGTCCCAATCGCTGGAAAGACCGGGTTCAGGTAAGTAAAAGGCAGATCTGGGGGGCTGCTGCACTACAGGAGGTTTTTCACCTTAATGCAAAGATGCATTAAGAAGAAAAACCTTGAGGGTTTACAACCCCCTTTAATCCATCAAACCAAAATATTGAATCAATTCCTAAAAAATTATGCTTTTCAGCCTCCTACATAGGCCTTAGTCATAATTATGATTAAGGCCTATGTAGGAGGATGAAATGTGTCAACTTTGAGGAATTGATTCCGTTTTATGGTTTGATGGATTAAATAAAGATATCAGTTTTTAATGGCAAGATATCCTGGTGCTGGATTTTTACTCTCTTCATTAGCTCTGAGCTGATTGAAGGGTAGGGACACCCCCTCCCCATTCACACAGCACATAGGAACAGAGCTGAGGCTGTCAATCACAGGCTGTATGCTGGAAATCCCTCACCTTTTTTCTTTTCGTGTCAGGAAAACTTGTCAAAGTGATTCATGCTGATAGCAGAGGAAGGAGGCAGCAGACAGAAATGACACTTAGTGCTCTGGATTGAGACAAGTACACACTATAGAGGGATATGCTTTGTTCAATTTTGAGGTTTACAACCTCTTTAAAATGGAACTAAAGTGAAACAAATTGAGCAGGCAGGCTTTTTATTGCAGAAGAGACTACAGTGGAACCTTGGTTTATGAGTAACGCGGTTAACGAGCGTTTTGAAAGACTAGCAACTTTATTTTTTAAAATCCGGACTTGGTTTGTCTCGCAAAATGAGCAGGATTCAAGCCAATGGAGTGTGTAGAACCGCATTTGGACAGAGGTGCGGGGGCGCCGGTGAAACTCGGAACGGTTCGGAGCCCTTCGGAAACACGCCGTTCCCAAGTGTTTTCGAGCCTTTTAAAGGGTTTCCAAGTTCAGCCGAGCTGTCTCTGAGTATATCCGAGGCTCTCCGGCACCCCCCCACCTCTGGCCACATGCGGTATTGCATGCAAAAGAAGTCAATGCGGAACAAATTATCTTCGTTTCCATTGACTTTTATGGGGAAACTCGCTTTGATATGCGAGTGCTTTGGATTACAAGCATTCTCCTGGAATGGATTATGCTCGTAATCCAAGGTTCCACTGTATGTCTCTTCTGCAGTAAGACAAATGAACCTGCCTGTTCACACATACACAGTCCAGTGTACATCACTGGCACGTGTAGGTGCTAGAATGTGAATAAAAACACCCGTGTGCATGCGCAGCAGTTATGTCTATCCCCCGATGGGCAATCAAGATGGCTTTAGACCTCACACCTGGAGAAGCTGGAGTAGGTGCGGAAAGGGAGCTCATGGGTGGCATATTGCTTGAGCAGAGGTATTTGTCGGCTTTAGGTGGATGGTTTCTGTTTAAAGCAGCATTCAAGGGGCTCAGGCAGCGGGAGACGTGAATGTTAACGATCTTCTTTCCAGATGCAGATTTTGTTCTCACTTCTATTTAAAGCTGAACTCCAATGAGAAGGAATGCATTATAAAGGTTCTTCCTCACCTTGGGTAAAAATGCTGTCCATTTATGTAATCCATTTTTACACTCTCTATTTCTTCCTTAAAACACCCCTAATGCCTCCAGCTTGTGTGACAGGGCACTGCTAATTTCCCCCTCCCGCTCATGTTTCCTCCCCTTGTTTTCTAAAACAGAGCGATTACGGTTTCTTTAAAGTGGTTGTAAACCCTTCCATATACCCAGTGAAGTGACTGGCCTCAGGTGATACACAGAGATGAAACAAATCCTCCTACACAAGTTGTACTGGTTTTATCTGCAGTCCTTTCTTCTCTATAGCCCAGGGGTAGGCAACCTCGGCCCTCCAGCGGTTGTGAAACTACAAGTCCCATGAGACATTGCAAGACCCTGACAATCGTAGGCATGACTCCTAGAGGCAGAGGCATGATGGGATTTGTATTTTCACCGCAGCTGGAGTGCCGAGGTTGCCTACCCCTGCTATAGCCGTTCAAAGTCCAGCATTTCTAAAGCTTGTCTTGGCTTTCAGAAAAAAGTGGGCTGGTGGAGCTGAAATTACACTCTGCAGAGTTCAGCGAGTGCTGATTGGAGGGAAGGGACAACCCCCCCCCCCCTTCACACAGCACACAGAGCTGAGGCTGTCAATCACCGGCTGTATGCTGGAGCTCCCTTCCTTGTCACTTTTTTATATCTTGCTGATATTACAGGAGCGAAGCAGCAGACGAAAATTAGCTTTAGTGCTCTGGATTGAGTACACACTATAGAGCAGGGGGTAGGCAACCTGGGGCCCTCCAGCTGTTGCAGAACTACAAGTCCCATCATGCCTCTGGGAGTAATTGTAACTGCCAGCCTTGCAATGCCTCATGGGAAATGTAGTTCCACAACAGCTGGAGGGCTACTGGTTGCCTACCCCTGCTATAGAAGATAGGCTTTGTTCATATTTCATGCCTGAGGTTTACAACCACTTTAAGATTGACGTTCCTTTTTTGAGCAGATAAAATCTCTACAGTACCCAGACATGACCACACACAGCCATTTATTGACGATGTGCAGCTAAACACCCCCCCCCCCTTACATCTATGCCCACCTACGTCAGTCTATTCCCATGAAAACATGGTGGACGTGGCGTGCACAATCCTTTCTGTCTGGCTCTGGCCACGTTATGCTTTGCACAAGGAGAGGATGACATCACCAGATAGAAAAAAAGAGGAATATATATTAAAAAAGGCATTAATCTAAAAAATATTCTGTGCTTTGGGGCCGAAGTGGGCGGGTCCCTGGGTTCAGCTTTATGCATTCAATGTCCCCTATATTTCTATTTATGCCTTACCATCCCAATAAGTCACATGACCTGCGCTGAACATGTCTCATCAATCCCTGTTCTCTCCTTCAGATTGATCACACAGAGGTGAACGCCGTGGATGGAACACAAAATGGCCGCCCAGCATCCAATACAGCTTCTCAGAAGTCGGCGGTAAGTCTTGCGTCAGCATCCTCAGTAAAAACTGTTAGTGAACTAAGGAGGTAGTTCAACAGTAGACCTCATTAACACACCCTGCACCTGCTCACTCCCTCCAGGAGATTGCTCCCCCCTCGCATGCCTCCCCCTCCACCTCTGTAGTTTTGTGCTTCTCCAATGCAGGCAATGTCAGTGAACACTGTTCTGCCTCTATACACAGTGATCGATTGTTTTGTACCACCTTGCAAAGATCGTTCACTTGGCAGAGTGTGCAGGAGCTGAGTGATCACACTATAATGTGGAGCAGAGATGTAATATTGAATTCAGGAGATGTGTGTTCTGGAAGTCTTTAAAGCTCACCATACATGATACAATCTGATTTTACAAGGAAGAAGTAGGAAAATGGATGGAAATAAAAAAAAGAGTGGTATAGTAATGAGGGAGGTGTGTTCCAGAGAGGTAAACACACCCTATTCTGTGATGCAGTAAGACAGTGCATGATAATGATATGAAGTTCCTGGAAGGTTACATGATGATGCAGAATGTCAGGTCTCAGAAAGTATTTTTCTTTTTTTACTGAAAAATGAAAATTCAAAGCTTTAATGGACTAGGTAAGTGAGAGATAACCACATTGGCATGGCTTGTGCAGAAAGGACATTAGAAAAGGCTTTTATTTATTATGAAAAGTAGAATTCTGTCCAAAAAGGTGAACTTGGCCTTTAAGTGCACATTTCAGGCAGCCATTGAATATGGTATCCCTGGCATGTCTTGCATCCTCCTGAGCTGTTGCTCTATCACTCGCCTGTGGGAGGAGCAGGGGAGGGACTTGGAGCAAGGGCTTAGGGGGATAGATAGAACAGAGCTGCTGTCAATCATTGAATTGTTGGGAGGAGCAAGGGAGGGGCTTGGAGCAAGGGCTCAGGAGGATAAATGGAACAGAGCTCCTGTGCATAACTGGCCGGGGGGGGGGGGGGTGCAGAGGAGGCACTTAGTGCAAGGGCTTAGGAGGATAGATGGAACAGAGCAGCTGTCAATCACTGGCTTAGGGGAGGGACCTAGAGTAAAGGCTTAGGAGGAAGGAGGATAGATGGAACAGAGCAGCTGTCAATCACGGAATTGGTGGGAGGAGCAGGAAGGGACTTTGACAGCAGCTCTCTTCCATCTATCCTCCTGAGCCCTTGCTCTATCACTGGCCTGGGGGAGGAGCAGGGAAGGGACTTGGAGCAAGGGCTCAGGAGGATAGATGGAACAAAGCTACTGTCAATGACTGGCCTGTCGGAGGAGCAGGGGAGGAACTTAGAGCCATGGTCCAGGAGAATAGATGGAACAGAGGAGCTGTCGATCATTGAATTGGTGGGAGGAGCAGGAAGGGACTTTGACAGCAGCTCTGTTCCATCTATCCTCCTGAGCCCTTGCTCTATCACTGGCCTGGGGGAGGAGCAGGGGAGGGACTTTGACAACGGCTGTTCCATTTATCCTCCTGAGCCCTTGCTCTATCACTGGCTTAGGAGAGGAGGAGAGGAACCTAGAGTAATGGCCACTGGAGAAGGAGCAGGGGGTGGGGGGGGGGTGACTTAGAGCAAGGGCTCAAGAGGATAGATGGAACAGGGCCGCTGTCAATCACTGGCTTAGTGGAGGGACCTAGAGTAAGGGTTCAGGGAGATAGATGGAACAGAGCTCCTCTCAATGACTGGCCTGGGGGAGGAGCAGGAGAGAAACTTAGAGCAAGGAGCAAGGGCTTAGGACATGAGTTCTCAACCTGTGGCCATCCAGCTGTTGCGGAACTTCAAGTCCCACGAGGCATTGCAAGCCGTTGACAGTTAGAAGCATGACTCCCAGGGGAGGGACTTAGAGCTAGGGCTCAGGAGGATAGATGGAATGGAGCTCCAGTCACTTACTGGCCTAGAGGAGGAACAGGGGAGGGACTTATAGGAAGAGCTCAGGAGGATAGATAGAGCAGAGATGCTGTCAATCACTGGCTTAGTGGAGGTACCTAGAGCAAGGGCTTAGGTCAAAGGGGTCTTCAAACTATGGCCCTCCAGTTGTTCAGGAACTACAATTCCCATCATGCCTAGTCATGTCTGTGAATGTCAGAGTTTTACAATGCCTCATGGGATGTGTAGTTCCGCAACAGCTGGAGGGCCGTAGTTTGAGGATCCCTGGTTAGGAGGATAGATAGAGCAAGAGATGCTGTCAATCTTGGCTTAGTGGAGGTACCTAGAGCAAGCTTAGGAGGATAGATGGAACAGAGCTGCTGTTTATCTGGGAATGCATTTAGATCAAGGTTTTCAGTGCTTGCTCATGTGTGTGCCTGGCCGTGAGCATGTAAGTTAGGGTGGCTATATTGGTGCTGCAGGGAGACCCCAAATGGCAGTGCAGCCAGCTTATAGAAGGAAGTATGGTAGGCATTAATTTGGAATATTCTGCTAAAAAGAGAGGATGCACAGAAAAAAGTCACAGCAATATGAGAAGTATATGGATTAGGCTTTTAAACATTTACTTTGTCTTTGAGGGATTAATAACGCTTTAGCAAGGCTAGATTTTAATTTTCAGGGTGTGAAAACACTCCAGATGCCAGAGCTGATGTTATCTGCCATGTGGATTGGTTCTTGTACTGAATGAAGTCTATCACATGACATTTATACGGAGGTTATAGAAATGGTTGGTAAGTTTTGGGACTCTCAGAAGACGACATTTTATATGACTGGTGTCCTTTTCTCCTTCTAGAAGTATATCGCTCAGGTCCTGCAAGACTCTTCAGCAGACAGCGAACCAGCAGGGGACAGCGAGGAGCCCGGTTCCCAGGACGAGGATACGATCAATGAAGACAACACGCAGGATGCCGAGTTCCAGTCTTGTGAGGACAGTCTCATCGCGAACGAGATACACCAGTGACATCAAGCGGAGGAGAGAGGAGCGTAACACTGCACATACTACAAACACTCCATCTCCTCTGCCCTGTACCCGGGGACCTGGCCCCACCATCTTCTAGCCTTTGCGCTAGGAAGCTGTCCCCTGTAGACTGACATCATGGGCTGTCCGCTCGCCTGCTGCTCTCTGTACAGTATACGGACGAATATTTGGTGTTTGCACAGACGCTGCCTGCTGTCTATGTTATGTGTTAGAGGAATTCATTGCACTCCTGCTGTCTGCTCTGTTCTGTTTTTTGTGATTTAAGCTAATGTGGAAAACTACTGCTGCTCCGTGGGGGCGGGCACTGTCATTGAGAGAGGCTGGCATTATGGGCAAGCACTGTGACCGCATGTTGGAGGCTGGTTCTTCACGTGAGGCACGCACTGGAGCCTGGCACTGCTGTGGCAGTGTATACACACATTTAGTATGACATTGTTAGTCTCACTGGGATAACATGCAAATCAAATCAAATATCATAGCTGCTCCAATGTTGTAAAATATGACTATGGCACTTTGTTCAGCCCATCTGCTGTTGGACTGTAAGTTCTCAGACTGACATTCCTGAGAGTCTAAACATGCTTGTAGTTCAGCCTCCCAACGTGAGGATTCTCAGCAAGGTCCCGAAATCAGTTCTCTCCCGTCTTATACTCCTGGTAGACACTGGAGCTCCCTCCAGGCTTGCCCAGATATTGGTGATGCCCGTGAGAAAGTCAGCTTATGAAATGCATCAAATGTACCTATAGGTGGCTTCTGATACCTGTGAGACCCATGAGAGGGTTGGGTATTTTTCTTGGCACCCCGGATACCTGAGAGAGAGATGTATGCTGCAGGACTTCCCCAGATACCATTGAGACCTATTATAGAGTCAGATATCTTTCTGGGCTTCCCCAAGATACCAGTGAGGCCTGTGGGAGAGTCGGGTATGCTGTGGAGCTCCCCCAGATGCTTGTTAAACCTGTAAATAAACTGCCGAAACACGTCTAAATTTCTTGGCACCCCCAGATACCTGAGAGAGAGGTATGCTGCAGGGCTCCCCCGGATACCAGTGAGATATGTGAGAGAGTCTGATATGTTTCTGGGCTTCCCCAAGATACCAGTGAGGCCTATGGGAGAGCCAAGTATGCTTCTGGGCACCCCCATTTACCAGTGAGCCCTGTGAGAGAGTCCAGTATGCTACAGGGCTCCCCCCCCGGGTACCAGTGAGATCCGTGAGAGAGTCAGATATGTTTCTGCGCTTCCCCAAGATACCAGTGAGGCCTATGGGAGAGTCGGGTATGCTTCTGGACTCTCCTGGATAGCAGTGAGACCTGTGGCAGAGCCAGATATGTTCCTGTACTCCCCCATTTACCAGCGGGACCTATGAGAGAGTTGAGAATGCTGCAGGATTCCCCCGGATGCTTGTGAGACCTGTAAATTAACTGCCGAAACGCGTCGGAATGCTTCTGGATTCCCACAGTGAAGCTTGTGAGAGAGTCAGGTATGCTGCAGGGCTCCCCCGAATACTTGCGAGACCTGCAAGTCAGCTGCTAAACCGCGTTACCAGTGAAGCCTGTGATGGTCAAGCAACAAAACACAAGACCATGCTGCTGGTTTTTATTCTGTTATTTTAATTGATTTTAATTTTTTATAAAATACGCACGATATTTCCTCTTTTTGTCAAATTCCAGCTGTACAGTAGAAGCACATGTAAGCTGTGCTAAAGGACAAGCAAGGGTGCCATAAGAGATCAACTCTCGTTTCTCGCTGGTAATGGGTAGAGCCTGAGGGGGGGGGAGCTGTATTGTCAGTTGGGAGTATAAGAAGACAGAGAGAGCGCCCATTCCAGGACCTGACAGTCCTCGAGTCAGAAAATTGATCCACAAGCATGTTTAGTCCCTCAGGAACGTCCGAGCACTTATGTTGTGAGCAACAGCCGATGGGCTGAAACAAAATGCCCATAGGGATATAATGTACAATACAGGCGCAGCCAGGCTATAGACTTCATTTGCATGTTATCCCAACCAAGGTGTGAGTGTGAAGGCTACGGCCATAATTAAAAGAGTGTAAAGGCTGATGAATTCACTGAGATAAGCTGTGGTGCGTGTGCGTGCGTGTGCTGGGGTAGAGGTGTATGATGGAGAGGCCAAAATCTGAAGTACAAATGGTATTTCAGTTGTGTGTCAAAAGGTGGCCAGTGCAGTGTGTGGTGATTAATTACAAGTTGTGTGTGACGTGGGGTGGGTAACATTGGTGGCCATGTGGGTGTAGATATTGCGGTGTAGCACAGTGGCTGATGTGGGTGCACATCATGACGTGGCGGGCTCATTAAGACGTAGCGGGCTGGGTGAGTGAGCGCACATTGTTGGATAGGTGGGTGAGTGAGGTAGTGAGTGCACATTACATGGAGAAGGTCACGTACTGGTTACGTTTGATGGTGTTATAGCGTATGATGTGGTGAATGGTTCAGTGTGTCAATATTACAGCCAGTGTATGGTGAGGTGGGTGATACTTTTCCCATGGGGGCACAAAAAAAAAATTGTATAGCTGTTCATTGAAATGGCTAGTAAAGTAGTTCTAGGCGAATAGGTCAAAATTGAATGTTCTCAGGCTGTATTCCCCACAATTCAAATGTGTGAATGCTGAAAATATGGAGGGGGTGGACAGGAGTATGTGGCAGGACATATGGAAATACACGCATGCTGCATGACGGAGAGGCTGTATGGAGATACACAACCATGTGGTGGGGCGGAGAGGCTGTATAGGGATACACAACCATGTGGTGGGGCGGAGAGGCTGTATGGAGATACACAACCATGTGGTGGGGCGGAGAGGCTGTATGGGGATACACAACCATGTGGTGGGGTGGAGAGGCTGTATGGGGATACACAACCATGTGGTGGGGCGGAGAGGCTGTATGGGGATACACAACCATGTGGTGGGGCGGAGAGGCTGTATGGGGATACACAACCATGTGGTGGGGCGGAGAGGCTGTATGGGGATACACAACCATGTGGTGGGGCGGAGAGGCTGTATGGGGATACACAACCATGTGGTGGGGCGGAGAGGCTGTATGGGGATACACAACCATGTGGTGGGGCGGAGAGGCTGTATGGGAATACACAACCATGTGGTGGGGCTGAGAGGCTGTATGGGAATACACAACCATGTGGTGGGGCGGAGAGGCTGTATGGGGATACACAACCATGTGGTGGGGCGGAGAGGCTGTATGGGGATACACAACCATGTGGTGGGGCGGAGAGGCTGTATGGGGATACACAACCATGGGGTGGGGCGGAGAGGCTGTATGGGGATACACAACCATGTGGTGGGGCGGAGAGGCTGTATGGGGATACACAACCATGTGGTGGGGCTGAGAGGCTGTATGGGAATACACGGCCATGTGGTGGGGCTGAGAGGCTATATGGGAATACACGGCCATGTGGTGGGGCTGAGAGGCTATATGGGAATACACAACCACGTGGTGGGGCTGAGAGGCTGTATGTGGATACACAACCATGTGGTGGGGCTGAGAGGCTGTATGTGGATACACAACCATGTGGTGGGGCTGAGAGGCTATATGGGAATACACAACCATGTGGTGGGCAGACAGGCTGTATGGGGATACACGACCCTATGGTGGGGCGGAGAGCCTGTATGAGGATACACGACCATGTGGTGGGGCGGAGAGGCTGTATGGGAATACACGACCATGTGGTGGGGCGGAGAGGCTGTATGGGAATACACGACCATGTGGTGAGCAGAGAGGCTGTATGGGGATACACGACCATGTGGTGGGGCGGAGAGGCTGCATGGGGATACACGGCCATGTGGCGGGATGGAGGGGGGTGTACTGGAAAACACAAAAATGTGTTGGGACAGAGGGGGGTCTTGAGAAAATATACAGCCATGTGGCAGGACCGTGAGACTGTAAAGGAATACACAATGATGTGTGGATTGAAGGGGTGGGGGGTGGGGGGGGGGCTGGATTTGGAACAAACGGCAAAGAATGGTGTACGCGTGTAACAGTGTGGTGATGGGATTTGGAGTGTATGCATTAAAGTGTAGTAGAGCTGCACGATTAATCATTAAAAGATCGCAATCTCGATTCAGCCCCCCTCACAATCCTAATCCAGCATTTCCACGATTCATGTAACAAGCGCAGAGCCGTTCTATAATCACAGCTGTCAAACTGTGGCGGCTGCTTTTTTATTTTTTTATCAAAAACATTGCTCAGCGCCGAAAGAGAGCGAAAAAGTAACATTGTATCCTGTTCTTTTAGGGATTAAAGGGATGAACTTCGGTCTGCAAATGAAGTCAGCTTAACCGGTAACTTCACCTTTACAGAAAACTCTGTAAGGTGAACAATTGCCCTCCTCGCTTCCCCGCCCCCCCCCCCCCCCCCCGGTCCCGCTGACCTGGACCGCCGCTTTCTCCTGTTCTAAGCCCCGGTATATCCGCGTCAGAAGCCCAGGGGTTAGAAATCCTCTCTCCTTCCTCGAGTTTTCTCTATAGCTGACAGGACGGCTATGCGGCTGCTGATTGTTTGGCGCTGACCAATTAGAATGCTCCAATCAGCAGCCGCATAGCCGTCCTCTCAGCTATAGAGAAGACTCGAGGAAGGAGAGAGCAATTCTAAGCCCTGGGCTTCTGACGTGGTTATACCCGAGCTTGGAACCAGAGTTAGGGGCGGCCCACGTGGGCGGGGGGGGGGTGCGGAGGGGGGCTTGTGTAAGTTCACCTTACAGAGTTTTCTGTAAAGGTGAACCTACACTTTAAAGACTAAACCTTTTTCTGACATTTGTTGCTTACAAGTTAAAATTAGTATTATTTTTCCAGGAAATTTACTTAGAACCCCCAAACATAATATAAATATATAATAAAATATAAATATAGATATATATATATATATATAATATATTTATTTATTCATTTCAGGTACTATAGCACCGTCAATTTACGCAGCGCTTTACATATACATTGTACATTCACATCGGTCCCTATCCTCAAGGAGCTTACAATCTAAGGTCCCTCACTCACATTCATATACAAGGGACAATTTAGACAGGATCCAATTAACCTACCAGCATGTCTTTGGAGTGTGGGAGGAAACCGGAGTACCCGGAAGAAACCAACACAGGCACAGGGAGAACATGCACATATATCCCTATCTATATAAATATAGAGATATTATTTATATATATATATATATATAAATAAATAATATATCTATTTATATTGATTATATATATATATATATATATATATATATATATATATATATATATATATATATATATATATATATATAGTTTTTAGCAGAGACCCTAGAGAATAAAATGGCGGTCACACTGTATTTGCGCAGCGTTCTTTCAAACGCAATTTTTGGGGGAAAAATACACTTCAATGAACTAAACAAAAAACACTAAAGTTAGCCCATTTTTTTTTTTTTTTTTGTATAATGTGAAAATGAGAGGATCGAGATCTTTTGTTCTAAGCAGCAAAATCGTGATTCTCATTTTATCCAGAATCGTGCAGCTCTACAATGTAGTGTTTGAATTCAGATGTGTGTTTTTTGCTGTTTTTTTGCTGTTTTTTGTCTTTTTTTTGTCTTTTTTTTCCCTCTGCTGTACTGTAGTATACACTTTGCCAGCCTCTGAAATGGACAAGCGCCCCCCTCCCCCCCCGATGACACTAACCCTACCCTGACAGAGCGGGACTCTACTATGTATTCAGCGATCGTTGCCGCATTGCGCACACCTGGAGCCGCTATCCTCTTCTCGCCCGTCACTTACCCAGAATGCTCCCGCCACAATGGAACTCTCGGGCGATGGTTCTATCTCCGACCAGCGTTTTTCACAATGAACCACTACAACGCCACCCAGGGCGTCTTTCGGAGATGGCAGCCAATCTGGGGGGACAATGGGCCTGGGAGGCATTCGGCCAAACTTGGAAAGGGAACGTGTGTAGCAATGAGCTTTTTGTGTGTTTGATGTCACAGCAGCATTCAAGAAGACTGTGTCAGACTGAGCGCTCTTTTTCTTAGCGGCTTTTTTTGAGAGTAACTTCTAAGACATTTAGCGGAATAAGCTGAAAATGAAGACTGACCCCTCCCCCCTCTGGGTGGAGCTTCATGTACTGGTCGCGGTGGTTCTGAGAGACAGTTGGGGCGTACATAGCTCTCTATGTTTACTTGTAGATTATATATTTGTCACCTGGCATCATCCTCTCCGTGCGATTTTCATCCGCCATCACTCCGATCGATCTCACCACATCAGTTTGTGGAATCCGCAGGGTAATGCAGCCTAACCCGCCCTGCACCATCTAATGTCATTCCTACACTGACCTGTCCCTGTACTGACGTGACCTTCTGCACTACTACGATTAAACAAGAGATTGGTTTCTCTTTTTTTTTCTTTTTTTTTTTTTCTTTTCTTTTCTTTTTCTTTTTTTTTTTTCTTTTCTTTTTTCTTTTTCTTTTTTTTTTTTTTTTTTTTTTTTTTTGTAGGATTTATTCTTTTTATTGCTGGGAATTTTGTCTTTCTCATTTCGGATGGTCGCAACTCGGGGGCGCCCAATTTCTGGGGGCCCAGGTTTTCTTTTTTTTTTTTTTTTTAACTTATTTTTAAACGTGTATATTTATTGAGTTTTCAATGATGTTGTATGATGTAAGAGCAAATAAACCGCAGATCTGTAACGATAAAGTGGCGGGTACGGCGAGATAACATCTCCACTTCTAAACTGTTACCGATAGGTAGAGGAGGTACTAAAAAAAAAAAAAAAAAAAAAGGATGTTTTCTGTCGTATAGAAGCACGTCTCAGAAATGTGGATTCTCCTGCTGGGAAGGGTTCTTTATTCATTTGTATGATACATAGGTTTAACAAAGAAATGTGTCCAACACTTGTAACCAATAAAAACTTTGATAGACAACTAAAAAAAAAAAAAAAAAAAAATGCTATCCTCAGAATTTTTACTAGCTGGTCAAGCTGAACTCTGCTCAAATGATTTAAAGGGGTTGTACGCCCCTGAAATGAAAAGTGAACAAAGAATATTATTATTATTATTATTATACATGATTTTTTTATAGCGCCAACAGTTTGTGCAGCGCTTTACAACATGAGGACAGACAGTTCAGTTACAATACAACTCCCTCTATAGTGTATACCTACCCTAATCCAAAGCACCGAGTGTGATTCCTGTCTCCTCTCTTATTCCTCTGCTATCTGCATGAGTCGCTACAGACAGCCTATGCCAGACATGCCCGTGGTCCGGTTTCATACGGCCCCACTGGTAATTTGGATATGTATATCTTTTGTGGCCCCCCCCCAACGAATCCCCGCGCGGCGCTCAGGGATTTGTTGAGGGGCCACAAAAGATATATACCGTATTTATCGTTCCTCGGAGGGGACGGGGCGAGTGCCGTCAGGTTACTTACAGCGAGAATCTCCTGTTTACTCTGCGACCTCTGTAAGAGGAAGTCCTGGGCTGGCATTGGACGACTGTTCTGTCTGTCGTAGGAGGCGGGACTTTGTATTAAAGAGGCCGCCGAGTAAACAGGAGATCCTCCTGTATGTAATCTGTTTGCGCTCGTCCCGCCCCTCTCCCTGTCCTCTGCGAGGCTGCAGATGGGCATCGATCAGGCTGCACTGATGGCAATGGTGAGGCTGCATTCATGGCAATGGTGAGGCTGTATTCTTGGCACTTGTGAGGCTGCATTCATGGCAATGGTGAGGCTGCAGATGGGCATCGATCAGGCTGCACTGATGCAATGGTGAGGCTGCATTCATGGCAATGGTGAGGCTGCAGATGGGCATCGATCAGGCTGCACTGATGCAATGGTGAGGCTGCATTCATGGCACTTGTGAGGCTGCATTCATGGCAATGGTGAGGCTGCAGATGGGCACTGACCCTTATTTTGCTTCACAGTTCTTTATTTAAAAATTTTTTTTTTCCCCTGAATCTCCCCTCTTAAAGTGAAGGTGCGCGTTATACGCCGATAAATACGGTATATCCAAATAACACACCTGAGCTCATCCTTAGACTCTTCACCACACACAGCCACAAAGGCAAGAGAGTTCTTGTTGGACAGTGTATTAGTTCATTTGCATTTAATTATAATGGCTCAAAGAATGTCAGGCAAAATGGTCGGCCCTCACGCATGTTCATGTTCACTTCATCAAATCTAGCCCTCTTTGAAAAAAGTTTGGGAACCCCCCCCCCTTGCAGAGGGAAAGTTGGTGAACAGCCTCAGCTTGTTTCCCTATGAAAATGTTTAGAGGGGGAGGTGTCCATTCCCTCCACTCGGGTCTCAGATTACGCTCAACTCCAAGCTGTGCAGTGTGTGACATCAGATTCCTGCCCCCTGCCTCATCAAGGTAAGAAATGCTGTATAAATTCTGTGCTTTGAATGGCTGTAGATGAGGGCTGCAGATAAACAGGTACAACTTATGTAGGAGGATTTGTTTCATTTCTGTGTATCACCTGAGGCCAGTCACTTTACTGGGTATATGTAAGGGTTTCCAGACACTTTAAACACTAATAGGGTGGGGTTCCTTATGCAGAAATTTACGTACCGTACATTCATATCAGTCCCTGCCCTCAAGGAGGGTATAATCTAAGGCAGGGGTCTCCAAACTTTCTAAACAAAGGGCCAGTTTACTGTGCTTCAGACTTTAGGAGGACCTGGGCTGTTGCCATTGAGAGTATTAAGTGGCCTGAAGTCAGTGGGAGTAAACAGTGCATCTTTAGTATTAGAGGGAGGAATAGTGCCCCATTGGTGTCTGTGGGAGGAATAGTGCCCCATTGTTGGTGCCCATGGGTGATATCGTGCCTGTACCGGAACGTCCCACACTCCGCTTGAGTGCTTCCGTCATGTACAGCTTCCTCCAGTCTGAATATAGATACTCGATGATATAGCCGCATATTACAACCAAGAACTAGGCAGGACTCATTTGGCTGCAAAGCTGGAACTCTTTATTTGAACAAGAATACAGGCTTTTATACACTTGAGAAGGAGGTTCCCCCCTCCTGATCATATTACCCTAACAATACAAACTGTAACCAGAAACTAAATTAACATGAGCTAATTACCTAGTCATTTAACCAGCCTAGATCAGACTTTCAGGTCAGACTTGCCGTCTTCTAGCTCAGAAGGCACAATGCACATTATCATAAGTATAAACACAGAACACCTCCACACAATAGCAGGAGACCACCAGTAGCAGACTATCCGTCTCCTACATTGTACAGAGGCCAATGTGATCAGCTCTTTGAATAAATATGTATAGCAAAGAATCAAATAAACCAGGATTAATCTTTGTATTTCCTGGGAGATATTGTGGATAAATATTACTGTTCTATTTTCTTGGTCACCCTGTGCCCCTAATAGACACAGGGTGATTAAGACCAGGAATTATGCCCTATTGTTGGTGTCAGTGGGAGGAATAGTGTCTTGCATGAGTGGAAGGAAAAGTGGCCCAAGGGTCAGGTAAA
The DNA here is from genome assembly GCA_037952925.1 of Lithobates clamitans. Taxonomy (NCBI): domain Eukaryota; kingdom Metazoa; phylum Chordata; class Amphibia; order Anura; family Ranidae; genus Lithobates; species Lithobates clamitans. The sequence goes on from JBBGZY010001730.1 coordinate 119,967, forward strand.
GTCAAACAAAGGGCCACATCCGGCCCCCAGGCCGCAGTATAGAGACCACTCATCTAAGGTCTTCATCTCACATATGTACACATACTATGGCCAGATTGACCAGGGTCTAATTAACCTACCGACATGTCTTTGGCTTGTGGTAGGAAACAAAGGTTGAAAACTGCAGATAGCGTCCTGGTTGAGATTGGAACCAAGGTCTCCCAGTGCTGCTGTGGTTTCCAGCTATGAAGACCGGCCACTGCTGGTCCCTCTCCATAAGAAGACTGACTGGTTGTGTCACTGCCCCCTTGCAGTTTTAGTAAGGCAGCACTGGTATGCTTACGTCAATGCTTTCTGGAGTGGATCAGTTCTAGTTTTAACTACATTTGGCTTGGTATCAGCTTCTTGCAGGACCTATACAGCAGAGATCAGGCTAGGAGAAGCATGAGCAGTGCTGGGGAGCAGATGACATGTGCTAACAAAGGAGAATGCTGATAGGAGAAGAAAGCAGACAAAGCAATGAATTCACAGAACAATCCTCCTGCGCTTGGGTAGTAGGTATAGGGATGTAAAGTGCAGGCAACTCTTTTCAATGCCAATGGCCTTGCTGCCCTCCCAGGACTATGGCTGTCCTTAGAACGCGTTAGCCGTTTCTTACATCGCCTGGTCTTCCGGCATCACCGGTCCTTGTAACAGACCCAAGAGAGACTACTCACATCTGCCTATGCTCTGACATGTCTATAGATCACGTCTGTTTGAGAGTACAACCATTACTGTTTTTATTTTGAATAAATCTACCTTTGGTGATGCACTAGGTCAGTGGGCCCTCCTTTTCTAAGTATTTTTAAAGCAATGAATTCACCAGTCTGTTGCTTCACCTTTCACTGGCCAGTAACAAGGAAGGGGGCGAGGAGGAGACCTGTAAGTGAAAGTGAAATGGCAGCAGAGAAAGTTCAGGTCATGGCCACTGCCTGGCAAGGCTGTGTAAATCTCAGGACTTATTGGACAGATGGACAGATAGACCAATCCTTTGGCAGGTAAAACAGTCCCTATATATGTATTTTATCTGTGCATTTAGCTATTTGCCTGGAATGTAGCTTTGGACCCTAGTTTGAAAGGAACTCATAGACAGGTGATGAGTCCTGCAGTCCTGCAATCAAGTCCGAGACCATGGGGGGGAATTTACTAAGACTGGAAAGTGCAAAATCTGGTGCAGATCTGCATAAAACCCAATCAGCTTCCAGGTTTTTTTGGTTGTTGGTTTTTGTCGAAGGTTAATTCTAACATGTTGAAGTTAGAAGCTAATTGGCTACCATGCACAGTTGCACTAGATTCTGTGTGCTTCAGTTTTAATAAATCTCCCTACATACTTTATAGAAGGCTCCATCTGTGCCACTCTGGGTGACCGTTGCCCACTCTGTGCCTTTAGCAGTCACTTGCAGAAATTCAGAGACTCTTGGGTAATACTGCTTAGAATTGGTCACTGGCAAGCAAAAAACGTGTGGGCTAACCCAGTATAACCCCCTCCTACTTATAAGAAAGCTTCAGTTTTTTGCTAGTGTCCTAGGAAGAGGGACAACTTTTCTTGGCTCTGCTAAGAAAAGTGTAACCTTCTCACTATTTTAGTTTTTTTACTTCCTTCAATTAACATTCTTATTACATCTCTGCTGAGCTGTTCTTTTTATCTGTTATCTGGATCGGCCTTTCCTCAGCTTGACTTTGCAGTGCCGTACCCAAACCCTGGACTGGATGTTGCAGGGCTTGTCTGGAATGTGACCTTCCAGCTTTGGGCCCTGCATTGGGGCACTTTCCAGACCAGAATGTACTGGTTGGCTTTCCCCAGGTCCAGAGCTGTGACAAGTGACCCTGTCTCTGGAAACTCACTATGTGGGTAGGCCGTGTGGACCGATTATTGGAGCTACTTTACTAGGACCATTGGACCATTACATTCTCTCTTTCTTTGGCTTTTTCTCTGCCATTTACTCCCTGGTCCCTCACTGTAAGCAGACTAACTTGTTACCTGTGGAGCTTTCTCCAGGTCCACAGCTGTGGCATGTGACCCTGTCTCTGAAGACTCATTTTGTGAGAAGGAAGTGCGGACTGAGCATCTGGAGGTACTGTGTTATTAGGATCACTGGGTGACCTTAAATGTCTCACTTTCTTTGGTTTCACCGCAGAAGGGTTTAATGTTAAGGGATTGAGTGCTGACATGGGTAGAGCGTCAGGAGCGCTCTGCACTCTTTCCTTCAGTCAGCATTAACTAAGCCCATTCTCCCCGCTGCTCTTCTTTATAAGAGACACATGGAAATTTCCTCGGTTTGTCCCTGTTCCCAGCTTAATTTGACTTGTCCACTTTCAGCCTCCTGACCCTACATCTGCTATATAAGCAGCCAGGGTTGTGAATATCTGAGGCCTAGCCTCATACCCTGAGCTATGTTGCCCTCCGCCTTGCAGTGCAACATGCCTAATTTTGGACCCGCTGTACTGGGTGCTTCTAGCTCACACTCCAATACGTTTTGGTGCGGCCTGAGGTGCCTGACACTGGGGCCTTGCATTTTGCCACTTGCTAGAGTGTATGCCAGTGTTCCCCAAAATGCAGCCCTTTGCTTGCTTTTATTTGGCCTTTGGGGGGCATTATCCCCCCCCCCGTCGGCAACAGTGGGGCATAGTTCCTAACACCGACAATAGGGCACTATTCCTCTCATTGATACCAATGATGGGGCACTATTCCTCCCACTGACATGATGGAGCACTATTACTTCCCCAAATACCAGTCATGGGTCCATGTTTACCCCCTCAGATGCCAGGACATTTTCCACTCCCAATGGACACAATACTAAAATTTGCAGGACAGTAACATGGCCCTTTGTTTAGAAAGTTTGGAGTTCCCTGCTTTATGCCATCCTAGGCGTTTTTCTTAGCTACTTTGTGGTAGCCAACTTCTTGGCTGTACTGTATCTCCAGGATTTCACTGCAGTCTTGCAAGATTTTATGGGCCAAAAAGCTCTCTGAGGGTGCTGGCTCTAACCACAGATGCCCTTCCCCTGTGGTATGATTATCTGCTCTGCCCAAGGCTTCTGAGCCTGTGGTTGCAGAGGCTCATTCTGACGCTGAGTCTCTCGAGTGCTTAAAGGCTGAACCTACTCATAAGAAGTCTGTCTTCTGCTATTACTCCCAAAAGAAAAGTGACCATTCTAGCCAATATTGATGCAAATCTCTAGGATCAGCCCCCTAGCTTCTACCAGTGCTGTCCCCAGCCTAGGTTCTTTTAGGGCTCCTAAGACTGGCAAGATGGTTTTGGTGTACCCGCTGTTCAGTCTTCCTATGTGGTGACTAGAACCTAAAAAAGTTGTTTGTCCCTCATAAGCATCTAATAGTCCTGTACCCATTTGAGGAGGAGTTTGTAAAAAAAAAAAATGCCCCCTCTGTGTATCTGGTGGTATCTCGTATTAAGAAAGTCTTTACATTTCACTGGAGGATGCACCTCTTTTTAAGTACCCCATCAACAAGCAAGTGGAGGACATTTCTAGAACACTGTTCTCTCTGCGTTGTGCACTGCAACTTGTCTTGGTTGTGTTCTTAGGCTGTCAGACCAGCCTAAGGCCAATAGAAGGAATGGGATCACAATGGCAGTTGATCCCTTGTTTATGCCTACTGCCTAGGACGTCAGTGTGGACGGGTTGTTGGTTGTCTCCTGTCCATGAACATAAGGGGGACTCTGACTAAAATGATGGGGTGCATAACCTGCTTTGAATGTCTATCGAGGGATAGAACCACTTCTGAGCTGGCTAGGAAGAATCAATCCTGGTCAACGTTCAAAAAGAGTTCTTTTAATTTCTCCCAGGCCTCAACTTCCAAAGTCAAACCGAAGTCTGATTCCCATTTTGCTCGCTAATCCTAGACTTCAAGTCCCCCCACACCCTAGATCAATGATGGCGAACCTTGGCACCCCAGATGTTTTGGAACTACATTTCCCATGATGCTCATGCACTCTGCAGTGTAGATGAGCATCATGGAACATGTAGTTCCAAAACATCTAGGGTGCCAAGGTTCGCCATCACTGCCCTAGATAAATCTTAAGGAGGTGGATTCCAGGGCCTACACGCCACAGATTTGCTCCTTACCCCTTCCCTTCTTCATTGTTTCAACCCTGTTATCGCTCATATTAGTAGCTCTCCATACAGCCCTGCCAGGTCTTTTGGAGTGGGGTGTAATTGCCTCAGTCTCTGCGGCATAAGGAGTCCTACTCCAACCTGTTCACATTTTCCCAAACCAAAAGGGGAAATTCATGCTATTTTAGATTTGTAAGGCTCTAAATGTCTTTTGTGCCCACAAGTTCTGTATGCCAGGGGTTCTCAACCTCAGTCCTCAAGTACCCTCAGCGGGCCATGTTTTCAGGTTTTCCTTTACTTTGCACAGCTGCTTAAAATCAATATCAATGACATGGTATTGAAAAAGAGCTATTCTATCTAAGGGAGGTTCCCAAAACGTGGCCCGTTGGGGGTACTTGAGGCCAGAGGTTGACAACCACTGCTGTATGCAATCCACCACAGTGCACTGGACGGCACTGGCCAATAGGAATCTGCATTAGTCTGTAATGGCAGCACAGTATGGAGAGGAGATTTTAAATCCCTGGAACTGGGGGAGCAGCTTGCGGGGAGCCCTGACAGCTCAAGATCGCGGTAGGAAAGTACAGTTGGACCGGGAAAACTGAAGCATGCTGGGAGCAGGTGGGGATATGCTGGGCTGTCCTATAGTTTTTTTGTTGTTTGCTAGGGTGTAATCCTCCTGTAAGTTGCAGCATAACTCAAGTCTCTGAATTGTTGTGTCCCTCAATAGACTCCAATAAATGGATTTTACAATAACGATAAAAATCTTCTCTTCCTTCACTGATGTTAGCAGGAGGAGTGATTGGTCAGGTCAAAAAAAAAAAAAAATCTTGTTCTTGGACTTGGGTGTCTGGTCTTGGCCTCCTGATAGCGGTTGGATTACCATCTGATCTCGCTTGCTGTAGTTGGCCTTGTTTGTCCTCGAAGGGAGAAAATTCCTTCATAACCTGTGATGATGATCACATAAATCCTCAGATCAACTCTCCACTCTGCTAAATCCAAGTAATGCACTATAATTCCTCCTTTTAATAGAAAGGCCTCTTTACATTCCAATTTGGAGATCGGGACTGATTTAGACTTTAGAGGATACCATAGAGCTGAACACATGCATACATTTATTGTAAAGATTTGGCAAATTGAGCTTTTACCCCAAGGGCGGTATGAATGGAAGATGAAATTACTTTCAGTGTAGGAAAGGGGTCTTTATATTGCTGTATTCAGGGGAGCTCTGCTTAAAGGAAAAAGCGTGCAGCCATTGCTGATCTCCTATATCGGGGATATGCAATTAGTGGACCTCCAGCTGTAGCAGAACTACAAGTCCCATGAGGCATAGCAAGACTTTGACAGCCACAAGCATGACACGCAGAGGCAGAGGCATGATGGGAATTGTAGTTTTGCAACAGCTGGAGGTCCGCTAATTGCATTACCATTTTCATTGAAAAGTGAAATTGCAAGAAAATTTTGGGTTGTCCCCAGAAAAGTAATAGAGGGGAGATATTCCTATGGGGACACTAGTTCTGGTGACCTGGGGGTCCCCAAGGAATTTCCTTAATTTGCTGGGATTTCCTCTCACGTCCTTTTTGGCTATGGGACAGGAAGTGAAGGGAAATCTCCGCAATGGGACACAGATGGCAAATTAAATAAAATCTGACGGGTTGTAACCCTCCTTTTGCTCTATCTAACATGAAAAGAAAAGTTTTACCTATAGTTCTATTCTAAGGAAAGGTGGATCAGCTGTCTGGTCTGTGAACATTGGCGATGGGAGCCATGTACAAGGACAGCTTTATGTCTGTTATTATTTATTTATTTGAGGTACTTACAGTAGCTCACAAAAGTGAGTACACCCCCCACATTTTTGTAAATATTTTATTCTGTCTTTTCATGTGACAACACTGCAGGGCAGTATTCCAACATGATAACGACCCCAAATACACCTGCAAGATGACCACGGCCTTGCTAAAGAAGCTGAGGGTAAAGGTGATGGACTGGCCAAGCATGTCTCCAGACCTAAACCCTATTGATCATCTGTGGGACATCCTCAAACGGAAGGTGGAGGAGCGCAAGGTCTCTAACATCCACCAGCTCCGTGATGTGGTCATGGAGGAGGGGAAGAGGACTCCAGTGACAACCTGTGAAGCTCTGGTGACCTCCATGCCCAAGAGGGTTAAGGCACTGCTGGAAAATAATGGTGGCCACACAAAATATTGACACTTTGGGCCCAATTTGGACATTTTCATTTAGGGGTGTACTCACTTTTGTTGCCAGCGGTTTAGACATTAATGGCTGTGTGTTGAGTTGTTTTGAGGGGACAGCAAATTTACAATGTTATACAAGCTGTACACTCACTACTTTACATTGTAGACAAGTGTCATTTCTTCAGTGTTGTCACATGAAAAGATAGAAGAAAAGATTTACAAAAATGTGAGGGGTGTGCTTACTTTTGTGAGATACTGTTTATAGTACTGAGAACTTACACAGCACAATACATATAAACTCACCGACCACTTTATTAGGTACACCTGTTCAATTACTTGGTAACAAAAATTGCTAATCAACCAATCACATGGCAGCAACTCATTGCATTTAGGCATCTAGACGTGGTGAAGACGACTTGCTGAAGTTCAAACCGAGCATCAGAATGGGGAAGAAAGGGGATGTAAGTGACTTTGAACGTGGCATGGTTGTCGGTGCCAGACGGGCTGGTCTGAGTATTTCAAAAACTGCTGATCTACTGGAATTTTCACACACAACCATCTCTCGGGTTTACAGAGAATGGTGGGAAAAAAAAAAAAAAATCCAGTGAGCGGCAGTTGAAAATGAAAGGGAAAATGCCTTGTTGATATCAGAAGAGAATGGGCAGACTGGTTCCAGATGATAGAAAGGCAACACTAACTCAAATGACCATTCACTACAACAAGGTATGCAGAATACCATCTCCGGACATAAAACACATAGATCCTTAAAGCAAATAGACTACAGCAGCAGAAGACCACACCGGGTGCCACTCCTGTCAACTAAGAACAAGAAACTGAGGCTACAATTCGCACAGGATCACCTCATTTGGACAACAGAAGATTGGAAAAACTTTGCCTGGTCTGATGAGCCTCGATTTCAGCTGTGACATTCAGATGGTGGGGTCAGAATTTGGTGTAAACAACATGAAAGCATGGATCCATCCTGCCTTGTATCGTCGGTTCAGGCTAGTGGTGGGGGTGTAATGGTGTGGGGGATATTTTCTTGGCACACTTTGGGCCCCTTAGTACCAATTGAGCATCGTTTAAACACCACGGCCTACCTGAGTATTGTTGGTGACCATGTCCATCCCTTTATGATTACAGTGTCCCCATCTTCTGATGGCTCCTTCCAGCAGGATAATGCACCATGTCACAAAGCTCCAATCATCTCACCACTGGACAATGAGGTCCCTGTACTCCAATGGCCTCCACACTCCCCACATCTCATCCAATAGAGCACCTTTGGGATGTGGTGGAAGATTTGCATCATGGATGTGCAGCCGACAAATCTGAAGCAACTGTGTGATGCTATCTATGGACCAAAAATCCCTGAGGAAAGTCTCCAACACCTTGTTGAATCTATGCCACGAAGACTTAAGGTAAAAGGGGGTCCAACCGGGTACTAGCAAGGTGTACCTAATAAAGTGTCTATTTAGTGTATATTATAAAGTCTCACATCAGTCCCTGCCCTCAAGGAGCTCACAATCTAATGCCGCATACACACGGGCGGACTTTACGACCGGACTGGTCCGACGGACCGAATCCGGCGGACAATCCGATCGTGTGTGGGCTGTATCGGACTTCCGACGGACCGCTTCGGTCAGAAATCCGACGGACTTAAGATTTGAAACTTGCTTCAAATCTTTACGTCGTAACTCCGCCGGACTCAGTTCCTGAGGGAAAGCCCGTTCCTCTGTATGCTGGTCCGACGGACCAGATACGATGCAAGGGCAGGGCACTGAATCTCACGCTCACTGCGATAGGAAAAACAAATTTTACTATTGCGGCAAGCGTGGGGAATACCAGGCCCTTAGGTCTGGTATGGATTGTAAGGGGAACCCCCTATGCCGAAAAAACGGCGTGGGGTCCCCCCAAAATTCATACCAGACCCCTATCCGAGCACACAGCCCGGCCGGTCAGGAAAGGGGGTGGGGACGAGCGAGCGCCCCCCCTCTTGAGCCGTACCAGGTCGCATGCCCTCAACATGGGGGGGTGGGTGCTTTGGGGGAGGGGGGTGCTCGTCCCCACCCCCTTTCCTCACCGGCCGGGCTGCGTGCTTGGATAGGGGTCTGGTATGGATTTTGGGGGGACCCCATGACGTTTTTTCAGCTTAGAGGGGTTTCCCCTTACAATCCATACCAGACCTAAGGGCCTGGTATGCCCCGCGACGGGGCTTGCAAGGTGTCAATCTCGCCCATAAAAGCGGCGAGATTGACTTCCTTTTCTAGTCCTGTCGTACCCGAGTCACATTCAAAATGAACGGACTTGTCCGTGTGTGGACAAGTCCGCTCATTCGGAAAGTCCGCCATAACTCCGTCGGGAAGGCCGGCGGACCTAGTCTGCCAGAAAGTCCGGTCGTGTGTAGGCAAGTCCGTCCGTTCAGAAAGTTCGCCGGAAGTCTGCCAGAAGTCCGTCAGGAAGACCGTCGGACCTAGTTTCCCAGAAAGTCCGGTCATGTGTACGCTGCATAAGATCCCTAATGCCGCGTACACGCGAGCGGACTTCCAGTCCGCCAGACAATTCGATTGTGCGTGGGCTCCAGTGGACTTTTTTTTTCCCCAAAAGTTCGACGGACCTAGAAATGAAACGTTTCAAATCTTTCCGACGGACTCGAGTCCGGTCGAAAAGTCCGCTCGTCTGTATGCTAGTCGGACGGACAAAAACCGATGCTAGGGCAGCTATTGGCTACTGGCTATGAACTTCCTTGTTTTAGTCCGGTCGTACGTCATCACGTACGAATCTGTCGGACTTTGGTTGATCGTGTGTAGGCAAGTCTGTTCATTCGGAAAGTCTGTTAAAAAGTCCGCCGGACCAAGTCTGCCATAAAGTCTGCTCGTGTGTACGCGGCATATCTCACATTTATACATACACATACTAGGGCCAATTTAGACAGGAGTCAATTAACCTACCGGCATGTCTTCAGAGTGCAGGAGGAAACCGGAGTACACGGAGGAAACTCACACAGGCGCAGGGAGGACATGCAAACTCCAGGCAGGTAGTGTCATGGTTGCCTGAAACCCTAATCAGCCACAGCTGCTCAGATGTGTAAGGACATGTTGTGCCACATGGTGAAATGTCTTACCAAAAGCACACAGAGGACAGTCCCGCTCCCACAGGTGACATATACTATATTACCAAAAGTATTGGGCCGCCTGCCTTTACACGCACATGAGCTTTAATGGCATCCCAGTCTTAGTCCGTAGGGTTCACTCATCCATGCCCTTATGGACCTTGACAATATTGAACCCTACGGACTAAGACTAGGATGTCATTAAAGTTCATGTGTGTAAAGGCAGGTGTCCCAATACTTTTGACAATATAGTGTTTGTCACCTGTGGGGGCAGGACTGTCCTCTGGCATCAGTGGAAGGAATAGTGCCCCATCAATGCTATTAGTGGGAGAAATCGTGCCCCCATCGTTGGTGTCAGTTGGGGGAGTTATGCCCCACTGCTGGTGTCAATGGTAATAATAGTGACCCGTCGTTGGTATTAGTGGGAGGAATAGTGCCCCAAGGGCTGGACAAGGGCTACAGTTTGGAGACCACTGGCATAGACAATGGAGAAAATAAGACTTACCGTAAAATTATGTTTCCATGAGCCCATTGAGGGACACAAGTCCCACCCCTCTGTACTATTGGTGTGAATTGCTTTATGAAAAACTGAGGCATGCTGGGTAGAGGAGTTATGCAGGGCTGGCTTCCAGCTTTTCTGTTTGCCAGTGTCCCATTCTGCTGAAGGTGGCAGTATAACCCAACTGTTTCTCAATTCCTGCGCCTTCCATGGACTCACATGAATAGATTTATATGGTAAGTACATAAATCTTATTTTCTAAATATTTGGACTCATCTGTAGCTTCTATTGGAGGTTTTTCTTTTTGAATCTGATACTTTCTACTGCCTTCCACCCCCCCTCCCCCCCACACACACACACACACACACCTGGAGAATAATACTGTTGTGTGAACAGTAGCTGTAAGGAATTAGTATCGGGCTTCCTGAAAACTCAAATTCCACACATATATTTACAGGGTGGGGTCCCAACACACAGGAACCTTCCCCCCCCCCCCCCCTCGGGGAAATCTCAGCCCAGCAGCTATTTTCGTATAAAAAGCCGAGAAACCGGTTCTGTCCACCCCCGTCCTGACCTATAGATGTAATGCTGTCTGAATGTGTGGAGGCCTAAAAACGGCCCTCCAAGGCTTGGCCTGTGTAATGCTGCCGCCTACCCGGTACATGTTACCTTTTATCCTGACCCAGTCTGTGCAAATCCTCCCATCACCCCCTTCATCATACCCCACTACCCCGCTCCGTGTAACCACTTTGTCATACCCCACCACCCCGCTCCATGTAACCCCTTCATCATACCCCACCACCCCGCTCCATGTAACCCCTTCATCATACCCCACCACCCCGCTCCGTGTAACCCCTTCATCATACCCCACCACCCCGCTCCGTGTAACCCCTTCATCATACCCCACTACCCCGCTCCGTGTAACCCCTTCATCATACCCCACTACCCCGCTCCGTGTAACCCCTTCATCATACCCCACTACCCCGCTCCGTGTAACCCCTTCATCATACCCCACTACCCCGCTCCGTGTAACCCCTTCATCATACCCCATTACCCCGCTCCGTGTAACCCCTTCATCATACCCCACTACCCCGCTCCGTGTAACCCCTTCATCATACCCCACTACCCCGCTCCATGTAACCACTTCGTCATACCCCACCACCCCGCTCTGGGGAACACCTTCATCATACTCCACAGCCTCCGCTCCATGTAACCCCTTCATCATATCCCTACGCCACGCTCCATGTAACCCCTAAATAATAACCTATTGCCCCCACTCCGTGCAACCGCTTCATCATACTCAACCCCCACTCCATGTAACTCTTTCATCATACCCCACCGGCACACTCCATGTAACCTCTTCATCATACTCCACTGCCCCCACTCCATGTAACCCTTCATCATACCCCACCGCCTTGCTCCATGAAACCTCTTCATTATACCTCACCACCCCGCTCCATGTAACCCCTTTATCATATCTCACCGCCCCACTCCATGTAACCCCTTCATCATATTCAAGCCCCACTCCATGTAACTCTTTCATCATATCCCACTGCAGCACTCCATGTAACCCCCTTTATCATACCCCACTGCCCAACTCCATGTAACCCCTTCATTATACCCCACTGCCCCACTCCATGTAACCCCTTTATCATACCCCACTGGCCCCACTCCTTGTAACCCCTCCATTATACTCCACTGCCCGCTCCATGTAACCCTTATGATACCCCACTGCCCCACTCCATGTAACCCCTTTATCATACCCCACTGCCCCACTCCGTCTAACCCCTTCATTATACTCCTCCACCCCCACTCCATGTAACTCCTTCATCATACCTCACCGCCCTACTCCATGTCACCCCTTCATCATACCCCACTGCCCCTACTCCCTCAATGTAACTCCTTCATCATACCTGTCTACCCCGCTCTATGTAACCCCTTTATCATACCCCACCGCCCCGCTTCATATAACGCTTCTTTATACTCCTCCCCCCACTCAATGTATCCCTTTCATCATACCCCACCACCCCCACTCTTTGTAACACCTTCATTATACTCCACTGCCCCCCCCCTCCATGTAACCCCTTCATCATACTCCACCCCCACTCCATGTAACTCCTTCATTATACCCACTCTGCCCTGTCTGTATGACCCTCCATCCTACCTCCTTCGCCCCAGTCCACGTACCCTCTATCCCATCCCCTCTAACCCAGTTCCAGTCTACATATTCCTATCCTAACCCTCCCCCCCCAGTCCTTGGAGCCTTCTATTCTACACCATCACCCCATCCCAGTCTATGTGCAGTCCGTCTAACTCTCCAATCTACTCCCTCCCTATTCAGTGTAACCTTTCATCCTACACCCTACACTACAATCTAATTGTTTGACCAATTTAAGGGTAAGAATGCAGAGTGTTGACTTCATCGGTGGGTTTTTGCACCTTCATTGTCCAATCACAGGCTGTGGGATGGGTTTTTTTTTTCCCCTCCACTGCAGTGTAGCCTGCAGGGAGGTCCAGGACCTGGCACTGCTGTCTTGCAGAGTGTTTGTCAGCATAAGACTGGCTGATCAGAGGTATGAATCAATTGCAAAGTAAAACAGTTCACTTTTATATATCCACTTCAGCTCTGTATGAAGCTGTTTGCCTGGAGTTCAGCTTTTTTATTTTAGGATGGTAAGATGTAGTGGAGAGAACGGTGCTGTGAATAACTACACAAATCTGCATATGCAGGAAATCACCTAAATCCAGACCTTTGAATGGGCCTTAAAGTGAACCTAAGCTTCATTTAAAGTGGTTGTAAGCCTCAGACATGAAATCTGAACAAAGAATGTCCCTCTATAGTGTGTGCTTGTCTCTATCCAGAGCACTAAGTGTCATCTCTGCCTGCTGTCTCCTTACTCTGCTATCGGCTTGAGTCTGAGAAGTTTTCCTGACACCAAGAGAAAAAGGTGACAGGGGAGGGATCTCCGGCACACAACCTGCGATTGACAGCCTCAGCCCTTTTCCTGTGTGCTGTGTGAAGGGGGGTGTGTCCCTTCCCTCCAATCAGCTCTCAGAACTCTCCTCACTGAGCCCGGGAGTGTGTAGTTATCAGAAACCATGAACCAGACCGAGACAGAAGTACAGTAAAATCACACTTGTTTATTAATAAAAATAAAAAGGTAAATAGAGTAAGTGTATTTAAAGCATAGCCAGAGTCCAGTAACCAGATCAGGTAATGAGCCAGGCCAGAGTTCAGTAACCGGATCGGGTAGTCAGCCAAGCCAGAGTTCAGTAACCGGATCAGGTAATCAGCTAAGCCAGAGTTCAGTAACCAGATCGGGTAATCAGCCAGGCCAGAGTTCAGTAACCAGATCGGCTAATCAGCCAGGCCAGAAGTCAGGGATCCAAGTAGAGGAACAGCAAGCAGAATAAGGAGCCAGAAGGGATGTCAGCAAAGCCAGTCTTTAAACAGGAACGCAGGAGATGGTTTCCTGTGATGTGACCAAGGCGAAGGCAGGAATGAAGTGAGCTGGACGTCTTTAAGTAGACGGGATTGACGAGCAGATCCACAACAGCTGGTTAACTGTGGAGAGAGAAGAGAGCTGGCAATTAGCCGACAGTTGAGCGGCCAGCTTAGAGAAGGAAGGGCTGAGCCCAGCCCTGACAGTAGTTTCCGCTCTCCACCCCCTGCTTTCTGAAAGCTCAGACAAGATTTTTAAATTCTAGACTTTGAACAGCTGTAGAGGGGAGATTACTGCAGTTAAACAGGTACAACGTATGTAGGAGGATTTGTTTCATCTCTGTGTGTCAGCTGAGACCAGTTCATTAGGTATATGGAAGGGTCAACAACCACTGTAAAGTTTTAAAGTGCTGCCTAGAAGCAGACGTCGCCTGATGCTCACCATTACATTTATTAGCCAAAATGGCTTTTTTGTGCGCCTCTCTGATTTAGCGTCACAGCTGCCACCCCCTGTCCAATCAGACTGCCTCAATGGTCAGTAAAGCCAACCTCAATGTAGAGGAGGGTGGTGGTTGGTGGGGCTTCAGCAGAGAAAGTCAATAAAAAAGTGGAACTTTGCTTTTTAAATGTTTGGAATTGAATACAGGTTCTCTTCAAAGTCCCTGACAAAGGACCCCAATGGCAGTAAGTAAGGTGACATTTCAGGCTTCAGCTGTTTGTAGTTCTCAGAGTTCCAGAATCGGCTTCCGTGTGACCAGCCAGAGAGACCCCTGAGGACAATTGTAGGAAACGTCTCTGGGGAGACACCAAACATAAAAGGCGTCAGTACAATGCTGCTGGAAATGTAGGGGGCCAGGATGGGTGGGGGGGGGGGGGCTTATACCTTCCACAGAGGAGGGGCAGGTTCAGCCATAGGGGGGTGATAATAATAAATGATATTCAGTCCAGAGAGATCCTTCAGACGCCCAACGAGATGATAGATGGAAAAAATACAGGAGAGACGTTCTGTTTAATGCTGTACAGAATGTAATGTAAATGCTCTGCTGTAAGGCAGCCCAACCTGACCACATAGGCCTTGGGTAGTTGGACCCTCTGCGCCCCCTGTAGGTACCCCTAACTCCCTTAAAGAAGAAAACCTTTAAGGGAGGTAAACCTCAGACATGAAATATGAACAAAGTATATCCCTCTATAGTGTGTACTTGTCTCTATCCAGAACACTAATGGGGCATACACACGGTCGGACTTTTCATCTACAAAAGTCCGACAGCCTGTCCGACAGACTTCCGGCGGACTTTCGGCAGACTTGCGGTGGACTTGTGGCAGACTTTCTAACGAACGGACTTGCCTACACACGACCACACAAAAGTCCGACGGATTCGTACGTGATGACGTACACCAGACTAAAATAAGGAAGTTCATAGCCAGTAGCCAATAGCTGCCCTAGCGTGGGTTTTTGTCTGTCGGACTAGCATACAGACGAGCGGATTTCGGGGTCCGTCGTAGTTACGACGTAAAGATTTGAAGCATGTTTCAAATCTAAAGTATGTCGGATTTGAGGCTAAAAAAGTACGTTGAAAGTCCGGAGAAGCCCACACACGATCGGATTACCAGCCAGCTTTAGTCCGTCAGCGTCCGTTGGACTTTTGTAGACGAAAAGTCCGACCGTGTGTACGCGGCATAAGTGTCATTTCTGTCCGCTGCCTCCTTCCTCTGCTATCTGCATGAATCACTTCTGACAAGTTTTTCTGACACCAAGAGAAAAATGGTGACAGGGGAAGGAGCTCCAGCCTCAGCTCTGTTCCTGTTAGGAGGGGGGGGGTGCCATAGTGAGGACCATAGTGAATGAAGGTGTTCACTGTACACTCTGTTATAAAGAGGCCCCCTCCAGGTCCAATTGGGCTTCTTTGTAGTCTCTCATGGGGCCTGGAGGGGGCTCTTTCTAACAGAGACTCTCTAATGGACACTGAAAGGGGTACCTCTGTTAGAGAGACCCCATTCCAGGTCCCATTATACTCCTTTGTAGTCTGTAATGGGACCTGGAGGGGGGTCTCTCTCTAGCAGAGACTTTCTAATGGACACTGAGAGAGCCTCTGTTAGAGAGAGAGACCCCCCCCCTCCACATCCCATTAGAGTTGCCTGATTCACTTTTATTTATCTTATTTTGTTTATTGTTAAATGTGATGAGATTGTGGGGGGATCCCAGAGAAAACAAAAACCCCTTAAGGGAGTATCCCTGTGTTTGAGTGCATTTATACACTTTTTATTGTTTTTCAATTAGATTGGGTTAAAAAGTTTATATATATATTTGGCTTAGAACACTGTATTGTATTTGTTTTTATTCATTTGTGCAAATTGTAGGGACGGGGCCTGATAGGGGGCCCTTGCTTTATTCGGCCCGGGGGGCCCTGAGTGTTGTTTGTCAGTCGGCCCCTGGTGGCACTATATAAGTACCTGTAATAAAACGAATAAATACATTTTATTCTGGTACCTGAGGCTCTCTGAGAATGTACAGTGAGCTGCGTTTGCATTCAGAAGAAACAACACAAGCAGTCAGGTAAGAAGAATTTATTGCAGAGGAGTCCCTCTGAATTCCCAAACGAATTTCCCCTCAACCCCCCCAACAGGTTTTCTTTACAAGTCAATAACTAGGCTAAGCTGACAGTCCACCCCTCCAGGTGCATACTTGTCTCCTTCAATGGTAGAGGCCTGGAATGTTGTATATAGTCGGTGTCAGGGGCCCAACTACAGATCATGGGGCCCCAAAGTTATGGGAAATAAATGCACAATGTGCAGCGTTATTATTAATTGTAAGATATAGTGTTATCCAGATCAAGAAAGTGCAATGTCCCGTAAAAGGTGCAATGTCCCATAAAAGGTGCAATGTCCCATAAAAGGTGCAATGTCCCGTAAAAGGTGCAATGTCCCATAAAAGGTGCAATGTCCCATAAAAGGTGCAATGTCCCATAAAAGGTGCAATGTCCCATAAAAGTCTCTTGTGAGATTGTTCAAAATATAACACCTCTTCACAGCGCTCCACCACCAAGCTGAGACTTAAAATCTGCTTACCAGACTCCAATGACTCTCAAATCATAAAAGTCAAAATGTGCATCCAAACATAATCCATATGGGCCACCGGTTCTCCTTAGATGTCACACTTCCAAGGTAAGATCACTTTACCTAGTGGTGTCCTGTCCATACAGGGCGCAGGGGCCCCCCTAATCCATGCTCCCGGCCCCTAATCTACATGCAGGGTGTCAGACCAATATATTCCAACTGGGTTTTTTATTTTTTTTAAGCACACAATTAAAGCCTGAGGCTCTAATTGGCTTCCAAAAAGGGTGGGCTCGGGGGGGGGCAGAGCACTGCGTCCTGAGTCCACCCAGTTGTGTGACAATAGCGAGTTAGTATTTGCTATTGTCTTCCTGATTCTCCTCCCAGGCAATCAGGAAGCAGGTCCTGAGACCCGATTGGCCAGGGAGTCTTATGACTCCCTGGCCAATCGGGTCTCAGGACACACTTCCTGTTCAGCCGGGAGGAGAAGCAACAGCCCGACTCTTCCATCCCTCTGCCTCCTGAATTAAAGTCAGTCTCATGGGGGTGGCGGTGGATTGCCGGTGCGCTCTCGTACATCCAACGCCAGGGGGTGCTTGCAGCGATTGCCACCTTCACATCTCCGCCGTTCGACTCCCGCTAGGGTGCTTGCGGCGATCGCCTCCACCCCGTCCATTACATGGTGGGGGGTTACGCGGTGTTAGTTTGCCGCCCCTGAAATATTTAGCACCAGCCATCACTGCTTTCCATCAAGGGATTCCTCCACAAAACCCACCAAACAAGGGGATCCGTGTGTGCAGGTAAGTAACCAGAAAAAGGAGATCAGATGCTTCACATAGTGTTAAAACTGTGAACTTTTATTAACCCCAAAAACATATTTGGGGGGCACACCCTACAATGCGTTTAAATTTAAGATGGTGCTGCTATAAGACCTACAAACAGTACAAAATATTTTACAGCGCACACATTCAAGAATGACATTTCCTGCAAGGCTAATTAAAAACACCTGAACATATTCAAAAATACGGGGGTTTGGTCACACTATAGGGTCATATAGTGCTAAGCCCACTTACTGCGACAAAGTTCCCCCGAATTAGTGGGTCCTACTCTAGTAATAGAATGGAAGATCCATTGTCTCAACCATGGAAGCCAAACTCCTCTATGTGGGAGAACTGAAGGGGATACATCCTATGCACTGGTGGCCACTAAATAAGGATCTTCCATTCTATTACTAGAGTAGGACCCACTAATTCGGGGTACTTTGTCGCAGTAAGTGGGCTTAGCACTATATGACCATATAGTGTGACCAAACCCCAGTATTTTTTGAATATGTTCAGGTGTTTTTAACTAGCCTTGCAGGATAAATGTCATTCTTGAATGTGTGCGCTGTAAAATACTTGGTACTTTTATTAACCCCTTGACGCCGACAGTACGCAGATACAGTATGCGGCCTCCCTGAACTGTGTTTTTTTCTGTGGGGCTACACATTTGCATATCTGTCTTTGTGCTGGGAGCCCCGGGGTCCCATACTAATGATCAGGACCTGGAACTCCCAATTTCAGGTCACCTGATCGCTGTTGTAGCCTCTGATTGGCTATCGGTGTGTTTCTCTCTCCGTGAATGAAGAGGAAAGATACATTGTATCTTACTCTCTCCTTGCAGAGAGAAAAAAACAGTGTGTGTAAAAAAATAAATAATAATAAAACAGAAATAAAAAATATCTGGATCAAGGATCAAGGGGCCCCCAGAGGTAGAGATAGTCAGCGCGGAACATATTCCAGAGGGTAGTATTGGGGGAATTAGTGGTAGGTTGACTAAAGCACCCAGGAGCATAAACCAAAGGTAAGTATAGTATCAAATCCTAGTTGCAATCTTGGAACACCCAATAAGAGGATAGTATGTGACCGGTCTAAACTACGTGGCATGTTCACCAATGCCAGGAGCCTGGCGGACAAGATGTTTGAACTAGAGATACTGTTGTACGAGGAGGATTTGGATTTTGTGGGGATTTCAGAGACCTGGTTCAACAGCTCTCATGATTGGCTGGCAATCATTCAGGGGTATTCCCTTTATCGCAGGGATAGAGAGGGTAAAAAAAGGGGGAGGGGTATGCCTATCTATCAAGAATAATGTACAAGTGAATTTGAGAGATGACATCACTAAGGGAGCTAGAGAGGTGGTGGAATCCTTATGGGTAGAGCTCCAAAGGGATGAAGCTAAGGGGAAAATAATACTGGGAGTATGCTATAGGACCCCTAACCTGAGGGAGGAGGGGGAGGCGGACCTTCTATCATAAGTTGGATTAGCAACAAGGTTGGGAAGTGTTATAATGGGGGATTTTAATTATCCAGACATAGACTGGGCAGAGGGAACCACTCATTCGTCTAAGGCTCGCCAGTTCCTAAATGTCTTGTAGGACAATTACATGGTTCAGATGGCTTCAGTATAAATCATACAAATAGGAAACATAAGGGGAATACGAAGACACTAAATTTAAAAAAAGCCAACTTCCCTAAACTACGAACCTTGCTAGAAGGCATGAATTTGGATAAAATCTTAGGAACAAAGAATACGGAGGAGAGATGGGTTTGCTTTAAGAGAATATTAAATAAGAGCATTAGCCAATGTATCTTATTGGGTAATACATTTAAAGAGCGAACAAAAGTCCTGGATGGCTTAACTCCAATGTAAACATGCATATAAAAGCAAAGGAGAAGGTCTTCAAAAAATACAAGGTTGAGGGATCATCATCAGCATTCAGACTCTATAAAGAATGCAACAAGAAATGTAAGGGTGCAATTAGGACAGCTAAGATAGAACACAAAAGACACGTAGCGGAGGAGAGCAAAAAAAAAATCCCAAGAAATTCTTTAAGTATGTAAACAGTAAAAAAGGGAGGACAGACCATATTGGCCCCATAAAGAATGAGGAAGGACATCTGGTTACAAAGGATGGGGAGATGGCAAAGGTATTGAATTTATTCTTCTCCTCAGTCTTCACGAGTGAATCGGGGGGCTTCAGTAACCAAAACTGCAGTGTTTATCCTCATGACACAACACAGGAAGCACCTACATGGTTAACAGAGAACGGAATTAAAATTAAACTTGGGAAACTTAACATTAATAAATCACCAGGACCACATGACTTGCACCCGAGGGTACTTAGGGAACTCAGTCAAGTAATTGCCAGAACATTGTTCCTAATTTTTACTGACAGTCTACTGACTGGAATGGTACCAGCTGATTGGAAAATAGCCAATGTAGCACCAATATTTAAAAAGGGCCTAAAATACATCCCTGGGAATTACAGACCAGTTAGCCTAACATCAATAGTATGCAAGCTCTTGGAGGGGATGATAAGGGACTATATACAAGATTTTAGTAATGAGAACTGAATCATTAGCAGTAATCAGCATGGATTCATGAAGAATCGTTCTTGCCAAACCAATCTATTAACCTTCTATGAGGAGGTGAGTTGCCATCTAGATAAAGGAAGGCCCGTAGACGTGGTGTATCTGGATTTTGCAAAAGCATTTGACACAGTTCCCCATAAATGTTTACTGTACAAAATAAGGTCCGTTGGCATGGACCATAGGGTGAGTACATGGATTGAAAACTGGCTACAAGGGGGAGTTCGGAGGGTGGTGATAAATGGGGAGTACGCGGAATGGTCAGGGGTGGGTAGTGGGGTTCCCCAGGGTTCTGTGCTGGGACCAATCCTATTTATTTGTTCATAAACGACCTGGAGGATGGGATAAACAGTTCAATCTCTGTATTTGCAGACAATACTAAGCTAAGCAGGGCAATAACTTCTCCGCAGGATGTGGAAACCTTGCAAAAATATCTGAACAAATTAATGGGGTGGGCGACTACATGGCAAATGAGGTTCAATGTAGAAAAATGTAAAATATTGCATTTAGGTGGCAAAAATATGAATGCAATCTATACACTGGGGGGGGAACCTCTGGGGGAATCTAGGATGCAAAAGGGCCTGGGGGTCCTAGTAGATGATAGGCTCAGCAATGGATTGCAATGCCAAGCTGCTGCTAACAAAGCAACTCCAGAGATAAAACGATAATTCTCCCGCTCTACAAGACTCTGGTCCGGCCGCACCTGGAGTATGCTGTCTAGTTCTGGGCACCAGTCCTCAGGAAGGATGTACCGGAAATGGAGCGAGTACAAAGAAGGGCAACAAAGCTAATAAAGGGTCTGGAGGATATTAGTTATGAGGAAAGGTTGCGAGCACTGAACTTATTCTCTCTGGAGAAGAGACGCTTGAGAGGGGATATGATTTCAATATACAAATACTGTACTGGTGACCCCACAATAGGGAGAAAACTTTTTCGCAGAAGGGAGTTTAACAAGACACGTGGCCACTCATTACAATGAGAAGAAAAGAGGTTTAACCTTAAACTACATAGAGGGTTCTTTACTGTAAGAGCGGCAAGGATGTGGAATTCCCTTCCACAGGCGGTGGTCTCAGCAGGGGGGGGCATTGATAGATTCAAGAAACTATTAGATAATCACCTGAACGACCGCAACATACAGGGATATATAATGTAATACTGACATATAATCACACACATGGGTTGGACTTAATGGACTTGTGTCTTTTTTCAACCTCACCTACTATGTAACTATGTTTGATCTTGGTCAGTGCCAGGGTTAGTGGTTGGATCAAGTCAAGGCAAAGGTCATGGTCAGTATTTTTTGGCCAGGATAAAAATATTTTTTTAAATTAGTATCAATGTCAGTGTGTTTTAGGTACGATAAAAAAAAAAAAAGAAAGAAAAATGTCCATTATTGTTTCTGGGCTGTACTACGAGTAGAAACAACTAACGTACACATATGTGGTATCGCTGCGATCGCCAGGAGCAGGAGAATTTATTTTGGATGGTTCTATGGTGGTAGATTATGGTAGTAGCAAGCAATATACAGCTAAAATAGTTTTTTTTTTTTTTTTTAACAATGTTGGACCAGTTTTCCTTTGGTAATAATTAAAAAAAAAATTAGGAGATATCTATTACCATTTACCACCAAATGAAAGCCCAATTTGTCCTGAAAAAAAAAAAACGCGGTATAATCCACCTGGATGTACAAAGTAGTTGTGATGATATGTACGGTTTTACTAACACATTTCAAAGTTGCAAAATTGTGTTTAGGCATTAATGTTTGTTTTACCCCTTAGGCATGTAGGGGTTAACTACTTGCCAACCAGCCACCGTCGTTATACAGCGGCAGGTTGGCTCCCCTGCGCGAAACGCTGTAGCTGTATGGCAGCCCCTTTAAGGGCTCTACGGGCGCCGGAGCCAATGCGCGTGGCCGGCGGCTGCGATGCCCTCCAGCGACCTGCGATGTCCGCGGGCGACCTGCGATGTCCGCCGGCGACCCGCGATCGCTCCTCAGAAAGCCAGAACGGGGATCTGTCAATATAAACAGACAGGTCCCCGTTCTGTCAGGGAGAGGAGAGAGATCTGCTGTTCCTAGTGATGAGGAACAGCGATCTCTCTCTACTCCCAGTCAGTCCCCTCCCCCCACAGTTAGAAATACCTCCCTAGGACACAATAAACCACTTGATCGCCCCCCTAGTGTTAACCCCTTCCCTGCCAGTGACATTTATACAGTAATCAGTGGCTATTTTTAGCTCTCATCTCTGTATAAATGTCAGTGGTCCCAAAAAAAGTCAAAAGTGTCTGATCTGTCCGCCGAAATGTTGCAGTCCCGCTAAAAATCACTGCTCACCTCCATTACTAGTTAAAAAAAAAAAAAAAATTACAATAAATATGCCTTAAAGATATCCCCTATTTTGTAGACACTATAGCTTTTGTGCAAACCAATCAATATTCACTTATTGAGATTTTTTTTTTACCAAAAATATGTAAAAGAATACATATTGGCCTAAACTGATGACGAAATTTGTTTTTTTTTTTTTTGGATATTTATTATAGCAAAAAGTAATAAAATATTGTTTTTTTTTTTCGAAACTGTCAGTCTTTTCTTGTTTATTGCGCAAAAAATAAAAACTGCAGAGGTGATCAAATACCACCAAAAGAAAACTCTATTTGTGGGAAAAAAAGGACGTCAATTTTGTTTGGGTGCAACGTCGCACGACCGCGCAATTGTCGTTTAAAGCGACGCAGTGCCGTATTGCAAAAAATGGCCTGGTCATTAAGGGGGAAAATCGTCCGGTCCTTAAGTGGTTAAAGAAGGATTTAGTAGTGATCTTACACAGATAAAAAAAAATCACCAGCGCTGTATAAAAACTTCAAAATCCCGCATGGAACTCATATAATGTCCAACTTATGGTTTTGCGTGATGACGTCCCAACAGGCTCAACAGGTCCCATCTCCCAGGGCACGTCATCTATGACGAAACACGTTATGCAGGATTTTGTGCGGAACAAGCAGTGCACGTCACTTGCAGCCATGTGCACTGCTCTGTGCACACTACATGTCCCATAGTTCTTTTTGGGAGTGAGCAATAGAGGGTGGCTACGTTCTTACATACAGTGGGGCCATGGAGAACGAATGTAGACACCCTCTAAAAGGAAGTCAGATCACAGCAGCCCTTTAACAGAGATCACACTGCTATATGCAGAGACAATCCTAGTTAGTCAAAGAGAAGTGAAAATCCAGATACCGATCCCCATCACCGATCCATAACACCAAACTTCAAAGACACTGCTTGCGGCTTCTATACTGCTGTACAAGTGTGTGACCTCCCCCAGGATAGGAAACATGTGACACTGAGAATCAGCCGTGACAAGACCACAGGAACTGCAAAATGATGGAGAAAAACTTCTCACAGATCTCATTATCCAACAAACTGAACTTCATATGATACAATATAACATCCCCTGAAACCACAGAGAATGCCAACTATAAGAGGAGTCATCACACCATCGGGAACCACACCCAGAGGAAGGGGAAGTGGTACTGTGCAGAGTCCATACATACAGAATAAGAACAGATACTGAGAATTACACCCGACATACAGGACAAGAGAAGTGGAGCCCACCCAGTTGTGTGATAAGGGTCCTGTCATGCTTTTTTTCTATTACAAGGGATGTTTACATACAGTTTTTTTTTTAAAGGACAGTGTCAAAATAAAAAGTAAAATAAATAAGAAAAAAAAAAGCGCCTGTCCCGCCGAGCTCGCACGCAGAAGCGAACGTATACATAAGTCACGCCCACATATGAAAACGGTGTTCAAACCACACATGTGAGGTATCGCCGCGATCGTTATAGTGAGAGCAATAATTGTAGCCCTGGACCTCCTGGGTAACTCAAAACTGGTAACCTGTAGAAACTTTTAAACGTCGCCTATGAAGATTTTTAAGGGTTAAAGTTTGTCGCCGTTTTCCACGAGCGGGCGCAATTTTGAAGCGTGACATGTTGGGTATCAATTTACTCCGTCAGAGGCTCTTTACCTGAGATCGGTGTAGCTGTGTGTCAGACTGACACGCCGCACCACTGATCGCCGCAATGCACGCCCCCCCCGAAGGCATGCAAGAGCGGTCGTTGTGGGAGGCCGTCAAATGACGTCCACCCAGAACGAGAGCTGCCCCGCCGTTATTTGACGGGCGGAAAGCGGTTAAAGAAGAAGTAAGCTTCTCTGACGGAGGCTCTTTACCATGTGATCAGCCGTGTCCAATCACGGCTGATCACAATGTAAACAGCAAGAGCCATTGATCGTCTTGCCTCACTCGCATCTGATGCACGTGAGTAGCGGAGAGCCAATCTGCGGCTCTCCTGACGGGGGGGGGGTCTGTGCTGATTGTTTATAAGCGCAGCTCCCCCTGCAGATGCCCTCCCAAGACCACCTATCAGTGCCCATCAGTGCCACTCATAAGTACTCATCAGTGCAGCCTTTCAGTGCCCGTCAGTGTCTTCTATCGGTGCCCATCAGTGCCCACCAGTGCCACCCATGAGTGTCCATCAGTGCTGCATATCAGTGCCACCCATGAGTGCCACATATCAGTGCCCATCAGTGCCACCTTATTGGTGCCGCTTTATCGTTGCCCATCAGTGGAGGAGAAAACATACTCATTTACAAAATTTTATAACAGAAACAAAAGAAAAACTTTTTTGTTTTCAAAATTTTTGGTCTTTTTTTATTTGTTTAGCAAAAAATAAAAACCACAGAGCTGATCAAATACCACCAAAAGAAATCTCTATTTGTGGGAAAAAAATGATAAAAATCCTGTTTGGGTACAGTGTAGCATGACTGCGCAATTGTCATTTAAACAGCGACAGCGCTGAAAGCTGAAAATTGGCCTGGGCAGGAAGAGGGGTAAGTGCCCGGTACTGAAGTGGATAATGACCCCCAGATCGGTTGGCAGATCGCAGTGCAAACTGTGAGTTCAGACAGGAATCGGTTTGCATTGGGTGTGAACACTCATACTATCCGATTTCAGTGCGGGGGAGGGGGACTTCCTGCACCTTTTTCGTGTGAATCCAATGCGAGTTCAAACATACAATCTGTATGGCTGGATTCGCATTGCACAGACATTGCAGGTGATCGGCTCAGCAAAGAGGTGCGAATCACATGCGATGTCTGTGTTTGCAATCGTGTGTTTTCTCCTCTACCCCACTAGAATGGAATTATCCCAATCGATGCATACTAGCACATCACTAGCACATTATGACATTACTTTGCAGGATAAGGAAAATAAATAAATAACATCCCACAGTTTACAGCAGCTTAAAAAAAAACAATAATACTTGTCATAAATAAAAATGTAATAATAATCAAACGCTCAACACTTTCAAAAGTTCTCCACCAAATGGTGCTGAAAAAGTACAAAGAAGCAATCCGTAATAAAGATTTCCTCTGGGCAAAAAAAAGCACAAAAACTTGGGAATTATCTTTATTTTCCAGCTTTCAGAATATAGGTGATGCTTTGGGGGGTTTGAAGTGATCCTCCGGCCCGAAAATTATTAATCTTAAACATGCGCATGAAAAAAATAAAAAATAAAAAAATGTAAAAAGGTCTCTGGCAGAAAAAGGGTTAACCTCCTTCCGAAAAGACGGCTACAGAGCGGGCCGAAATTGGTGGGAGGGCGTCCATATACATCCTTCTGTGCATGTGCTGCCTGTGCGCCCCCTGCGGGGAGTGGGCGGAGCGCACTGTGATCAGCGACTCCATGGGACTCACAGATCCCGGCCCTTTACCAAGTGATCAGCTGTCAGCCAATGAGAGCTGATCATGTGATGTAAACAGAAGCCGCTAATCGGCTAGCTGGACATCGGTCCCGCACATGTACACCCACTGCTGCTAACCAGTGCCCACCAGTGCCACCTACCAGTGCCCACCAGTGCCACCTACCAGTGCCCACCAGTGCCACCTACCAGTGCATATCAGTATTGCTAATCAGTGCCACTTACCAGTGTCCACCAGTGCCACCTATCAATGCCCATCAGTGCTTCATCATCAGTGCTGCCAATCAGTGCCCATCAGTGTTTCATCATCAGTGCTGCCTATCAGTGCCACCTATCAGTGCTTCATCATTGGTGCTGCCTATCAGTGCCCATCAGTGCTTCATCATTGGTGCCGCCTATCAGTGCCACCTATTAGTGCTTCATCATTGGTGCTGCCTATCAGTGCCCATCAGTGCTTCATCATTGGTGCTGCCTATCAATTCCACCTATCAGTGCTTCATCATTGGTGCTGCCTATCAGTGCCACCTATCAGTGCTTCATCATTGATGCTGCCTATCAGTGCCACCTATCAGTGCTTCATCATTGGTGCAGCCTATCAGTGCCACCTATCAGTGCTTCATCATTGGTGCAGCCTATCAGTGCCACCTATCAGTGCTTCATCATTGGTGCTGCCTATCAGTGCCACCTATCAGTGCTTCATCATTGGTGCAGCCTATCAGTGCCACCTATCAGTGCTTCATCATTGGTGCTGCCTATCAGTGCCACCTATCAGTGCTTCATCATTGGTGCAGCCTATCAGTGCCACCTATCAGTGCTTCATCATTGGTGCTGCCTATCATTTCCACCTATTAGTGCTTCATCATTGGTGCTGCCTATCAATTCCACCTATCAGTGCTTCATCATTGGTGCTGCCTATCAGTGCCCATCAGTGCTTCATCATTGGTGCTGCCTATCAGTGCCACCTATTAGTGCCGCCTCATCAGTACCACCTATTAGTGGTCATCAGTGCAGCTTCATCAGTGAAGGAGAAAAATGACCCGTCTGCAAAACAAACTATGATAACTGTTTTTTTTTTTTCTTCAAAATTTCTGGTCTTTGTTTGTTTAGCAAAAATAACTCCCCCCCCCCCCCCCCCCCCCGTGGTGATTAAATACCACCAAAATAAACCTCTATTTATGTGAAAGTAATGCTAAAAACGTCCTTTGTGTACAGTGTAGTATGACTGCGGAACTGTCATTCAAACTGTGACAGCTCTGAAAGCTGAATATTGGTCTGGGGGTAAGCGAGGGGTTAATGGACATTCAGGGAGAATAAGGGGCGGGGCTGTGAGAATAGTCAACTGAATATGCCGGATTTAACCCTTTGCACACTTCTATATTCTTAGCGAAATCTGGGATTGTTTATTGGATGCGGTGTAGGTGAGCGATCGAGTCTGGAGCTCTGTCTGTCTGCTCCGTATAGATTGGCTCCATACATTGGACATGAACTGCAATCTATGGAAACCAAAATCACTGATATGAAAACGTTTCCTAGAAATCTGTAGAGCCGGAAGTGGCGGCTTCATTCAGGATCTTCGGGGTTAATGTGTAGCCCCGCCCCCTTTGTTCCAAATATGTAATGAGGATGATGTCAGACGTCTCTCTGTATTTATAGAACATTGTGCAATAGATGAGACACAATATACAATGTATCATCCTACAATATACAATGTATCATCCTACAATGTATCATCTCACAATGTATCATCCCGCAATGTATCATCCTACAATGTATCATCCTACAATGTATCATCCCACAATGTATCATCCCACAATATACAATGTATCATCCCACAATGTATCATCCTACAATGTATCATCCCACAATATACAATGTATCATCCCACAATGTATCATCTCACAATGTATCATCCTACAATGTAATATCCTACAATATACAATGTATCATCCCACAATGTATCATCCCACAATGTATCATCCTACAATATACTATGTATCATCCTACAATGTATCATCTCACAATGTATCATCCTACAATGTATCATCCCACAATATACAATGTATCATCCCACAATGTATCATCTCACAATGTATCATCTCACAATGTATCATCTCACAATGTATCATCTCACAATGTATCATCCTACAATGTAATATCCTACAATATACAATGTATCATCCTACAATGTATCATCCCACAATATACAATGTATCATCCCACAATGTATCATCTCACAATGTATCATCTCACAATGTATCATCTCACAATGTATCATCTCACAATGTATCATCCTACAATGTAATATCCCACAATATACAATGTATCATCCCACAATGTATCATCTCACAATGTATCATCTCACAATGTATCATCCTACAATGTAATATCCTACAATATACAATGTATCATCCCACAATGTATCATCCCACAATGTATCATCCTACAATATACTATGTATCATCCTACAATGTATCATCTCACAATGTATCATCCTACAATGTATCATCCCACAATATACAATGTATCATCCCACAATGTATCATCTCACAATGTATCATCTCACAATGTATCATCTCACAATGTATCATCCTACAATGTAATATCCTACAATATACAATGTATCATCCTACAATATACAATGTATCATCCCACAATGTATCATCCCACAATGTATCATCCCACAATGTATCATCCTACAATATACAATGTATCATCCTACAATATACAATGTATCATCCTACAATATACAATGTATCATCTCATAATGTATCATCCTACAATGTAACATCCTACAATATACAATGTATCATCCTACAATATACAATGTATCATCCTACAATATACAATGTATCATCCTACAATGTATCATCCCGCAATGTATCATCCCACAATGTATCATCCTACAATATACTATGTATCATCCTACAATGTATCATCTCACAATGTATCATCCTACAATGTATCATCCCGCAATATACAATGTATCATCCCGCAATGTATCATCCCACAATGTATCATCCTACAATATACTATGTATCATCCCACAATGTATCATTCCACAATATACAATGTATCATCCTACAATGTATCATCCCACAATGTATTATCCTACAATGTATCATCTTACAATGTATCATTCCACAATATACAATGTATCATCCCGCAATGTATCATCCCACAATGTATCATCCCACAATATACAATGTATCATCCCACAATGTATCATCTCACAATGTATCATCTCACAATGTATCATCCTACAATGTAATATCCTACAATATACAATGTATCATCCCGCAATGTATCATCCCACAATGTATCATCCCACAATGTATCATCCTACAATATACAATGTATCATCCTACAATATACAATGTATCATCTCATAATGTATCATCCTACAATGTATCATCCTACAATATACAATGTATCATCCTACAATATACAATGTATCATCCTACAATATACAATGTATCATCTCATAATGTATCATCCTACAATGTATCATCCTACAATATACAATGTATCATCCTACAATATACAATGTATCATCCTACAATGTATCATCCCGCAATGTATCATCCCACAATGTATCATCCTACAATATACTATGTATCATCCTACAATGTATCATCTCACAATGTATCATCCTACAATGTATCATCCCGCAATATACAATGTATCATCCCGCAATGTATCATCCCACAATGTATCATCCTACAATATACTATGTATCATCCCACAATGTATCATTCCACAATATACAATGTATCATCTTACAATGTATCATTCCACAATATACAATGTATCATCCCACAATGTATCATCTCACAATGTATCATCTTACAATGTATCATCTTACAATGTATCATCCCGCAATGTATCATCCTACAATGTACTGTACAATGTATCATCCCGCACTCTCACACTATACAATGTATCATCCCACAATGTACTGTACAATGTATCATCCTACAATGTATCATCCTACAATGTACTGTACAATGTATCATCCCGCACTCTCACACAATACAATGTATCATCTCACACTGGTTACAATGTTATCCTCGGATTTAAAGGGTGAGCAGTCAGGACAATGCAGACATATAGAGGACAGACTGAAGGGGCTGCTTTCCCTTTAAATGAGGCGTGGCTCTGGTGGTGGCTCCGCCCCCTGTCAGGCTGCAGTCAGGGAGGGGTGTTTGTAGTATCAGCCGCCTGTCTGCTGCCGGGAAATCCTCTCCCCTCCCTGCTCAGGCTCTCTATACACACACATATACATATATATATATATACACACACAGTATATACGATTGTCTATCCGTGTGTCGGGACACAGCGTCCTCTCTGCTCAGATCCGGGGGTCGGAGACATCGGGTGGAGGGCGAGGCAGCAATCAGGACTCCACACAATGTGAGTATCTCTGTCTCTTCCATTCTCGCCCAGATTGGGGTCACCCCTGTGGGGTTTACAGGATGGTGGGGTGAACCATTACCTCTTCTCTGCCTGGCTCCGGGGCCCCCCACACCCACCTTTCTCCGGCCAGGCCCTGCAGGGGCCCCTCCAGCTGACATTGATTAAAGGGGGGGGGGGGGGAGGGGTGCTGTCAGGGTATTTTATTAACCCTTTTATTGAATTGGGTGTTGGCGGTTACCCAGAACTCCCCGGGGGATTGGCAGAGACCCAGAAGGTGGAAAGAACTTCCGCAGAGAGATGAAATTTATACAAACTTTCTCTGATGGGGGGGGGGTGTATACTGTGTGTATACTGTATATATACTGCACATCCGCAGTGCTGTGATAGAGAGATGTGCTGAGTGCAGATACTGCTGTGTACATGGGGGGTGTCCTCTGACCTGGGGGGGCGTCCTCTGACCTGGGGGGGTGTCCTCTGACCTGGGGGGTGTCCTCTGACCTGGGGGGGCGTCCTCTGACCTGGGGGGCGTCCTCTGACCTGGGGGGGCGTCCTCTGACCTGGGGGGGCGTCCTCTGACCTGGGGGGGTGTCCTCTGACCTGGGGGTATATATGCAATATACAGCAGGTTCTCTGTTTGGTTTCTTCTCAGATGTGGGGTATATGTGGGCTGTTCTCAGACTTGGGGTACACACACACTGTTCCTACACATGGGGGATGCATATGGGGTATATACGAGTTGTTCTGACACGTGGGGTCTTTATGAGCTGTCCTCAGACATGGGGTTTATATGGGGGGGCTGCATGTGGGCTGCTCAGACATGGGGTGTATATGGCGGGGGGTGCATGTGGGCTACTCGTGTATTTGGGGGGGTGCATGTGGGCTGCTCTCAGACATGGGGTGTATATGGTGGGGGGGTGCATGTGGGCCGCTCAGACATGGGGTGTATATGTGGGGTGGGGGATTGCATGTGGGCCGCTCAGACAAGGGGGGGTGCATGTGGGCCGCTCAGACATGGGGTGTATATGGGGGGTGGGGGATTGCATGTGGGACGCTCAGACATGGGGGGTGCATGTGGGCTGCTCAGACATGGGGTGTATATGGCTGGTCCTCTGACATGGTGTATATTTGGGCTCTTATCACACATGAGATGTATATGGGGGCCGCTCTCAGACATGGGGTTTATATGGGGGCCGCTCTCAGACATGGGGTTTATATGGGGGCCGCTCTCAGACATGGGGTTTATATGGGGGCCGCTCTCAGACATAAGATGTATATGGGGGCCGCTCTCAGACATGGGGTGTATATGGGGGCCGCTCTCAGACATGGGGTGTATATGGGGGGTGGGGGATTGCATGTGGGACGCTCAGACATGGGGGGTGCATGTGGGCTGCTCAGACATGGGGTGTATATGGGGGCCGCTCTCAGACATGGGGTGTATATGGGGGCTGCTCTCAGACATGGGGTGTATATGGGGGCCGCTCTCAGACATGGGGTGTATATGGGGGCCGCTCTCAGACATGGGGTGTATATGGGGGCCGCTCTCAGACATGGGGTGTATATGGGGGCCGCTCTCAGACATGGGGTGTATATGGGGGCCGCTCTCAGACATGGGGTGTATATGGGGGCCGCTCTCAGACATGGGGTGTATATGGGGGCCGCTCTCAGACATGGGGTGTATATGGGGGCCGCTCTCAGACGTGGGGTGTATATGGGAGTCGCTCTCAGACATGGGGTGTATATGGGGGCCGCTCTCAGACATGGGGTGTATATGGGGGCCGCTCTCAGACATGGGGTGTATATGGGGGCCGCTCTCAGACATGGGGTGTATATGGGGGCCGCTCTCAGACATGGGGTGTATATGGGGGCCGCTCTCAGACATGGGGTGTATATGGGGGCCGCTCTCAGACATGGGGTGTATATGGGGGCCGCTCTCAGACATGGGGTGTATATGGGGGCCGCTCTCAGACATGGGGTGTATAGGGGGCTAAGGTTGCCACTTCATCCCTTTTAAACCTGAACACATAATAATTACACAGGTTCTGGGGCTGATTAAAGTGATAATTAAATTCACTTGGTGTCTTATCTGCCTCGGAATCTGTCTGTGTGTTTGGATATATATATATATTATAGAGAGAGAATATCGTTTGATGGATTCATTGCAGATTCCTGTTCCGCAGAGTTTGTATTGATGATGTTGAGTCACAATTGTCTTCCCCCCCCCTCTCAGAAGGTGATGATCTGTGTGTATTGATTCCAGAGGGGTGAGATCAATAGCCAGGCAACCCGCATTTTCAGACGTTATCCAGCACTGGCCATGGTGAGGTTGGTTGGTATTTGGTAATAGGAATCGGCCTGAGAGCCGAACATTTAACACTTTCAGAGAAGT
Source organism: Lithobates clamitans (assembly GCA_037952925.1). Taxonomy (NCBI): domain Eukaryota; kingdom Metazoa; phylum Chordata; class Amphibia; order Anura; family Ranidae; genus Lithobates; species Lithobates clamitans. The sequence goes on from JBBGZY010001730.1 coordinate 152,314, forward strand.
TGCAGCCGCCATGTTGGCCTCGGGGCAGATTTCTTCTAAAGACCTGCTGAGCTGGAAAATTCCCATCCCCCATCTTCACTTCACCAGTTGTTGTTGTTTTTTAAATAATGTAATTCTAAGATAATACATTTGTGTGAGCTGGTCTCTGATTGGATGGTGTATTGGTGTGGGAAGTTGTACATAGGAGCTGACACTTTTTGTGCCTGGTCCATGACCACATAGTGCACAGTCCCGGACTACACTCAGGTATCTCTCATTACTGAAATCCAAAGCGATTGGAGGATGCGGAATGCCAGGATCCGCCCTCTTACTGTTTGGGAAGTTGTACTGGGCAGAGAAGAGGAGGGTGTGTATTTGTCTGCTGGGAACAATTATAACTCCTAATTGGAGGTGTTCTTACAAATGATTTGCATGGGCGTTCATCCTAATAAATGATGTGTGAATGGAGCAAAATGACGTGTTCTCAGGCTATATTTCCTTAATATCAAATGTTATTCATTAAAATAAAAAAATAATAAATAAAAGTGAATAGGAAAAATGCCACAATGTGGCCATTAGTTGGAACTGATAGATATGGTGAAATATCTGGGGTCTAAACCATACCTCCCAACAGTCCCGGATTCTGCGGGACAGCCCCGGATTCGGACTTATGCCCCGCAGTCCCGCTCAGCTGAGCTGTGTCCCGCATGGCCTCCGCTGCCGTTCACTCTTCTTCTGCACAGCATATAAACCGACCCCTGACATCTCGCCTTTGACACAGAGAAAGGAACTTTCAATTCCTTTCTTTGCAGCCTCAGCACACAGTTAAAAACACAGTTTACTATGCTTCCATTATGAATGAACACAGTGAGTGATCGGTACTGATCACTCGCTGTGTTCATTCATTGAAGGAAAGGACTGGTAAAAAAAAAAACATAATTACCAGCCCTTCCCCCCTGCTCTCCATCCTGAACATCTCCCTGTGTACCCGCAGTAACAGGTGGGAGAGGTAAGCTGGCAGTGCTGAGGGGGGGCACCACATGTGGGCAGGAAAGGGAGGGGGATTGGTATGGGGGGGACAATTACAGAAATGATTCCCTGTGTCTCTTCATTTGCAGCAGCTAAAAGTCAACCGGAGGGAGAGGGGGAGAGACTGGATTTCAACTGCTGCACAGAGCCGCACATGGCATGGTTTCTGTGATTGAGTCCCCGTCCTGATTCCCCCCCCCCCCCCCTCCCTGTCCTGCCCACATTTGATTCTCTCTGCTGTCCGGGCCCCCTACAGAAGGACCGGTGGTACCCCCTTATCCGCAGCCATACTCGTTGAGCCCCACTCCATACAAGCCATGCTTTCCATGCAAGGCACTGATGATGGCCAAAAAGCCTGAAACATCTGTGTGTACTTTTGGCTCTATTATGGGATATATTTGCACTATACAGCAGCCGTTCTGGATGTGTATCTGACGTGATTTGCATGGCTCCGCCCACTGTCCCAAAATGGGGAATAATCCTCAGATTTTTGGGACATGTGATGGAATGAGACATGAAAACCTTCTGTACTAAGAAGACTTCACTGCACTGAACCAGATATGATTTATAACACTTTTATTATACCCGCTGGACGGATTATACGGCTTTTGTAGGTTTACGACATCCGCCTTTCACTGAATGGATTGTTATCGCCTCTTCTGTCTTTTGTGTACATTTTGTATGTACTTGTGGCTCCAGATATCCTGATAAGAAGAAATGAGTGCAGACATGGACTCTGCACAGTACTACTTCTCTTGTCCTGTATGTCAAGTGTAATTCTCGGTATCTGTTCTTTTTCTGTATGTATGGACTCTGCACAGTACTACTTCTCTTGTCCTGTATGTCGGGTGTAATTCTCGGTATCTGTTCTTTTTCTGTATGTATGGACTCTGCACAGTACTACTTCTCTTGTCCTGTATGTCAAGTGTAATTCTCGGTATCTGTTCTTTTTCTGTATGTATGGACTCTGCACAGTACTACTTCTCTTGTCCTGTATGTCGGGTGTAATTCTCAGTATCTGTTCTTATTCTGTATGTATGAACTCTGCACAGTACTACTTCTCTTGTCCTGTATGTCGGCTGTAATTCTCGGTATCTGTTCTTATTCTTTATGTATGGACTCTGCACAGTACTACTTCTCTTGTCCTGGGTGTAATTCTCGGTATCGGTTCTTATTCTGTAAAGAGAGCACCTACATACAGAACAAGATCACATATTGGGAATTTATTACAGCAGATTACTCTGCAATATCCCCGGCTCATTGTACAGGGATCTCCTCTTATGTAATATGTTGTGTGCGGCTGGGATGGTATTTGTGGTGATTTCTCTATGGAATGCCAGCAATGTGAGCTGACAGCGGAGGAGTCATTTTCTGCTTTAAACTGCAATGTAAATGGAAGGCCCCGTCCTCACCTTCATGTGTCTGACAGATACCGAGATTCATCCACCCTGCACACTGTTCACACTGAGAACTGCAGGTCAGAACTAACTGGCTGTATTCATTTCAGTGACAGAATGGGGATTGGGGTACAATGGAAGGACACAGGGGGGATTGGGGTAGGATTGGGGTACAATGGAGGACAGGGGGGGGATTGGGGTACAATGGAGGGACAGAAGGGGGATTGGGGTATGAGGGACAGGGATTGGGGTACAATGGAGGGACAGGGGGGGATTGGGGTACAATGGAGGGACAGAAGGGGGGATTGGGGTACAATGGAGGGGACAGAGGGGGGATTGGGGTACAATGGAGGGGCAGAGGGGGGATTGGGGTACAATGGAGGGACAGAAGGGGGGATTGGGGTACAATGGAGGGGCAGAGGGGGGATTGGGGTACAATGGAGGGACAGAGGGGGGATTGGGGTACATTGGAGGGACAGAAGGGGGGATTGGGGTACAATGGAGGGACGGGGGGGGATTGGGGTACAATGGAGGGACAGAGGGGGGATTGGGGTACAATGGTGGGACAGAAGGGGGGATTGGGGTACAATGGAGGGACAGGGGGGGGATTGGGGTACAATGGAGGGACAGAGGGGGGGATTGGGGTACAATGGAGGGACAGGGGGGATTGGGGTACAATGGAGGGACAGAGGGGGGATTGGGGTACAATGGAGGGACGGGGGGGTTGGGGTGCAATGGGGGGTGGTTGGGGTATAATGGAGGGACAGAGGGGGGGATTGGGGTACAATGGAGGGACAGAGGGGGGGATTGGGGTACAATTGAGGGAAGGGGGGGTGGGGTGCAATGGGGGGTGGTTGGGGTATAATGGAGGGACATAGGGGGGACTGGGGTATAGTAGAGGGACAGAGGAGGAGGGATTTGGGTATAATATTGGGGGTACAGTAGAAGGATTGAGGGGAGATTGGGGTATAATGGATAGAGGGGGGATTGGGGTAAAATGAAGGAACAGAAGGGGTATTGGGTCAGTAGCGAGAATGGGGGGTGGGGTGTTTTGGTAAGGTGGGGGTTGGGGGTCTGGGGTATAATGGAGGGACACAAAAGGGATCGGGGTACAGTACAGGGACAAAGGGCATATTGAATTCAGGTGGGTTTGAGGATATTGGATAGTAATTTGGCATGTATTAGGACAGAGGGGTGATTGTGATCCAATAGAGGGGGTATTGGGGTACAATTGAGGTGATTGGAATACAAAGGTATATCACCAGCACCCCATTGATCTTCGCATGGCATGCTGGTGACTCTGTACATTGTCAGAGCTTATAGCGTGACAGTCCTATAACCACATCCCTATGTGGGTGACACTTGTATAGACACGGCTTCCTCTACAGTCCTCTATTGTCCCGGACGTTTGCAGCTACATCCAGACTACATGCAGTCAAAGCTGATCAGGCAACTTGTTTTGGCCAATCAGAAGATTTCACGTTAAATCCTGATCTAGGAAAATGAGATATCCTTCCCATAGTACCCAGTACAGTCAGAGGGGTAACTGAACGAAATATGCAGCGAGTGGAGTGAGACTGAAATCAGAATTCCTGATAGGTGTACTTGTTGCACATCATTTGCAAGTGACTCTGTCAGTAATGAATCCGTAGGATCAGGATGACTGCCAGGCAGCTGACATTTTCAGCAACAGTAGACTCCATATTTCTCTCACAAGGGAAGCCTGAGGCCGCCATTGTCAGGATTGCTGATCTCTATACTTGATCTGGGTCAGCAACTCGGACAGCATCAAGCCAAAGCCTCAGCATGACAGTCCGGGCTCCCCCTCCCTTGACGCCAGGGTCCCCGGGCCCCCCCCTCCCTTGACGCCAGGGTCCACGGGCTCCCCCTTTTACATTAGAGGTCCTCCTATATATGAGATCCTCCCATCACATTGAAGTCTTCATCACCACAGAGTTCCCCTTAATAACAGACCTCCCCCCCAATCAGAGTATCACAGAGCCCCCTAAAACACTGATCCTCCTCCCGGCCAATCGGGATGCAGGTCTTGAGACCTGTCACTCAATTGGCTGAAAGGACAGGCAATCCTATTGGATGCCTAGGAGGAGGGGAGGAGACACACGGCAGAAGCAAGGAGCTGCACCTAGATCGGGTCCTGTGTCCTCTCCTCCTCCTTGCTTCCGCCGGGTTTCTCCTCCCCTCCTCCTAGGCGTCCAATAGGATTGTCTATCCTTTCAGCTAATTGGTTGATGGGTCTCAAGACCCACTGCATGATTGGCCGGGAGGAGGATCAGTGTTACATTAGCAAATGTTCATTCATTCGCTATTGCAATACACCTGGGTGGGCTCAGTTCGCATTCTCTGCGCCCTAAGCCCACCCTATTTTGAAGCCTATTAGAGTCTCTAATCGGGAGCTTCAAACCTCCCCACCCACCTCCGGGTTTCTGCAAGGGGTCGGACGCATGGATGGGGGGTAGGGCGGCACCCGTGCGCCCTTAATGGACGGACCGCCACTGTGTGAGTTAGGGACCTTAGATTGTAAGCTCCTCGAGGGCGGGGCCTGATGTGATTGTATAATATGTATGTGAAGTGCTGCGTAAAGTGACGGTGCTATACAAGTACCTGTAATAAATAAATGTATCCACATTGATCTTTGATTTTGCTATTCTATTGTATACTGGACACAGATCTTGAAATTGCGACAAGCTATTTTGCGGTATTGTAAAGCGCAATCCTCTATATACTGTAATAGGACATTATTCAGGAGGAGGATGGACGTTGTACTTGGAGGGTGTATGAACTCGCTCTGTTCCTCCACATTCCAACATCTCATTTCAGGATCCACTTGTGGGATGTTTGTTTTGTAATCAGTTCAGTGACTCTACTATTCAACATTGGAGGACTGCCATTGATATCCCAGAGTTTTCTGAATGGGAATTCATCAGGTTGCCCAATTATTGCAGAAAATAAACAAAACATGCTGAGATATTGTCCCTCAACCCTTTCACTGCCAGCACTCTGTTTGTGTATATCTCTATCTCCTCTATCTCCATCTTCTCTATCTTCTCTATCTTCTCTAGCTCTATCTTCTCTAGCTCTATCTTCTCTAGCTCTATCTTCTCTAGCTCTATCTTCTCTAGCTCTATCTTCTCTAGCTCTATCTTCTCTAGCTCTATCTTCTCTAGCTCTATCTTCTCTAGCTCTATCTTCTCTAGCTCTATCTTCTCTAGCTCTATCTTCTCTAGCTCTATCTTCTCTAGCTCTATCTTCTCTAGCTCTATCTTCTCTAGCTCTATCTTCTCTAGCTCTATCTTCTCTAGCTCTATCTTCTCTATCTCTAGCTCTATCTTCTCTATCTCTAGCTCTATCTTCTCTAGCTCCTCTAGCCTCTCTATCTCTATCTCCTCTATCTTCTCTAGCTTCTCTAGCTCTATCTCCTCTAGCTTCTCTAGCTCTATCTCCTCTAGCTTCTCTAGCTCTATCTCCTCTAGCTTCTCTAGCTCTATCTCCTCTAGCTTCTCTAGCTCTATCTCCTCTAGCTTCTCTAGCTCTATCTCCTCTAGCTTTATCTCCTCTAGCTTCTCTAGCTCTATCTGCTCTATCTGCTCTATCTTCTCTAGCTTCTCTAGCTCTAGCTTCTCTATCTTCTCTATCTTCTCTATCTTCTCTATCCTTCTCTTTTTTTTGACACGTTTAAAATAATCATTTTAGGCCTGAAGATTAATTAAACCCACCCAAACTGGTATTTGGAAGCAGCGACCCTGGAAAATAAAATGGTGTTATTTCCAATTTTTTTTAATGTCACGCAATATTAGCGCAAGCAGTTTATTAAGCGCAAATGTTCAGTATAAAAATACATTACAGTTCATTTTATTGGACACAAGCGCAATATACCCCCAATTAAAATCAAAAGATGAAGGAAATTTTATATGGAGTAAATAGATACCCAACATGTCGAGCTTTAACCAATTAAGGACCGGAAGGATTCACCCCCTAAATGACCAGGCCGTTTTTTTGCAATTCGGCACTGCGTCACTTTAACTGACAATTGCGCGGTCGTGTGGCGCTGTACCCAAACAAAATTGACGTCCCTTTTTTTTTTTTTTTTTTCCACACAAATAATTCTTTTGGCGGTATTTGATCACCTCTGCAGTAAGCAAAAAAATGCTGACAATTTTGAAGAAAGTGGTTTTTTTTTTTTTTTTTTTTTTGCTATAATAAATCTAAAAAAAAGTTATGGTGTCTACAAAATAGGGGATAGATGTATGGCTTTTTTTATTTTTACTAGTAATGGCGGTAATTGCATTTTTTTTTTTTTTTTAGTGGGACTGCGACATTGCGGCGGACAGATCTGACACTTTTGACACTTTCTTTAGGGACCAGTGACATTTATACAGCGATCAGTGCTAGAAAAATGCACTGATTACTGTATAAATGACACTGGCAGGGAAGGGGTTAACACTAGGGGATGAGTGTCCCCTAGGGAGGTGTTTCTAACTGTGGGGGGAGGGGACTGGCAAGGAGTAGAGAGACATCGGCTGTTCCTGATCACTAGGAACAGCAGATCTCTACTTCAGTGACAGAACAGGAATCTGTTTGTTTACATTGACAGATGTAGACGCCCCTGCTATATCTCTTAAAGGGCCAGCCGTACCGGTATGGCGATTATGATGGCGGCTGGTCGGAAAGGGTTTAAAGTGTTTCTAAACCTCAGACATGAAATATGAACAAAGCATATCCCTCTATAGTGTGTACTTGTCTCATTCCAGAACACAAAGCGTCATTTTTGTGTGCTGCCTCCTTCCTCTGCTATCAGCATGAATCACTTCTGACAAGTTTTTCCTGACACCAAGAGAGAAATGGTGATGGGGGAGGGACCTCCAGCTGATTGACAGCCTCCGCCCTGTTCCTGTGTGCTGTGTGAAAGGGGGGCGTGTCCCTTCCCTCCAATCAGCTCTCAGAGCTCTCCTCACTGAGCTCCGCACAGTGTAACTTCAGCTCCCTGCTCCTTTTTATTTTATTTTATTTTTTAGGCATCTGCAGGGCTTTCTTTCAGCGGGAACGTGGGGGAACGCAGTTCCGGCACCTCCAGCAATGAATGTATGTAATGGAAAGGAGTGCTGGAGGGTCTATTGATGCTGGCTGCTTGGGGTATCTATTGTCGCTAGTAAGGATCTATTTTTGCATAGGGGTCTATTTTTGCTGGGTAGGTCTATTGCTGCTGGTGGGGGTCAATTGTTGCTGGAAGGGACCTACTGTTGAGGGAGAGGTCTATCGATTTTGGCTGCTGGGGGTCTATTGTTGCTGGGGTGTCTTTTTGGTGTGGGGGAGCATTGTTGCTGTGGAGGAGACGTCTATTGTTGTGTATATGATCTATTGTTTCGGGGGGGGGGGGGGGTCTACTGTTGCTGGGGAGGAGACAGTCTATTGTTGTGTATATGATCTATTGTTGCTGAGGGGGATGTCTATTACCCCTGATATTTCACCAAAGCCCCCCCCTAACTTTTTTTTTTTTTTTTTTGTTATTTAAAAAAAAAAAATTGTACAATAAAAAAAAAAAGACTGACCCCAGTGGCGGAACTACCAGGGTCACAAAGGTCGCATTTACGCCTGGGCCCTGGCGTTCCGCCACGGGGCTTGGAGGTAAGGGCCCCCAGCTGAGGCTCTGGGGGGCCCTCCATGGTTTCTTGCACCGGGGCCCTGAAGGTTCTAATTACGCCTCTGTTATGTTGTACTTGTTAATCCCCATGATTAATAACAGAAATGGAAATTAAGATTAATGTTACAATTCTACAATATAATGTGTCAATTATATAACTATAAAAAATGAATTAAAGTGGAACTTCAGTCATATTTTTTTTTTCTTTTTCGTCTTTCCATCTATTAAATCTTCTGCCCTTGTTGTTGTTGTTGTTGTTGTTGTTGTTGTTGTTGTTGTTGTTGTTGTTGTTGTTGTTGTTGTTGTTGTTGTTGTTGTTGTTGTTGTTGTTTTAACTTTGGATAGTAAAACTTTTTTTTTTTTTCTTCTTCTTCTAGTAAATCCCTTATACAGCCCACTTCTTCTTTCTTTTTTGGTCATTAGTCTAGGCTTATGACATCAGCTCTCTTTCATTCTTGTGAGACTTTGCCAGGAAGGGAGGGGGGAATAAGTCATAAGAGGGCCAATGAGAGCTGCAGAGCTGGAGGTGTGCCTCTGTGTAAATCCAGGAAGCGAACAGGCAGCAGCTTCAGCTGCCCACAGTTAAAATGGCTGCAGCCAGACTCGGTGGAGGGAGATTTCTGCAGCATATTTGGCAAGTACAGAATCACAGTATATAGAAAATAATATGCAAAGTGGTTGGAGGGAAGCTTCAGAACGGCAAAGATGTTTTTATTACAAATGTATGTGAGCAGACCGCAGTTCCTCTTTCCCGCTGAAAATATTTTAAGTGTTAAAAGTGGAGATTGCACTATTTCTTTTTTTTGGAACTTGTCCTTTAGAACAGGGAGGGATTAGACCCCCTGTCAGGTTTGTATTGCAGTCTTTGTCACGGCTGGGGGGATTCACCCTCTCTGGTCCTGGGGGGTCTCAGAAATGAAACTCTTTACAGTTGTCACCAGAACAGGAAGAGAGGTGACATCATCTCTCAGTTCCTGGAAAAAGGAACCTGGGGGCCACCTCAGATGTGCCCCTGGCAAGGGAAAGGTAGGTCTCCCTGGGGGGACACACAGATTCTGAGCCACTGAATAGGACTGAATAGGACTGTGCTCCTGCTGAGATATATCCTATGGAAAGATCTATATGTCAACATTCATCAATTACCTGAAAATATCCTCTTAAAAGCCCCTTGTCTCTTGTCCCCAGGTTACTATATCGGATACTTAGACACACGAGAACCCAGCTATTCCGAGGTGTCTCCCATGTCCGCCGTGGGGGGGTAATTACCTTCGGGTGCCTCTATCTGTGCTGCCTTACCGCCGTGACTTTCCTAGATGTTTGATTGGCTCCTCCTGAAGAAGCCGCTTCTGCTGCGAAACTAGTAGAGGACAGCTGCCAAGACGGATCCTATTCGATACCCTGTACAGTGGTGTATTTAGGTTTTGTGCTGCCCTAGGTCTGACTAAACTCGTGACCCCCAAATTTAAATATGACCCACCCTTTCCTGTCAAGGCCACACCCCTTGCCGTTCAAGACCCTGCCCTGAAATTTTCGAGTGGGGACACCAGTTCTGAGTGCCTGGGGGGGTGGTGGTAATGGATTCCCTTAATTTGCATAGATTTCCTCTCACTTCCTGTTTGGCTATGGGACAGGAAGTAAAGGGAAATCTCTGCAATGGGACTATCCAAAATGGGGGGGGGGGGGGGGGGGGAAGTGTTGCCTATAGTTCTACTTTAAGCACAAATTTCTGATAATTTTATGGAGAGGACTAAGAAGATATAACCATGCCAATGGTGCAGCAGAAAAACACATAGCACAGTGAGGAAGGTTTGTGGTCCAGGATGAGAGGACAGTCAAAATTAGAAGCAATGCCCCCCCCCCTCCCCACAGTTGCGGCATGCCGGCCACCCGCGTACCGAGAGCAGTGTGGCCGCTTTTATAGGGGCGCTAGACTAATTTGCCTCTCAGCCCAGTCCGCCCCATAAGACTGGCGCTACACTAACAGCGCAGCGCAAGCCGGTGGGGACTCTTTCCGTGCTGCCCCCCTGCAAAGTGCTGCCCTAGGCCTGAGCCTTGTTGGCCTAGGTCAGGATACAGCGTGGACCCCCATATCAATATTGGGGGTCAACTACCATTTTCTCGACCAAATAGCATTGTATACGGGTGTAAAAATTGATTGTACTAATACTTTTGTACACATGGTTTCTACCATACTGTTTTTATTCTTTAATTTTCATTAAATTTTATTTTTAAAAATATATCTTGTTTAAATCCTTGAGGTACCGAGATGGTCCAAACCTACCTTTCCCTTGCCAGGGGTACATCTGAGGTGGCCCCAGGCTTCTTTTTTCTATACAATATGGATGATTGATGGTACCCACCCCTATCCTAAAAATATCACAAATTTGGCATAAACTCTTCGAATAACCTCCTCGGTTCCTGTTGAACTGCTGGATTTTCTGGAACAGAAATAAATTTCTCCACTTTTCTGTAATATTTGTTGTAGTTTGTATAATAATGACAGGGGCTGGCACCTACCTGAGAGAAAGTCCTGTGCCCCCCCAGATATGTATCTTCATCATCAGCCGGGTCTATTCACTAGTCGCCTCTGCTAGGACCCCCCTGATTGGGCGGAACGCCACCTGACGGGGCTATCCCTCGCACATCAGACAGTCGTTCTAGGTCGGTGACAACAGTCGTGTCCCCCTTGTAGTCACATGACCCCTGTGTAGAAGTATTGCACAAGATGATGGGAGCTCCGGCCCGTCCTGCAGAGGAGAGATAAGCTGCAGAAAACATTCCCAGACCTTCCTCTGCTGCAGCACAGACAACTGAAAAGACCCAAATATCCTGTGGTGAGTGAGAGAGACCGGCGGTGTGAAAGATCTATATAGGCCAGAAGGGGACTATACTGTACAGTAAGGGGATCATTCTCTATAGGGTGGGGGACTATACTGTACAATACGGGGATCATTCTCTATATACATACAGGGGGACTATACTGTACAGTAAGGGGATCATTCTCTAGATACAGGGTGGGGGACTATACTGTACAGTAAGGGGATCATTATAGGAGGGGGGACTATACTGTACAGTAAGGGGATCATTATAGGAGGGGGGACTATACTGTACAGTAAGGGGATCATTCTCTATATACAGGAGGGGGACTATACTGTACAGTAAGGGGATCATATATAGGAGGGGGGACTATACTGTACAGTAAGGGGATCATTCTCTATATACAGGAGGGGGACTATACTGTACAGTAAGGGGATCATATATAGGAGGGGGACTATACTGTACAGTAAGGGGATCATATATAGGAGGGGGACTATACTGTACAGTAAGGGGATCATTCTCTATAGGGTGGGGGACTATACTGTACAATACGGGGATCATTCTCTATATACATACAGGGGGACTATACTGTACAGTAAGGGGATCATTCTCTAGATACAGGGTGGGGGACTATACTGTACAGTAAGGGGATCATTATAGGAGGGGGGACTATACTGTACAGTAAGGGGATCATTATAGGAGGGGGGACTATACTGTACAGTAAGGGGATCATTCTCTATATACAGGAGGGGGACTATACTGTACAGTAAGGGGATCATATATAGGAGGGGGGACTATACTGTACAGTAAGGGGATCATTCTCTATATACAGGAGGGGGACTATACTGTACAGTAAGGGGATCATATATAGGAGGGGGACTATACTGTACAGTAAGGGGATCATATATAGGAGGGGGACTATACTGTACAGTAAGGGGATCATTCTCTATATACAGAAGGGGGACTATATTGTACAGTAAGAGGATCATTATATATGAGGGGTGACTATACTGTACAGTAAGGTGATCGTTCTCTATATACAGGAGGGGGAACTATACCGTACAGTAAGGGGATAATTATATACAGGAGGGGGACTATACCATACAGTGTGGGGATCATTCTCTATATACAGGAGGGGAACTATACCGTATAGGAAGGGGATCATTCTCTAGATCAGGGGTCTCAAACTGGTGGCCCTCCAGCTGTTGCAAAACTACAAGTCCCATCATGCCTCTGCCTGTGGGAGTCATGCTTGTAACTGTCAGCCTTGCAATGCCTCATGGGACTTGTAGTTTCGCAACAGCTGGAGGGCCACCAGTTTGAGACCCCTGCTCTAGATACAGGAGGGGGGACTATACTGTACAGTAAGGGGATCATTCTCTATATACAGGAGGAGGAACTATACTGTATGGTAAGGGAATCATATACAGGAGGGGAGACTATACCATACGGTAAGGGGATCATTCTCTATATACAGGTCAGGGGACTATACTGTACAGTAAGGTGATCAGTCTCTATATACAGGAGGTGGGGCTTTACTGTACAGTAAGTAAATTCTCTATATACAGGAGGGGGGACTATACTGTACAGTAAGGGGATCAGTCTCTATATACATACAGGGGGACTATACTGTACCGTTAGGGGAATCATTCTCTATAGTTAGAAGGGGGTACTATACTGCACATTAAAAGGATCGTCCTCTTGTACAGCATTAAAGCTGAACTGCGGGTACAGTTTGTATTGCATGGATGTCAATGTGCGTATGTGGATGCGGAGAATCGCTGTAGTAGTCACTGCTCCTGTGTTAGTAACCACAAGGGATCGCTCATTTGGCATGGGCACCATTCACAGAACGCCTTGCATTTTTCTCAATGAATCGGAGGTGGTCTCTGATTGGACGAGGTGAGGAGCCGGGGCTGCAATGCCAAGCTTGACCAATATAACTATGCAATAAATCTCATACATGAAGCTTAGCTTTAAGGCCATTATGAATGGCTAACACTGTCCCTTCTGGATTCGTACTTATTTTATGACATAATGATTGCAGCAGGAGAAGCTGGAACGCACAAAAGGTTCGAGGAAACCTAAAACTCCCAGGTGTGCAGGAGCAGATCCAGGAGAAATTTTAGTGCACAAATAAAAATCTGGTTTTATGGCGCACAGACGGCTCTATTGGGGTCATGCCAGATGTGTGAATTCAGAGAGAGGCAAAACGTCGATCTGCCTAATGTAAACAAGGCAGATCTCCATTCTGTCAGAGGGGGGAAGATGGAGATCTTGTGTTTCTGCTAAGAAGTAGGAACACGGATCTTTGTCTTCCCACAGTCCAAGCACCTCCCCCGCTCCCCCGCAAGCACTCCGTAGGGACACGTTTAACCCTTTGATCGCCCCTGATGTTAACCCCTTCCCTGCCAGTGTCATTTGTACAGTGACAGTGCTTTTTTCTTTTTTTTTTTTTTTTTTTAGCACTCATCACTGTATTGGTGTCATCGATCCCCCAAAAAGTGTCACTTGGTGTCAGATTTGTCCACCGCAATGTTGCAGTCAAACTAAAAATCGCTGATCGCTGCCAAAATTCCATAAATATATCCCATAGTTTGTAGACGCTATAACACAAACCAATTAGTATACACTTATTGATTGTGTTTTTTTTTTTTTTTTTTTTTACCAAAAACATGTAGCAGAATACATATCGACCTACATTTATAAAAAAAGTGTTTTTTTTTTTGGATATATTTTATAGCAGAGATTTAAAAAAAAATTATATATATTTATTATTATTATTATTATTATTATTATTTTTATTTTTTTATTTTTTTATAGCGCAAAAAATAAAAACCACGTTATATTTGGGTACACGCACGGCCGCGCAATTGTCAGTTAACATAATGCAGTGCCGTATCGCAAAAAATGACCTAGTCATGAAGGGGGGTAAACCTTCTGCAGCTGAAGTGGTTAAAAAATAAATAGAATTAAAAATAATAATAAAAAATAAGCCTTGCAAGATGAACTCCATTTACTTTAAAAAAAGAAAAGAAAAACCGTTGTGCATTAAACATGACATGCATGTAACATATGTGATCTAGTGTGTGTGTGTTTTAATACATTTATTTAACGCAATAATCAATTTACTATTCTAAAATGATGGAAGTAACACAGTAATGCATGCATGTCTTGTGCCCCTGTGTATTGTGTTTTGTTGTGTATTGTTGTGTATTGTAATGACGAGGTGTATACATTTGCTTAGATTTGCTTATGACGTGAGCAAAGACTTGTCCTCACCGTATTTTTCTCTTTCTCTCTTACCTGCACTCTGCAATCAATGACACTCCATGCAGACGCTTGCACACAAGACACTTGCGCACAATTCTGCTTCTGCTTCTGCGACTAAGCTCTGATGGCGACCTTCTCCACAGGTATGTTAGGTGATGGGTAGAACACAGGTGCCCTCCTATGTGGTGACACTGGGGGAGGGTAAGGCCTACTGTGTGCCATGTCCACCATGGCCAGGGATGAGGATGACCTAATCAAGGCACAATGGAGGGGGATAAGGATGACCTCATTATGGTTTAAGTTTAGTGTAATCTGGAAAGTATTAACAGCGCTTCACTTTTTCCACGTTTCAAACTTCTTTCACGTTGTCATTATGGGGGATTGTTTGTAGAATTTTGAGGAGAATACGGAATTTAATCCATTTTGGAATAAGGCTGTAACATAACAAAATGTGGAAAAAGTGAAGCGCTGTGAATACTTTCTGGATGCACTGTAATTGTATACAAAGGGAATTATCGGTATAATGGTATTGATCTTTGTAATTGTTCGCTATCCCTATCCGGTTGTTGGTGATGTGAGGAATATTTGTTAGGAACTGTAGAGCTGAAAACAAGAAGATCGGTGGAGTTGCTGCCCATTGTGACTAATCCAAATCCTCGTTTCAGCTGAACTCCAGTCATACAGCTCAATAAATAGGTGACCTTACTTTGCTCTGATGCAGTAAGGAAGCACAGCTTAGTCTCCTCTGTGATTGGACAGTGAGGAAGCAGCAGTAGACGGATGTGCTCATCACTCTGCTGTCTCCTCCTGTTTCTTCTAAGCACATGTGCATACAGGACACCTGATTGGCTCCCAGCGCTGCCCCTCCCTCTCCATTGTCTGGTCTACAAAAGATTAAAGGATGCTGATACTAAGTCAGGTTCAGGTACTTGCATTTAGTTGTATGTGAAAGTACATTTAATGATTTTTCTGTGAATATAAACCTGCATTCATTGTTGTGGTGGTGGTCTTATTTTTTATTAAATCTGCCTGGTGATAGTGCTGGTGGCACAGTCCCCTGTGGTGGGTGCTGGTGATTCAGTTCAGTTTGGTGGGTGTTTATGATGCCCTGCAGTTGTTGTTGATGGTTCAGTCTTTTGTGGTGGGTGTTGGAGGGACAGTCCATTGTAATGGGCATGGGTGGCACTGTCTCCTGTAGCGGGGGTTGGAGGGACAGTCCATTGTAATGGGTGTGGGTGGTGCAGTCGCCTGTGGCAGGGGTTGGTGGCACCATCTCCTGTGATGGATGTTGGATAGGAAATTTCCTTGTAATGGGTGTTGGTGGCGCCTTCGTCCCGTGTGGCGGGTGTTGGTGGCGCCTTCGTCCCGTGAGGTGGGTGTTGGAGGGACAGTCCCTTGTAATGGGTGGTGCAGTCCCCTGCGGCGGGTGTTGGCGGCGCCGTCGTCCCCTGCGGCGGGTGTTGGCGGCGCCGTCGTCCCCTGCGGCGGGTGTTGGCGGCGCCGTCGTCCCCTGCGGCGGGTGTTGGCGGCGCCGTCGTCCCCTGCGGCGGGTGTTGGCGGCGCCGTCGTCCCCTGCGGCGGGTGTTGGCGGCGCCGTCGTCCCTTGCGGCGGGTGTTGGTGGTGCCGTCGCCGTCGTCCCCTGTGGCGGGTGTTGGAGGGACAGTCCCTTGTAATGGGTGGTGCAGTCCCCTGTGGCGGTTGTTGGCCGCGCCGTCGTCCCCTGCGGCGGGTGTTGGCGGCGCCGTCGTCCCCTGCGGCGGGTGTTGGCGATGCCGTCGTCCCCTGCGGCGGGTGTTGGCGACGCCGTCGTCCCCTGCGGCGGGTGTTGGCGGCGCCGTCGTCCCTTGCGGCGGGTGTTGGCGGCGCCGTCGCCGTCGTCCCCTGTGGCGGGTGTTGGAGGGACAGTCCCTTGTAATGGGTGGTGCAGTCCCCTGTGGCGGGTGTTGGTGGCGCCGTCGTCGTCCCATGTGGCGGGTGTTGGTGGCGCCGTCGTCGTCCCATGTGGCGGGTGTTGGTGGCGCCGTCATTGTCCCATGTGGCGGGTGTTGGCGGCGCCGTCGTCGTCCCCTGTGGCGGGTGTTGGCGCCGCCGTCGTCCCCTGTGGCGGGTGTTGGTGGCACCGTCGTCCCCTGTGGCGGGTGTTGGTGGCACCGTCGTCCCCTGTGGCGGGTGTTGGTGGCACCGTCGTCCCATGTGGCGGGTGTTGGCGGCGCCGTCGTCCCCTGTGGCGGGTGTTGGCGGCGCCGTCGTCCCCTGTGGCGGGTGTTGGTGGCACCGTCGTCCCCTGTGGCAGGTGTTGGCAGCGCCCTCAGGCAGGGGCTGGTATTACACCTCAAAGTGGTGGAAGGTCTCAGCAACAGTGCCAGTGCTGCCAACCCAGAAAGCAGTGGGCAGAACTAGGTGTGGGCAGGTGCTGATTGACAAGCTACAGTTTTCTTTTTGTGACTCAGCTGTGACAATGCAGACCGCCCCCCCCCCCCCCCCCCGCAACGTCTTCTCCTTCTTTGCATAGCGCATGCAGGCACATCCTGGACAAGAGGAGCGACTCTGCTTTGAATTCAGGAGCAGTGCAGCATTGTTGTCACCGCATCACAGGAAGCCACATTAGGTGAATTTCTCTGGCAGGATCAACAGGTGTTTGTGGGACTTTGCAGGGGACTCCTAGAAAACTGTAAATGCAGATTTATTTAGATTTAAAAGCTGCAGCACAAATGTTTTTAATAGGAAGTTCCACTAAATCTTCTGCTAATAATTTAAACTCTTAACATTGAGTCATTGAAAACACACAAGATATCAATATTGTTTCCATTTAATGTCAGTATTTTGTATTCTGGTCCTTTTTTATGTTTCTTTTTCGTCAGCATTTGTGTACAAACACGGAATCCAACTGTGCGAAAAATATGTACCGCTGGCGGGTGTTACACCAGGGTGGTATGTACTATGACATTCTAGAACGACATGGGGGGGGGGACATCAGGATTTACACACTGCTCTGGTTGTTTGTCGGGGGCTGTAGAGGAGTCCTTGAGAGGAGTCACGAGGCTCTTTATAGCTCACATGACAGGAAACATCCACTTTCTCTTGTTTTGGTGGTCTGTATAATGGTCTGGCATATAAAGCAGACGGCTCGTCGCCATGAATCCATATATTTATTTTCTTATAATTTTTGCAAAAAATGTAATAAAGGGGGTAGTTGGGTACAAAGAGACCCATCCTGACCAAGGGGTTGTAATGGGAATAATCCTGCATTATGTCTGTAATTCCGCCCTAGTTTGGACAGGCGTCCTCTGTTTTTTTTTTACATTAACGGGATCTACAGAGCTGCTATGAGCTACAAGTCCTCTGTCCAAGTCTAAAACTGGCCACCAATAAATATATGTAGATAAAGTTTTGCCTCTTTGGCCAGGACTACCTTCACCTAAGCGTGTGGAGGTTCCAGGGTAAAGGTGATAGCAGGTGTGGTTAGTGATCAAAAGAGAGGAGACTGTAAAGGAAATGTGTAAGTTCTGTATATAATTGTATTCTATTTTGTATGTATTGCACACGGCACCAATAATGTTTTCATTACATGTTTGAATTCTTTCGAAGTCCTGATTAGAATTAGCCTGTCTATGTTACGCCCCTTGTTACCATAAACATACAATTGTAATATTAATGTGATACCTACATAATCATGTGTACAAAAACCTTCAATTGCGTCATAATAAAGCAGAACGGTTATTTTTAAAGATGCTGAGCGTCTCTTTTGTGTCTGTTCCCTACTGCAGTAGTTTATTATTGATTTGGAACCACTAATCAATATGAGGATAGGAGTTGCCCATCTAGAAATTTCCATGTCCTATATAAAAATACAACGTTGAGGCCGGGTTCACATATGTAGGAATTGATTGCGTTTTTTACCGCATCTAATTTGCATAACACGTGCGTGTGACCGGCTTTCTATGGAGCCTGTTCACACATGTCCGTGGGTGGCTGCGGTGCCGTTTTGAAAAGGGTCCTGTGCGTTTTTGGGGGTCAGGAAAAATTCAGGGAAAAATTTGCACCTGAACTGCTGAACAGAAACGCACCGGACTGTAAACCGCACCGCAGATATGTGAACCCGGCCTAAAAGGCTAACTCCACCTGCGCAATCTTGCATGTTACACTCGTATTTAGGGAATAACATGTATCAGTGGCAGCCAGGGGTAATTATTTTTTTTGGGGGGGGGTGGGGCAGAACCACCCGGTTGGTTGCACTTACCTCATCGCTTCCCCCTGCTCTGCAGCGGTCTGCCGTTCACCCTGCTCTCCACGGGTCATCATGGTGGGGGCGGCTTCCATTTCCTCCCTCCTCGGCGGCCAATCGGGAGTCTTCTCTTTTCAGTCAATCGGAAAACGGGTCTCGCATCCGCTTCTGATTGGCCGGATTGAGAATCTGTGTTTTAACAGTGAATATTCATTTGCTGTTGTAACACCTGGGGGGGCTCATGGCTCAATGCTAATAAATAGGGGGTGACAGCGGCGGCCGTGGATAGATTCATGCTATGCATGAATCTATCAATTCTACATATAGGGGGTGGCGTGGATAGAGGGGGTGGCGCCCGGACCCCTCTAATGGGCGGGCCACCACTGACGTGTAACATGGTGCGAATGGGAACACTACCTCCACCCAACCACCCTACATCCACTAATTGCAGATGCAGTGCTTTCCAGGCTGATTTGCAAACAAATAATAAGTACATATAATGGGGAAAAAAATACATAAATACAAAAAAAAAAAAAAAAAATAAATATTTTTCTGCAAATTATATGTGCATTTAATTTTTTTTTTTCCAAATGTGGATTTGGTCCTTAACCACTTCAATACCGGGCACTTTCACCCCCTTCCTGCCCAGGCCATTTTTCAGCTTTCAGCGCTGTCACACTTTGAGTGACAGTTGCGCGGTCATGTGACACTGTATCCATATGTCATTTTTATCATTTTCTTCACACGACTAGAGCTTTCTTTTGGTGGTATTTAATCACTGCTGGGTTTTATATTTTTTGCTAACAAAAAGAAAAAAAAAACATTTTGAAAATATTTTTTTTTTAGTTTCTGTCAGTAAATTTTGTAAATAAGTAATATTTTTTTTTTTCTCGTTCACTGATGGGTGCTGATTAGGCGGCACGGATAGGTGGCACTGAAAGGCAGCACTACCTGGCATCACTGATGGGCACTGGGGGGGCTTTACTGTAATCAGAACTCATGATCAGTGCCCTGATTTACCTGTCCGGGTGTCCCCTGCGAGGAGATGCCGCTGATCGATTCTCCTCCCCACACTCTGTCAGGGTGAGGCGATGAGAGGCTATTACTGGCACTTCCGCATTTACATGTGACCGGCTGTGATTGGACACAGCCGATCACATGGTTAAAGCGCGGCGTCATCGGCTCATTACAGAGATACGGGTTGTGCCGTGTCCTAGGAACACGGCTCGGCAGCGATCGCTGCAATGTGCGCCCCCCGCGGGCACGTGGGAGCAGCCGTTCTGGGGCGACGTCTTATGACATCCACACTATTATTATTGTTATATTTCATTATTATACTATTATATTACGTGAGTGTATAGTATTATCACTGATCATTGTATTAGTGTCACTGGTGATGTCAGCGACAGTTAGTCAGCTCCCCCCAGTGTCAGTTAGTGTCAGATTGACTGCCACAGTATCAGTTTCATTAGAAGTCACTGATCACCCCCATTAGTAGTATAAAAAATAAAAACTCCAATATAACCTATATTGTCAAAAGTATTAGGACGCCTGCCTTTACACACACACATGAACTTTAATGGCATCCCAGTCTTAGTCCGTAGGATTCAATATTGAGTTGGCTCCGCCCTTTGCAGCTATAACAGCTTCAACTCTTCTGGGAAGGCCGTCCACAAGGTTTAGGAGTGTGCCTATGGGAATTTTTGACCATTCTTCCAGAAGAGCATTTGTGAGGTCAGGCACTGATGTTGGACAAGAAGGCCTGGCTCTCAATCTCCGCTCTTATTCATCCCAAAGGTGTTCTATCGGTTTGAGGTCAGGACTCTGTGCAGGCCAGTCAAGTTCCTCCACCCCAAATTCACTCATCCGTGTCTTTATGGGCCTTGCTTTGTGCACTGGTCCCAATCGTTTGGTGGAGGGGGGATTATGGTGGGGGGGTTGTTTTTTTCAGGGGTTGGACTTGGCCCCTTAGTTCCAGTTAAGGGAATTCTTAAGGCGTCAGCATACCAAGACATTTTGAACAATTTCATGCTCCCAACTCTGTGGAACAGTTTGGGGATGGCCCCTTCCAACATGACTGCCCACCAGAGCACACAATTTTCAATCTTTTTTTATTTATATCGCAAACAATAAACCCAGAGGTGATTAAATACCACCAAAAGAAAGCTCTATCTGTGTGAAAAAATTTATAGAAATCTCATTTGGGTACAGCGTTGCATGACCGCACAATTACTGCTTAAACTAGCTCAGTGCTAAATAGCAAAAGAAATGGCCTGTTCATGAAGGGGGTAGAACCTTCCGGAGCTGAAGTAGTTAATCTGCCTGGAGCCACAAGGACAATAACTGCCATTGTGACGGTCACTCTACTCCTTTACATATAGGCTAAGGGGAGGAATGTTACATTGTACTGCAAATGATCATTTGGAATGCAGAATAATAAATATTCCATACAGTAGTGTGCACGGTGCCAGTTGTCGGTCAGGTAGAGGAGCATGGTGCCAGTTGTCGGTCAGGTGCCAGTTGTTGGTCGGATAGCAGAGCGCGGTGCCAGTTGTAGGGTAGCAGAGCACAGTGCCAGTTGTTGGGTAGGGTAGCAGAGCACGGTGCCAGTTGTCAGTCAGGTTCCAGTTGTCGGTCGGGTAGCAGAGCATGGTGCCAGTTGTTGGTCAGGTGCCAGTTGTTGGTCGGATAGCAGAGCGCGGTGCCAGTTGTAGGGTAGCAGAGCACGGTGCCAGTTTTTGGGTAGGGTAGCAGAGCACGGTGCCAGTTGTCGGTCAGGTGCCAGTTGTCGGGTAGCAGAGCACGGTGCCAGTTGTCGGTCAGGTGCCAGTTGTCAGTCGGGTAGCAGAGCATGGTGCCAGTTGTCAGTCAGGTGCCAGTTGTTGGTCGGATAGCAGAGCGCGGTGCCAGTTGTAGGGTAGTGGAGCACGGTGCCAGTTGTCGGTCAGGTGCCAGTTGTTGGGTAGGGTAGCAGAGCACAGTGCCAGTTGTCGGGTAGCAGAGCACGGTGCCAGTTGTCGGTCGGGTAGCAGAGCACGGTGCCAGTTGTCGGTCAGGTGCCAGTTGTTGGGTAGGGTAGCAGAGCACGGTGCCAGTTGTCGGTCAGGTGCCAGTTGTTGGGTAGGGTAGCAGAGCACAGTGCCAGTTGTCGGGTAGCAGAGCACGGTGCCAGTTGTCGGTCGGGTAGCAGAGCACGGTGCCAGTTGTCGGTCGGGTAGCAGAGCACGGTGCCAGTTGTCGGTCAGGTGGCAGTTGTCGGGTAGCTGAGCGCGGTGCCAGTTGTTGGGTAGCAGAGCACGGTGCCAGTTGTCGGTCAGGTGGCAGTTGTCGGGTAGCTGAGCGCGGTGCCAGTTGTTGGGTAGCAGAGCACGGTGCCAGTTGTCGGTCGGATAGCAGAGCACGGTGTGTAATGTAAATGGGTGTGTCTGGAATGTGTGAATAATGTCTGTGAATGTAACTGTTGGCGCAGAACGGGTGTTAATGGTGGGTGACGATGTTCCTGGGAGTGCAGGGAGGAAATCCTGTGTAGATATGGATACAGAGAAGATCAGAGAAGACCAAAGCGGATGATATAGGGACCAATCCATGGACACAAGAGCTTGCCATCTAATATACCATTGATATGTGACACTTGCTCTGACAGTCCCCACATCTCCTAATGTGCGGTGCGTGGGCTCCGGGGCCCATCTGACATCTTTATATGCGGACAATGGACCCAGCACAGCGCCAGCTGTATAAACCAGAACTGGGAGCGACTGAGCAAATATTGACGTCATTAACGATCCTTATCAGGCCGGAGAAAAAATTTCCTGGGACAATAAAAGTTGAGTTGCGCCCACTGAGGGATTCTGGGTAATGTCAACACTTCGGCTGCCCAGAATCAATCATGGACAGTGGAGGAATCAATATATGGATCCCTCATTTCCTTCTTATAGAGGGAAGATCACACTGACATCTCCTGACCAATCACAGTTCAGATCTCCTCATTGGTTGCCAACCGCACTGTTCTGCGATAATAATCCCCCAGACACCAGAAGAAATGACCTTCATTATCAATACATACCAGATAGATGGTAATTAAGGTCACCTAACGCTCTAATCAAGTCAGAAGCAGACCAAAGAACTGAGAGTCCGGAGACTTTTAAAAATGGGGCTTGTCATATAGACCATATGAAACAGCCAATCTGTTTTGGGGGGGGGGTAAAAAACTACTCCATCGCCCTGGCATACGCTAAAGTGATACTAAAACACACATTGGGTTACATTGTCCCTACTATGTCTGTATGGATGACTCAGTGGTGGCCGGTGCTCAATTTTTTATTTTTTTTTGGGTGGGGGGGGGCGGCAACAAACCTGCCCCCCTCACTCGCACAACTGACAAGGCCATTGCCATTGCTTCTTCTCTTGGCCGAGGAACAGGAAGTGGGTCCTGAGACCCAATTGGTCGGGAGTCCTAAGAATACTGAACAGGAAGTGGGTCCTGCGACCCAATTGGTCGGGAGTCCTAAGAATACCCGGCCAATCGGGTCTCAGGAGCCACTTCCTGATTGGCCGGGAGGAGAATCGGGAAGACAATAGGGAATATTAATTTGTTAACGTCACACAACTGGGTGGGCTCAGGGCGTAGTGTTCTGCGCCCCGAAGCCCACTCTTTTTTTTGAAGCCAATTAGAGCGTCAGCCTCTAATCATGTGCTTTAAAAAAAATAAAAAATAAAACAAAAAAAAAAAACCCCATAAAAATCAATGTGTCCGGCACCCTGCATGTAGATTAGGGGGGCGGCGCCACTAATGGAGCGGCCACCACTGGGATGACGGCACTGTAATTATTTTTAAAAAAAATTTAAATCTACCTTTTTCCTAATCGATATCCAGCTGTCACATGACCCGGCTCTCTCCCAGCCTGTCTGCAGGGAAACATAAGCAGGAGGAGCTTCTGGTCCTCTGCTGCTGGTCACATGTTCCAAAAAAAAAAAAAAAACAGCTTTTGGAGTAGAGTAAAAATAAATTAATATCAATAAATTGTTTTAAATTGTCATACATCTATATATTTGAAATCAAATCTTTATTTTTTTGGCAGTAAAATGGTGTGGGCAGGTTTCTGCCAGTCACAGGCTGTGTCATGCTCCTCCAGCCTCCAGCCTGTGTTTTAGAATAACAGGGAGGTGAAGCCTCCATGAATCTACATGCAATGTCCCGCGCCCATTGTGTTTAGTTGGTTAGTGGGCATGGAGGAGGAAGCAGGGAGTGGGCTGTCATTTATCAGTGTGTATACGCCCACATGTGTGACTCTTTAGTCACACATGGGCTGCTCAGATGTGATGGGTAGGAAATGCTCAGCATAGAAACTCACTGAAAACTGAGCATGTGCAGAGCTGCCAACACTGCTCTGCAAAATGCCTAGCTGAATTGGGGACAGGGGGAGATGGAGAGCAGCAGGATCAACCAGGTTTTTTATAGAAAATGAATCTCATGGTGACAGAGTGAGTATGAACAGCATGTAATACATTATTTATTGAGATATTATTTATTTATTTTTATGATGTGGGTTTATTGACACGGGTTTTTTTAACCACTTGCTGTCTAATCAAGGTAGAACCCTAAGGCTAATGTTCAAATCTGTGTTTTGTTGGGTTTTTTTTTGTGTATTTGTACAAATGCACCACAGTCAGTTTAACTTTATTTCCTATGGGTCCTGTTCACATCTATGCAGTTTCCTACATTATGTTTTTGGAAAAGGTGCAGGGACTTTTTTTTTTTTAACATACATCAGTGTGTTTCTGGCTCCATCGATGTAGCACCCTCCTAGTTAGGCTGCTAGCTAGGCTAGGTAAATTTTAGTTCTTTTAGCTCTACTGTAATCAGTTGAGCAGCTTGCGATTACTTTAGGCTGTTCTGTGTCTCACTGGTTGCAGGTTTGGCTGCTTCCCCCTGCCGTCTGGAGAGTTCTGGACTGTAGTGGGAGAGTCAGATAAGCAGCCTGAATATTTATGTGATCCCAGCTAATGCCCTGGGAGGGTGCCCAGTATTGGTGCCTATTCTACTGAACTTTGCTGAAGCTGATTGAGGGATTTGTACTTGGGCAGGGCTAGGACAAGGGGTGGGCAGGAAGTACGGCTGCCATGGGCACTGCAGTATTAAGTGAAGTGGGGGGGGGGGTATTTTTGTTGACACATAATGCTCATACTTTTTTTTTGGATGGGGTGCAGTTTTGGCATGTTCGCCCTGAGATCTAAGTGACCTTGTCCCAGCACTGTACTTGGGGATCTGGTTTTCAGAGTTATGGAAGATATGTCTGGCTGATATCGGAAGGAGATCCAAATATCCAAGGCCATTTGTGAGTATGGAGTGGTACGTGAGAGCCCGGTGACTGTGCTGCTGCTATCCCTCTGGAATCGGTGTCAGCTTGTGCTTTAAATTTGGACCTTCCCTATGGTGTCCCTGTGTAGCAGCATTTGCTGCTGCAATCAGGGATGGTGCTACCACTAGGCAAACTAGGCAGGCGCCTAGGGCGCACTGCTGCCTAGGGGCGCCCGGCTGCTGGTTTCCCTTAACGTCTGCATGCTCTCCAGGCTGCAGCATGTAACTCGTTCCGACCTGTGGTGTAATTGGAGGTGCAGCCAGCGCTAGAGCCCATGCTTCCTGTATAGCGGCGCCTTCTGTCACTTGGGAAAATGGGGTGGAGTCAGGGGTGGAGCCGATGGGGGCGGCAAAATTAGGTTTTGCCTAGGGTGTCAATCCTTGCACCAGCGCTGGCTGCAATTATTGTGCTAGGAAGTTTGAGGTAGTGAGAGGTGTCCTCAAGTTGTTACTTTGTCCTGCAGGAGTATCCCACCGATACCAGGCACCTATCCAAGTTCATAAGGAGTGGGGAGATTTGGCGTGGTGCCGGCAGCAGAAAACACAAAGAACATAACTCCTATTCATGCAGAATCCGGTAATTCACAACAAACCCAGCAGGAAGGCACTTGACTGGGAACCTTCACAGCATGTAGCAGCAATGTGTAGCAGAGCAGCTCTCAGATGTGCCAACAGCATCTGTCATGAGGGGCGGAATGCCGCCTGGCCGGTCTGAACCCAAATGGGGAGGTCTCCAGAAGGATGGCATGTCCCTATCCTTTCCCTACTCATCTTGAACCTCCCCCAGTGACAACTCATTATGCCTACACGCAAATTGTGTGCCAAGTCTGGGAACCAGGGCATTAAATAGGCTCTGCCTGACCCAAAATGGCTACTAGAGCCACATGGGGTGGCAGCACCCAGTCAGATAGCTTCCCCATGGAAGAACTATGTTTCTTTTGACTTGACTTTCTCTCTCCCCCCCGTGATGCCGATGCGGTTCAGTGCCACCTGCCTACAAAAGCATCAGAGAAAGGATACCTACCGCTAGACTAATCACTGAGCCAGAAGAGTGACTGTGACTATGTGCCTGGCTACTAGTACACTGACTGGGGAAAGAACCTTGGGACCAAAAGAGCGGGCCCTTTCGGGGGTGAGCACTACCTAGACTTCAATAGAACTGCATCAAAAACTCATGTACATGGTTTTTGGTAGGGTCTCCTATAAAAAAAAAATACAGAAGCTTGAAAATGCATCAAAAATGCATCACCCACACATGTAAAGGATTTTCTCAGTGCCGCCAAGAGACATTACAACACAAAATTAAAAATTGACAATTTTTATTGTATACATGTAGTTTTACAAAACTGTACATAAAAAGGTCATGTCTCAACATGTTTCGCGGTCACCCACTTCTTCAGGAGGACAGTAGAGGGAGTGGTATACTATAATAGAATGCATAACAAGGTCATAATATCAAAGATATCACAAACTGTTCTCCTGAAGAAGCGGGTGACCGCGAAACATGTCAGGAGTTTAATGACCTACACTTATAGACCTCCTTTGGAGTAATTTTCCAGGTAGAAGGGCTTTCTACCCTGGGGGGTGTAATGACCATTAAGAGGGATATAAAACAGTTGTATCTTTTACATGACCTTTTTTATATACTGTTTTGTAAAACTATATGTATACAATAAAAATTGTGAATTTTAAATTCTTTGTTGTCATGTTACAACCAAAAACATGTCGATGTTATTTTATTGGGATTTTATGTGATAGACCAACACAAAGTGGCACATAAATGTGAAATTGAAGGAAAATAATAAATGGTTTTTCAACTTTTTTTTTTTTTTTTTTTTTTACAAAAAAGTCCACCTAATTAGTAAAAAGAGTCCACCTGTGTGTAATTTAATCTCAGTATAAATACGACTGTTCTGTGAAGCCCTCGGAGGTTTGTTAGAGAACTTTAATGAACAAACAGCATCATGAAGGCCAAGGAACACACCAGACAGGTCAGGGATAAAGTTTGTGGAGAAGTATAAAGCAGGGTTAGGTTCTTAAAAAATCTCCCAAGCTTTGAACATCTCACGGAGCTCTGTTCAATCCATCATCCTAAAATGGAAAGAGTATGGCACAACTGCAAACCTACCAAGACATGGCCGTCCACCTAAACTGACCGGCCGGGCAAGGAGAGCATTCATCAGAGAAGAGCCAAGAGGCCTATGGTAACTCTGGAGGAGCTGCAGAGATCCACAGCTCAGGTGGGAGAATCTGTCCACAGGACAACTATTAGTCGTGTTCTCCACAAATCTGCCCTTTATGGAAGAGTGACAAGAAGAAAGACATTGGTGAAAGAAAGTCATAAGAAGTCCTGTTTGTAGTTTGTGAGAAGCCATGTGGAGGACACAGCAAACATGTGGAAGAAGGTGCTCTGGTCAGATGAGACCAAAATTCAACTTTTTGGTATAAAAGCAAAATGCTATATGTGGCTCAAAACTAACTCTGCACATTCACTCTGAACACACCATCCCCACTGTGAAACATGGTGGTGGCAGCATCATGTGGTGGGGATGCTTTTCTTCAGCAGGGACAGGGAAGCTGGTCAGAGTTGATGGGAAGATGGATGGAGCCAAATACAGGACAATCTTAGAAGAAAACCTGTTAGAGTCTGGAAAAGACTTGAGACTGGGGCGGAGGTTCACCTTCCAGCAGGACAACGACCCGAAACATACAGCCAGAGCTACAATGGAATGGTTTAGATCAAAGCATATTCATGTGTTAGAATGGCCCAGTCACAGTCCAGACCTAAATCCAACTGAGAATCTGTGGCAAGACTTGAAATTTGCTGTTCACAGACGCTCTCCATCCAATCTGACAGAACTTGAGATATTTTGCAAAGAAGAAGAATGGACAGAAATGTCCCTCTCTAGGTGTGCAAAGCTGGTAGAGACATCCCCAAAAAGAATTGCAGCTGTAATTGCAGTGAAAGGAGGTTCTACTAAGTTCTGAATACAAATGCACGCCACACTTTTCACATATTTCTTTGTAAAAAATTTGGAAAACCATTTTTAATTTTCCTTCCACTTCACAATTATGTGCCACTTTGTGTTGGTCTATCACATAAAATCCCAATAAAATACATTTACCTTTTTGGTTGTAACATGACAACATGTGGAAAATGTCAAGGGGTATGAATACTTTTTCAAGGCACTGTAACCACACATGTATAGATGTGAACTTGGCCTAATCAAGGCAGAACTCTAATCAAACATTTGTTTAATTGCTAGGTGACCTTGTTGACTGAAGGAGGCAGAGAACGTCCTATAGGTTTGTCCCTGTTGGGGAGATTTCTCTTCTCATACAGGGAAACAAGGAATTGAGGGGAAATCTCCCCAGCAGGGACCCTTCCAGACAAAACAAAGATAAATCGGTTGGATTTCATTTTGCAGTTTGATTTCCTCCACAGTATTATGTGTTTTGCCAAAGAAATGTAAGACTTTACAGGCAGCATTGAATGCTGAGATCACACCATTGCTGGGAATTCGGTCGTTAATAATGAGCTCCACACCCGGCATAGTAAACTGTGTGTGTAAAGTGACAAAGTATATCAATACAACCTCAAATCCTGTCTGGATTATAGAATAGGAAGGTGATACTCCTGTGCTGTTTGCTCATTTCACGCTGTGTGTGGGGAGTGTACAGGAGAGCGTGGGAATGTGTAATATGGAAAGAATAACCAGTATCAGGTGACCTGGCCTCTTCTGTCCCCATTAATGGTGCCTCTCAACCTTGGTCAATATCCCAGTAAACGCCGTAGTGGACACCAGACAACGGGCTGCAGGAGGTTCTTTCCTGACCGCTAATATCTGACTACCTAAATAAATTCAGCAGGGCAGCCATCAGAAATTGTGGGGCCTCTTACACTGCTTTAGGTAGGCCTGCCCCCCCCAAGCCTGACAACCAACAATCCCCAGGGTCCCTCCCACTGGCCGCCCCACAGAACCTGCCCACTAGCCATCCCACCAAGTCCTTCAGTGCCTCAGCCCCCCTCACACCTGTACCCTCTGAGCCCCCCTCACACCTGTACGCTCTGAGCCCCCCTCACACCTGTACGCTCTGAGCCCCCCTCACACCTGTACCCTCTCGGCCCCCCTCACACCTGTACCCTCTGAGCCCCCCTCACACCTGTACGCTCTGAGCCCCCCTCACGCCTGTACGCTCTGAGCCCCCTCACACCTGTACGCTCTGAGCCCCCCTTACACCTGTACGCTCTCGGCCCCCCTCGCACCTGTACGCTCTCGGCCCCCCTCGCACCTGTACGCTCTGAGCCCCCCTTACACCTGTACGCTCTCGGCCCTCCTCACACCTGTACGCTCTCGGCCCCCCTCACACCTGTACGCTCTGAGCCCCCTCACACCTGTACGCTCTGAGCCCCCCTTACACCTGTACGCTCTCGGCCCCCCTTACACCTGTACGCTCTCGGCCCCCCTTACACCTGTACGCTCTCGGCCCCCCTTACACCTGTACGCTCTCGGCCCCCCTTACACCTGTACGCTCTCGGCCCCCCTTACACCTGTACGCTCTCGGCCCCCCTCACACCTGTACGTTCTTGGCCCCCTCACACCTGTACGTTCTCGGCCCCCTCACACCTGTACGCTCTCGGCCCCCTCACACCTGTACGCTCTCGGCCCCCTCACACCTGTACGCTCTCGGCCCCCCTCACACCTGTACGCTCTCGGCCCCCCTCACACCTGTACGCTCTCGGCCCCCTCACACCTGTACGCTCTCGGCCCCCCTCACACCTGTACGCTCTCAGCCCCCCTCACACCTGTACGCTCTCGGCCCCCCTCACACCTGTAAGCTCTCGGCCCCCCTCACGTGAGTGTAAATATGACATGGCATGTGTATACACACAGGCATGTACACGGACACACACACAACAGCCCTTGTAAGGCGGTCCTAGTCCCAGCTCTTGTTTCCACATGCAGAGGGGTGCAAATGCAGGAAATGGCCAGAGGTGGCAGCAAAGAGCCCGATGTCGGCTCGATGACAGAGCAGGAGCCTGCCGACTCACACATACAGGAGCTCCTCTGCACCCGCCCTGCCTTTTCACTTCCCTGCCAGTCGGCCCGGGCCCGTCCAGATGCTGGGGCCCCTTACACGTGTATGGGCTGTACCCCCCTGATGGCGGCCCTGAACTTCAGTGCAAAGTAGATAAAGAAAAAGCGTGAAGTTTCATGGCTGACTGGAGTTCAGCATTTAAACTCTCGGTATATTTCTTTTGATGAAATTTAGCCTGTTTTATAGACCTTTTAAGCAGTGGTTGTCAACTTATGAGCTAAAGGGGCCCTCAAATGCAACGCCTAACATCACTAAAGGGGCTGGACATAATGTTCAATATATGTAATGCTTGAGAGGACTGTCAGAGACTGCAGACCTAATAGAGGAAATTAAGGTTTGAAGGTGTAGACAAGGATACATTGTTGGCTGGGGATATGCTAAAGAAGAGAATACAAAACCGGGAACATGTTGCATGAAGCTATGCTGTTACCCTAATCAAAGTTCCCACTACAGGTCCGAGGGCCACACATCGTATACCAAAGGGTAGCATGTGGCCCTCAGGACACAGGTTGGGCACCAGGGCCTTAAAGTGTTGTTCCATTCGTGAGCGATCCGATCTAATGTGGTAGCATCACTCACATGTTGGCTTGGTAGTTTCTGTGTTCTCTTGTATTGAAAAGAAGAACTAGAACTGTGTGTCAAGATCATTAGTTCAACCAGGATTCCATGGAACACTAATGTTCGTCTTGAGGTTGCTGGGCGGTCCTTGAACAGTGAGCAATGGTGGATTGATCTCCTCCTAACTATGGTGACCACCAATGCAAGAGGGCAATTTTCCACTAATCCCCAATGTAAAAGGTCACTTCTACAATGACCACAAATGTTGGAGCACACCACAATTTCTACTGTCTGCCTTGGATTCTAAACCTGATACTTTAGCCCCGTTTTTTCTTGACAAGGGTTCCTCTTGAAGTTGATAGGAGTTCCTTGAGCAATGGCGGATTGATCTCCTACCTACCTTGACCACCAATCCAAAGGGGCAATTTTCCACTAAACATCAGTGTAAGTGGTCACTTCTATGCTGACCACAAATGTTAGACATCACAATTTTTATTCTCTACCTTGAGATGGCCTAAACCTAATACTTTAGCCCAATGTTTCTCAACCAGGGTTCCGTGGAACACCAGGATTCCTCCTGGGGTTATTAGGGGTTCCTTGAGCAATGGTGGATTGATCTCCCACCAACACTGGTTGACCACCAACGCAAGTGGGCAAATTTCCGCTAAACACCACTGTAAGGGGTCACTTGTACACTGACCTCAAATGTTAGGGGACATCACAATTTTTACTGTCTACTTTGGAGTGTAAACCTGATACTTTAGCCCTGGTGTTTCTTAACCAAGGAGGTTCTGTGAAAATCTAGCGTTCCTCCTGAGGTTACTATAGATTCCCTGAGCAGTGAGCAATGGAAGACTGATCTCCCACCTACGCTCACCACCAATCCAATTTTCCATTAAACACCTCTGTAAGGGGTTGCTTCTACACTGGTTGCTTATATACGAGGACACCACAATTTTTTTACTGCAAGTCTTTCTTTTCTGCACGTATTTATTCAAGAATATTGTTGAAAATCATTTTGTGGGAGGGTTGGTAACAAAACGATCTGCCCCAATGTACCCTGATCTGTAGATCGAATCCATTTTAGCAGGTTCTCCAAGGACCTGAAAATTATTTCAAGGGGCCAAAAGGCTGAGAGAGGCAGGTCCTATAGGGTGACTATGCTGTCTTCTGGGATCTCCCTGGACCCTACTTGTAGTCCCAATGTTTTTAAAAAGGCCCTGCCATGGAGTGTAATGAAGAATATGAGGAGAAAGGCGCTGAAGTATACGAATAATGCTGGTACTTGTAGTGGAGGTGCTGCCTGCCTGTCTCTGTGGGCAGATCTGAGGTTGTTGGTTGTATTCTGCAGATATTCTATGTTCTCTTAGGCCAGGACGGTGTCATTAAATGAGTTGGAATCGTCTCTCCACACGCACAGGGATGGGACTTGGCCCAGGACCAGCGCTGACTCAGGGCCAAGCTATGAGAGTGGGGGAGGGGGGAGTTGGGGGTGAGTCTGCTGCGTCTTTATATTTCCCCACATGCTCTGCGGTGCTGTGTCATCCTCTTCATAGGATGTTGTGTGTGTGTGTGCAGTATATGCAAATCATATTCTGTGGAAAAGAAGCGTGTTGGCGCTCGTTGTGTGTTATAATGATTTCTAGAGAAATGCCTGTTCTGGGATGTAATCAGCAAATATATGATGATATATGATATTATGATATGATATATTATATTATCAGACATGATATGGACTGTATCCAAGCATTGGTGTCACACCCTGTGATTGGACATGTAGGGTGTCCGATCAAACAGGATGATACAGAGTAACATTAATCCAACTGAGATACAAACAGTGGCGTTGCTAGGGGGTGGCTTTTGGGGCTATAGCCCCGAATCTGGGGCCCATAGCCCCGAGTCCCTTCAGGGGTCCCCAAGGGGGGGAGGCTCTCTGGGGACCCTGATATAAGTGGAGGCTCTCTGGGGACCCTAATGTAAGCAGGGGGCTCTCTGCGGACCCTGATGTAAGGGTGGGCTCTCTGGGGACCCTGATGTAAGGGGGGGCTCTCTGGGGACCCTAATGTAAGCGGGGGGCTCTCTGCGGACCCTGATGTAAGGGTGGGCTCTCTGGGGACCCTGATGTAAGCAGGGGCTCTCTGGGGGTCCTGATGTAAGGGGGGGCTCTCTGGGGGTATATACACACACACGTATATTACTGTATATACATGTGTATGCCCACCCATGCGTATGACTTTCTTTACTACTCTGCTATGGGCTCTAGCCCCAGATCTTTTGTAGACCTAGCAACGCCCCTGGATACAAAGATACTGAATGTGCAATCACATGACTGTTGCACTTTGTTACCTTTTGTATCTTCTGCATTATGTACTGGATCTACCTCTGAAATTTGGATGTAACTTTTGAGGACCCGCTTAGACCAGAGGCGGAGCTGGAATACGTGCAATAGCGCTTGTTTCACCACCAAAAAACTTGCTGCCTTTTTTTTTTTTTTTTTTTTTTTTTTTTTTTATTTTCTTTATTGGTATTTCCAAAGAAATAAAAAAAAGTTACAAAACCGAGCCCTTGGGCATTCCCCGGCTTGAGAAATACAACCTATAAACAGGTATATAACAGGTTATCTACCAAACCATACAGTTGATCAACCTAGAATTCAACTACTCAGTCTCTCCATTTGAAAAAGCAATGCAATTTTCGCATTATTACTTTATGGCACCCTCAAACCTCTAGCAAAAGCTAGAAAACCACTTCCCGCCCGTAGGACATCATATGACATCCGTATGTTGAAGTGGTAATATCTGAATGATGCCTGCAGCTACAGGCTATTCTCACTGACCTCCAATGTAAGGAACATTTTTCTCATTGACCACCAATGTAAGGAGCATTCTTTTCACTGATCACCAATGTAAGGAACATTCTTCCCACTGATCACCAATGTAAGGGACATTCTTCTCACTGATCACCAATGTAAGGGACATTCTTCCCACTGATCACCAATGTAAGGAACATTCTTCTCATTGACCACCAATGTAAGGAACATTCTTCTCACTGATCACCAATGTAAGGAACATTCTTCTCACTGATCACCAATGTAAGGAACATTCTTCTCACTGATCACCAATGTAAGGAACATTCTTCCCACTGATCACCAATGTAAGGAACATTCTTCTCACTGATCACCAATGTAAGGAACATTCTTCTCACTGATCACCAATGTAAGGAACATTCTTCCCACTGATCACCAATGTAAGGAACATTCTTCTCACTGATCACCAATGTAAGGAACATTCTTCTCATTGACCACCAATGTAAGGAGCATTCTTTTCACTGATCAACAATGTAAGGAACATTCTTCTCACTGATCACCAATGTAAGGAACATTCTTCCCACTGATCACCAATGTAAGGAACATTCTTCCCACTGATCACCAATGTAAGGAACATTCTTCTCACTGATCACCAATGTAAGGAACATTCTTCTCACTGATCACCAATGTAAGGAACATTCTTCCCACTGATCACCAATGTAAGGAACATTCTTCTCACTGACCTCCAATGTAAGGAACATTCTTCTCACTGATCACCAATGTAAGGAGCATTCTTCTCACTGATCACCAATGTAAGGAACATTCTTCTCACTGATCACCAATGTAAGGAACATTCTTCCCACTGATCACCAATGTAAGCAACATTCTTCTCACTGATCACCAATGTAAGGAGCATTCTTCTCACTGATCACCAATGTAAGGGACATTCTTCTCACTGATCACCAATGTAAGGGACATTCTTCTCACTGATCACCAATGTAAGGAACATTCTTCCCACTGATCACCAATGTAAGGAACATTCTTCTCACTGACCTCCAATGTAAGGGACATTCTTCCCACTGATCACCAATGTAAGGGACATTCTTCCCACTGATCACCAATGTAAGGAACATTCTTCTCACTGATCACCAATGTAAGGAACATTCTTCCCACTGACCTCTATACTAATGTACTGTGAGCTGGGGGTTAGTAACTATTATCAGGAGTTTCCTGAGAGCTGAAAGCTGTTTCAAGGGTTCCTCCATGTGAAGAAGGGTGAGAGGCTGTTCTTTAGGAACCTGCTAATGTTGGTGAACTCAGGAAATAAGAATTAGAAAGCAGAAATAATTTCTGGAAAAATAAGTTAATAACCTTGTCCCTACACTCCGTTCCTAAGAAATATATATAGTTACATAGTAGGTGAGGTTGAAAAAAGACACAAGTCCATCAAGTCCAACCTATGTGTGATTATGTGTCAGTATTACATTACATATCCCTGTATATTGCGGTCATTCAGGTGATTATCTAATAGTTTCTTGAAGCTATCAATGCTCCCCGCTGAGACCACCGCCTGTGGAAGGGAATTCCACATCCTTGCCGCTCTTACAGTAAAGAACCCTCTACGTAGTTTAAGGTTAAACCTCTTTTCTTCTAATTGTAATGAGTGGCCACGAGTCTTATTAAACTCTCTTCTGCGAAAAAGTTTTATCCCTATTGTGGGGTCCCCAGTACAGTATTTGTAAATTGAAATCATATCCCCTCTCAAGCGTCTCTTCTCCAGAGAGAATTAGTTCAGCGCTCGCAACCTTTCCTCATAACTAAGATCCTCCAGACCCTTTATTAGCTTTGTTGCCCTTCTTTGTACTCGCTCCATTTCCAGTACGTCCCTCCTGAGGACTGGTGCCCAGAACTGGACAGCATACTCCAGGTGCGGGCGGACCAGAGTCTTGTAGAGCGGGAGAATTATTGTTTTATCTCTGCAGTTGATCCCCCTTTTAATACATGCCAATATTCTGTTTGCTTTATTAGCAGCAGCTTGGCATTGCATGCCATTGCTGAGCCTATCATCTACTAGGAAAATGTTTTGTGGTTTTCAGTTGCGGTAAGCGAGTTCTTTATTTCTGAATTCTGACATAGATACATGTGATATTGGCTGTATGTTCTTCTTGTGCCATGGTACCCACTTCTTCTGATTCATGTCTATTCCCCCCTCTCGCTGTTTTCTTTCAGATAAGAAGATGATGCCATTTGGCGGAATCGCGTCGAAGCTGAAGATCGATCGGTTGAAGGCAGACGGGGTGGGATCACATGAGAAAGCTGTGAAATACCTCAAACAGGATTATGAGAGCCTGCGGCAGTCCTGCCTGGAGAGTGGAACGCTCTTTGAGGACCCTCACTTCCCCACCATCACCTCTTCCCTGGGCTTCAAAGAACTGGGACCCGGCTCTAGCAAAGTACAGGGAGTGCGGTGGAAGCGTCCTGGGGTGAGTGACACTGTCTACACTCCAACTTTCTAAGATGAGAAAGAAGGGGCATCTACAGACCCATAGTGTGTAGTCAGAGGGGACATCCCGGACAAGCCCCCAATATTTTTGTAGGTTTGAATAATGTAGAGCCCTGTCAGGTTTTTATTGCGGTCTGTGAGCTAATTGGGGGAAATTCACCCTATTGGTTATGGAGATTGTTACGGGGGACATAAAGTGACAGGAAGTCCACATTTTTACCGTGATCACCAAAAAGGTAGTTGAAGAGAAATCGTGCAATGGGGACACCTGTTTCTGGTCTTACGCTCCGTTGCGCCTCCTGGTCAGGAAGTGAAAGGAAATCTGTTGAATGGGACACATTACAGAAAAAAAAAAACCTTACAGAAATTTTAGCCCTTCCTTGCTTCATCCAAAAGTAAACATTTTAGCTATGGATTTCTTCAAGACTTCAGTGATAATCAGGTGACCTGTTATAATTTTATCTCTCTCCAGGAAATCGTCAGTGACCCGCAGTTTATTGTAGGCGGAGCCACCAGGACTGATATCTGCCAAGGAGCACTGGGTAAGTAAAGTGCGCCATTTACCCTCCAATACTTCATGTGTGGGGGGCATTTCCTGGTACACATGAGTCAACAGTTAAAGACCAAGTCCAACTATAGGGTGCCCTGCTCCACCAGGCCCCGGGTTTCGCTGCTCCAGCAGGCCCCGGGTCTTGCAGCTCCAGCAGGCCCCGGGTCTCAGAGCTCCAGCAGGCCCCGGGTCTCGGTGCTCCAGCAGGCCCCTGGTCTCGGTGCTCCAGCAGGCCCCGGGTCTCGGTGCTCCAGCAGGCCCCGGGTCTCGGTGCTCCAGCAGGCCCCGGGTCTCGGTGCTCCAGCAGGCCCCGGGTCTCGGTGCTCCAGCAGGCCCCGGGTCTCGGTGCTCCAGCAGGCCCCGGGTCTCGGTGCTCCAGCAGGCCCCGGGTCTCGGTGCTCCAGCAGGCCCCGGGTCTCGGTGCTCCAGCAGGCCCCGGGTCTCGGTGCTCCAGCAGGCCCCGGGTCTCGGTGCTCCAGCAGGCCCCGGGTCTCGGTCCTCCAGCAGGCCCCGGGTCTCGGTCCTCCAGCAGTCCCCGGGTCTCGGTCCTCCAGCAGTCCCCGGGTCTCTGTCCTCCAGCAGTCCCCGGGTCTCTGTCCTCCAGCAGTCCCCGGGTCTCTGTCCTCCAGCAGTCCCCGGGTCTCTGTCCTCCAGCAGGCCCCGGGTCTCTGTCCTCCAGCAGGCCCCGGGTCTCTGTCCTCCAGCAGGCCCCGGGTCTCGGGGCTCCAGGTCTCGCGGCTTCAGCAGGCCAGGTCTTGAGTCGCTGCACATTCGACATTCTCTTCAATATAATTGAAGGCTGCAGGCTATCCACCTGGGAGCACAGCATACAGCCATGCTGAAAATTCTGTCAGGGCAGCAAATCCGTCCTCATCCCTAATAGAGAGAGATCTTATTTCAGCATTACTTGTACCCAACACTAACAATATGCTACAGGAAACTTTTAGGCCTTGTTCACATGAGAGGCCAAGCAGCTGTTTAAAACATACCTCCCAACTGTCCCTGATTTCGAGGGACTGTCCCTGATTTGGAGCGATGTCCCTCATTCCTCCTCATTCGTCCCTCATTTGTCCCTCATTCCTCCTCATTCGTCCCTCATTTTGGTCTGATCTATATAGTTGTATATAAAATGCACTTTTTATCTTTCAAAAAATGTTTCCCAGTGCTAAACCTTTCATCTGATTTCTAAATTGCTGCATTTGTACATTTTAAAAGCCAATATAAAGGAATAATAGTGGTAAAAAAAAAGCACTTGTGGATTAAATTAACCTTTTTTGGGGGTTAATTCTCCTTTAAGGGGGTGTGATGGGGGGCGTGTCCTGTGCCTACATACATTTGCAAGTAGGTGTCCCTCATTCCCATCTCAAAATGTTGGGAGGTGTGGTTAAAATAGTCGGCTGATCTGCGTTTTTACTACTCTCCTTACCGCCCAATTAAACTGTGCTTTGGGATGGTATACACGGCCACAATGCTTTGCAGCAAAACCTATTCAGCATGTTGCATCCGGCAGGCAATATTTCTACCAAATGCAAACCATGCAAGTGAATGGGTGAGGGCCACCCTGGGATATTTGGGGTGATCAGTGACCAAAGCGTCCCCCCCTCCCCCCCAGTTAGATGTACATTGGGTTTCCCCTCCTGATCTGCCCAGCATGTGCTGTCAGCTCTGTCCTGGTTCTGGCGGAGAGTGCGGTCCCGGATTAGAGGCCGCTGCTAATTATAGTTGCAGGGATTGTCCATAATCCTTAACCTCCTAACTGCCAGACTTTTCCCTGTGTGAATACAGATATATAAAGACATGGAAATGTGTGTGTGTGTGTGTGTGTATTATGCGCCTTGCTTTGTGTACTGGTCCAAATCATTTGGTGGAGGGGGGATTATGGTGTGGGGGGTTGTTTTTCAGGGGTTGGGCTTGGCCCCTTAGTTCCAGTGAAGGGAACTCTTAAGGTGTCAGCAAACCAAGACATTTCTGACAATTTCATGCTCCCAACTTTGTGGGAACAGTTTGGGGACGGCCCCTTCCTGTTCCAACATGACTGCGCACCAGAGCACAAAGCAAGGTCCATAAAGACATGGATGAGTGAGTTTGGGGTGGAGGAACTTGACTGGCCTGCACAGAGTCCTGACCTCAACCCGATAGAATACCTTTGGGATGAATTAGAGCGGAGACTGCGAGCCAGGCCTTCTCATCCAAGATGAGAAGAATCATCAAACATTCCCATAGACACACTCCTAAACCTTGTGGACGGCCTTCCCAGAAGAGTTGAAGCTGTTATAGCTGCAAAGGGTGGGCCAACTCAATATTGTACCCTACGGACTAAGACTGGGATGCCATTAAAGTTTCATGTGCGTGTAAAGGCAGGCGTCCCTATACTATTGGTAATATAGTATGTGTGTGTATGTATATATATGTGTGTGTGTGTGTGTATATATATATATATATATACACCCCCCCCCCAATCTCAGAGCGGACTGGCTTAGTCACCTACTGACATCTCTTATCTTTTCATCTCCAGTGCCAAACTATAAAATACACATTATACAGATACATGCAAAGTGCCGACTCCCTGAATCCATTTGCACATCAAATATCATATTAAAATATGTTGGCGGACATGAAGAATGATAAATTTGTCATTGTATGACCCCTACAGGGGGAGAGGGAGTATGACAGACCAGGGGCAACCTATTCACTTATACAGTATTGAAGTGTACTGTGATGATGTAACGGAGAACATTTAACCCTTTATATCAGTCTCGGCACCAGAGGAGCTTACATTCTAATGTCCCCTGACAGTCATTTATTATTATTGTAGCAAGGTCTCTGGCCTTGTCCAGTCTGAGAACTTTCCAAGCCAAAGATAGCTGACATCCCTCTGTATGTGGTGGATTGTGAGGCATAGTGGGTGCAAGGTGGACAAAGTCATTGGGCGCCAGACACTTCTTGGATGTGAAAGAGTTTTCATTTCTCTTAACAGTTCTTTTTGTATTTTTGGGGGGAGAGAGGGTTAGGGTCAGGACACCCTTAGATAGATGCAAATTCAATTGGCAGACTCCGAGACTTCAATAAGAGAACAGCGGTGCAGGAAAAAGGCCCCAGCAAGGCGCCACATCTGCACTTGCAGGATTGCTGTCTCCTATGGTAACATTCTTTAACAGTTCCTAACTCAAACGTAACAGTTCCTTCAGCTCCACTACAACTTCTCCTTGTAGTTCTTCAACACTGAGCTCCCGGTCTCTCACTAGACCCTCTAATTCACTGACTCTGAATCCCTTGAGCTCCTCCAAGGTTTGCGGTGGTATCTTCCTCAAGCATCAACCCCGCTTCTCTGCTGGGTCCCTAACATGGCACTCCAGATACTTCTCAAGCTTCACCCCTGCTAACCGGCTTGGTCCCTGGCTTGACACACAAGGCTGCTCTGCAAGCGTCTCCTCCCGCTGGTTGGGTCCCTGACTTAATCACTGCATGAAGTTTCCTGATTCTCCACTGTGCCCCTTCGGTGAGAATACTGTTCCGGTACTTCAGTTGCCCACTGTGGTCCCTGGTAAAGGTGGTTGGTCCCTTTGTGGCGACAGCTTCCCTTCTACCTCCGACAATGACAGGTTCTCTGGCCGGGAGAACCGTCACTTCTGGTTGGACTGCAAGCCGCAATCTCAACCCTGTGCTGCCCTCTTACTTCTGGATAGGAATTCACACAGCCTGGCAGCCAGATGCCCCCGGGATAGGCCCCATCTCTGGCCTAGCAGCTTGGGGGGGTACGACACACGTCCACCCAGACAGCCGTCCAGGTGGCACAGAACACAGATCACCTGATCTCACCAGAATATATAGGTTCTCCCAGCAGGCCAAAGGGATTCAAGAAAACCCCTGCCCATTGGCTGAGGTACCCCATATACTCCTAATATGTCCTTGGGTTGCCCTTCTCATATCTAGTACCACCAAGTACCCGGCCACCTAGTGATAGAAGAGAAAAGTGCAACAAGGCCAAACTTGGGGAGAAATCAATAGATCTCTATCAATCAACCAGGATGACTACTCCTGTCAAGTAAATTTGTGAGGAGCAACCCTGCCTAAACTCCAGGGTGCTACAACATTATACATTTATATAGCTCTGACATATACTGCAGTGCTGTACAGAGAACAGTGATGCAGTCATATCAGTCTCTGTACTAGAGGAGCTTACACTCTAATGTCTGTCCACAGTCACACACTATTATTATTATTATTATTATTATACATTTATATAGCTCTGACATATACCGCAGTGATGCACAGAGAACACTGAGCCAGTCATATCGGTCTCTGTACTAGAGGAGCTTACACTTGCATGGTCATCCACGATTATCATTCATTTATATAGCTCTGACATATGCCACAGTGCTGTACAGAGAACACTGGGCCAGTCATATCAGTCTCTGCACCAGAGGAGCTTACACTTTAATCGAATGCTGCCCCTCTCCTCTGTAGAGTCACAAACTACCTGTATTATTATTATTATTCCTATACATTTATATAGCTCTGACATATACCGCAGTGCTGTACAGAGAACACTGAGCCAGTCACCTCATTTCCTGCACCAGAGGAGCTCACACTTTAAATACACTTACATTTCTTCTTTAGGTTCGCAGTCTGAGATAAAACACAAAATTGTTTACTGCCAGCTCTACATTAGTTCCCATGTCTGTGTGATCTGTGTAGTACCAGCAATATCCTTCACCCCTCCCCCTTTCTGTAATGGAATGTGATAGAGAAGTGATATCTTATCAGGCAGACAATATGCGATGGTTGATCTGTGAGATGCATTTTGCTTCATTTTTCTGCCCTATAAAGAGACACTGTTATGGGAATCCTAATTTTGTTACTTTAATACAACACAAACCTTTTAATTAGCCGGTCAGACAACCTTGAGAGCTGATAGATGTGTTAAAAAAGAACTCTGCTCAATGCTGTTTATATGTAACTTGGAGACCATCAATAGATCATGGGGGATATAAGTGGAGATCTCAACTTCTTTTCAACCTGGAGGCCTGATTTGACCTCCAATCTCCTAAATAAAACTTCTGTGAATGAACTCCAACTGTGTATGGAACCACAAAACCTCTAACAGTCCTATCTATGATCAGGGACTTTTTTTTTCAGTGGTAACGCGGGAACCAGCACTGAATGTATTTTATGGCAGGGTGTGCGGGGGTCTATTGTTGCTTGGGTGATAGTTTGTTGCGGGGGGTCCATTGTTACTGGGAGGATCTATTGTTGTGCAGGGAATACCGTATACATTATTATTATATATATTTTTTTTAATATATAAACTTTATTAGATTTTTTTTACAACTATTTTATGTACAAAACATTTTCAAATCCACTCACATGGTTCATCTCTTTAGCCTCATATGTATATATTACCTTCCCCTACACCCCCCCCCCCCCCCCCCCCCACTCTGTCGGATCTTCTTTCTTTCTTTCTGTTCATTCTTTCTTTTCCTTTCTTTTTCTTTTTCTTTTTTTCTCTTTCTCTTTCTTTCTTTCTTTCTTTCTTTTCTTTTTTCTTTTTTCTTTTTTTTCTTTTTCTTTTTCTTTCTTTCCAAAGAAGTACCTGAACCCAATTGAACAAATATGTAGTGTACAGACAACACTAAAACGTGGAATTTCTCAGATTTATAAGATACTTGCGGGACAGGGAAGATCTCCATTCATTGGAAAATGGGAAGGGGAATTGGGTGCACAGATGGATGAGCAACAGGTAATTAAAATAAGGGGGGGTATATGAATACGCGACTGATATAAAAACAATAGAAATTAATTATAAGCGCTTTAGTGAGATGGTATCTAACACCTGAGAGAGTCCATAAATTCCTACAAGAAAAATCCCCATTATGTTGGAGAGGATGTAGCCAGATAGGCAACATGGCTCACATATGGTGGGGCTGTATAAATATAAAGGAATATTGGCAAGATATACAATACTATATAAAGGAAATTACGGGGAAAGATTACAAAAGATTTGTGGACATGCTTATTCTACAGAACAAGTAGTACAAAAAAAAAAAACAATATAAGAGAAGAATGATCCCATGTCCCAAGAATGATGTCTATTGAACGCAGCAAAAGGAATAATGCCTAAAAAATGGCTAGTCCCAGACAAACCCACAATAAAAGAATGGTTTGAGCAAATGATGTATACGGAAAAGTGGACATAGGGCATTGGTAAAGATGAGGAGTAAGGGGGAATCTATTGTTGCTGGGGGGGGTCTATCATATTCCATACAAATGGCTTAGTAGCACAAAATGATACTTGGTTCTGTATTCTCTAAAAAGGGTACAGTACAGGGAGTTGGGTAGGGGGCGGAACCAAAAGATGGTGCTCAGAGCTGGGTAGGGGGCAGAGATGAAGGGTCATTTAGAAGGGAGGAGTTCCTGCACCTATTCTCCTGAGGAAAAAAATAAGCCCTGCCTATGTGTAATTATTGGAATACAGAATTGTATTTTGTGCAACAACTGCTGTACACCGGTACTTAGTAGAGATACATTTTTCAACCAGCAGATGGCAGTGTTTATAAGTTTGTAGCTGCGTCTATGGTATGCTCTATGTCTTTTCCCTGAATAAAGTTCCTGTTTCCTGTCTGCAGTTAAGCAGTAAAGCCCTTGTGTCAATGATTCTGTTGAATTTCGTTTTCTCCTAAGGTGACTGCTGGCTCCTGGCCGCTATCGGTTCCCTGACGCTGAACGAGGACCTCCTGCACAGGGTTGTCCCCCATGGACAAAGCTTCCAGGATAACTACGCCGGAATCTTTCACTTCCAGGTACGTGGAGCGAATGTGAATTCTTGCCAACTCCATGAGACTTCCGGCATTTCATACATTTTTTTCACTGAATTAATTTTTCTGAATTGTTTGTGGATCACCGTATTGTCTTACTGCTGACCCCCCTCTGTGTTGATTCCCTCCTCCAGATCTGGCAGTACGGTGAGTGGGTGGAGGTTGTGGTGGATGATCGCCTGCCGGTGAAGGATGGAGAGTTAGTCTTCGTACACTCCGCTGAGGGCTCTGAATTCTGGAGTGCCCTGCTGGAGAAGGCCTATGCCAAGTGAGTATACCTGGGCAGACAGTGCCAACCTGTGCACCTGAGTACAGGAAAAGGTAG
The DNA here is from genome assembly GCA_037952925.1 of Lithobates clamitans. Lineage (NCBI taxonomy): Eukaryota > Metazoa > Chordata > Amphibia > Anura > Ranidae > Lithobates > Lithobates clamitans. The sequence goes on from JBBGZY010001730.1 coordinate 195,709, forward strand.
AATTTCTATCCTCAGAACATGTCTATAGCACCCCTCTGACACCCCAAAGGCAGGGTAGTATCTCCAGAGGACAGGGGCGGGCTAGCACTTTTGTCTTTTTAAAGTTTTATTGCAGAACAGTTGATGAGGAGAGTGTTAAGGGTCTCAGATACCGTAGCAGATCACTTACAGACTCTTTAGATCCATATCAATGTCCAGCTTCACAGTGTCAGAACCTTTACACCGACCCGGCAACACTGTAAGCACGTTCCTAAGTTTCAGTGTGTCCACCAAGCAAGTCACCAGGCCTTTCTGAGAGACCAGCCTTCTTTCTGGATCTCTCCAACAAGGGGCCTCCCCTGGGTCTCCTCCTTGGCACAGCTTCCTCCAGACCAGGCAGGACAGCTTCAGGACCACTTCAGCACACGTTAGGCCCCTGAACAGAATATTGGGCTTAAAATCAGACACACTCTCTCCTTTTTTCTCCTGCAGACTGAATGGCTCTTATGAGGCTCTGTCGGGTGGCAGTACCACTGAAGGGTTTGAGGATTTCACAGGTGGTGTAGCCATCATGTATGAGCTGAAGAAAGCCCCCCGAGACCTGGACAAAATCATCAGCCGGGCACTGCAGCGAGGGTCCCTAATTGGCTGCTCCATCGATGTAAGAAACCCTTTTTATAGGGGGGGACACTGTACCTTTGGGTGATACAAATACGCCAATACAGTAGTACCTTGGATTACGAGTATAATTTGTAATCCAAAGCACTCGTATATCGAAGAAAGTTTCCCTAGGAATTAATAGAAACTCAGATTATGCGTTCCAGTGCCACTGCTGGTGTATGCAGTACCGCATGTGGCCAGAGGTGTGGGGGCACCAGAGTCGATCGGAGACATGCGTCTGAGCTTCTCTGAGCGCCTCTGAGCATCACCGGCGCCCCCCGCACCTCTGGCCACATGTGGTACTGCACACTCCAGAGGCTTGAATCCTGCTCATCTTGCGAGACAACACTCGCAAATAGAGTCAGCGTTGAAAAAAATTAAATAAAAAATAGCTCCTATTGCGAAACGCTCCTAAACCACGTTACTCGCAATCCGAGGTATTCCTGTTATAAGATACAATATTCCTTTTATATATGTTATTTTTTAAAGTAAATTAAAGTGGTTTTGGGATAACTATAAATTAACTAAAATTTCTAAAAAGAAAATGGTACTGTTATCCCAACAGAAATATTTCACGAAATCTGGAATTTATGTAAAATGTAAAGCGGACCTGACCTGGGGTCTAGTTAGTTGTTTTCTTATTCCATCAATTTTGTTTTCAAGAATTTTATTGGGTTTTAGCTAGAGATGTAAAATTTCCGGAAGTGTTGAAGCCATGAGAAAAAAAAAAGTTTAGAATGCGAATTCTGGGGGGAAAAGCTCCTCACACTTACATTCTGTATATAAGTTTGAGAGACTCAAAAAATTGGTGGACTTTGTGGGCACGTAATGAGAGGAAAAAATCATTAAAGTATACATTTTATTACAACACGATTAACCACTTAAGGACCGAGCCTCTTATAGAGATTGTTGTTTACAAGTTAAAAACATATTTTTTTTGCCAGAAAATGACTTGGAACCCCCAAACATTATACTTTTTTTTTTTTCTAACACCCTAGAGAATAAAATGGTGGTCGTTGCAGTACTTTGTCACACCGTATTTGCGCAGCGGTCTTGCAAGTGCACTTTTTTGGAAAAAATACACTTTTTTAATTAAATAAGGCAACAGTAAAGTTAGCCCAATTTTTATTTTTATTTTGTGAAAGATAATGTTACACCGAGTAAATTTATACCCAACGTGTCACGCTTCAAAATTGCGCCCGCTCGTGGAATGGCGACAAACTTTTACCCTTAAAAATCTCCATAGGCGACGTTTAAAAAATTCTACAGGTTGTATGTTTTGAGTTACAGAGGAGGTCTAGGGCTAGAATTATTGATCTCGCTCTACCGATCGCGGCGATACCTCACGTGTGTTTTGAACACCGTTTTCATATGCAGGCGCTACTCACGTATGCGTTTGCTTCTGCACGCGAGCTCGGCGGGATGGGGCGCGTTTAAAAAAAATTTATTTTTTTCTTATTTATTTTACCATTTTTTATTTTTACTATTTTTTTAAAGTGTCATTTTTATTCCTATTAGGAATGTAAACATCCCTTATAATAGAAAAAAAAGCATGACAGAACCTCTTAAATATGGGATCTGGGGTCAAAAAGACCTCAGATCTCATATTTGCACTAAAATGCAATTAAAAAAAATGGCCGCAGAGACCACTCTTATCAGAAAGCGGTCCCCCAATTTTTTTGAGTCTCTCAATCCTTATATACATATGTTGGATGTTGGCATAGTGAGGGTCCTCCCTTCCCACACTTTCATTCTGGTCCTGCTCATTTAATTCTATGACGGATTTATTTATTTTTTTTTACGTCTTTAATGCCGCGTACACACGACAGGTTTTGCCGTCGGAATAAACTCCATTCAAGCGGTCTTGCCTACACACGGTCAAACCAAAGTCCGACCGTCTAGAGCACGGTGACGTACAACACTTACAACGGGACTAGAACAAGGAAGTTCAATAGCCAGTAGCCAATAGCTTCCGCCTCGTACTTGCTTCAGAGCATGCGTCGTTTTTGGTCGGGACAGCATACAGACGATCGGTTTTCCCGATAGGAATTGGTTCCGTCGGAAATATTTAGAACATGTTCTCTTTCTAGGTCCATCAGAATTTTAGAAAAAAAAGTCAGATGAGGCACACACACAATCCGAATAGACGATGAAAAGCTTCCGTCAGACTTTTTCTGTTGGACATTCCGCTCGTGTGTACGCGGTTTTAGGCACCTCTGGCGTGCCAGGATGTGTTTTGTCATCCTTGTAGCATTTGGAAAAGAATATTTCTCCACAATATTTGCAAATTGCAGCTTTGCTCTCAGCAGAACTGTGGAAATGTTTCCAAACTCTAAATGTTGGAAAAGAAAAAACTATTTACTGAGCAGACTATAGGGAAACATTATGCCGTGATAGTGGGTAACATTAATAGGAATCATTTATCCTTTTACAGACTGAAAGATTTTCCCCCTTAATGACCAGGCCATTTTTTTGCGATACGGCACTGCGTCGCTTTAACTGACAATTGCGTCGTCGTGAGACATTGTACATGAATAAAATTTATGTCCTTTTTTTTTTTTTTTTCTCTCCACAAATAGACCTTTTTGGTGGTATTTGATCACCTCTGTGGTTTTTATTTTTTTCGCTATAAACAAAAAAAGAGCGAGAATTTTGAAAATGGCAAAATACTTTTTGCTATAATAAATATCCCCCAAAAAATAAAAAATAAACAAATTTGTTCATCAGTTTAGGCCAATATGTATTCTTCATATTGTTGGTAAAAAAATCGAAATAAGCGTATATTGATTGGTATGCACAAAAGTTATTGTGTGTACAAAATAGGGGATATATTTATGGCATTTTTATTTTTTTTCACTAGTAATGGCGGTGATCTGCGAATTTTAGCAGGACTGTGACATTGCGGCAGACAGATCGGACACTTTTGACACTTTTTTGAGACAATTGACATTAATACAGCGATCAGAGCTAAAAATAGCCACTGATTACTGTATAAATGTCACTGACAGGGAAGGGGTTAACACTAGGGGGAGATCAAGGGGTTAAGTGTTCCCTTAGAGGTGTTTCTAACTGTATGGGGGCTAGGCTGACTGGAGGAGGAGAGAGATCGCTGTTCCTAATCACTAGATACAATCGCGGGTGGCCCGGCGGACATCGCGGCCGCCGGCCATGCGCATCGGGTCCCCCACCGCACAGTGGGAGCGCGCACCTGCTATGGCTCTTAAAGGAGCGGACGTACACCTACGGCAGTTTGCGGGAACGCGCCGACCTGCCGCCGTATAACGACGGCAGCTGGTCGGCAAGTGGTTAAAGGTTATAAAGATCTACTAATTTGTCAAATTCACCCTCTTACCTGTCAAGATCTGAGAGGACAGAAACAAAAAAATAAGTGAATGAGAACGGGGTCAACTTACCAAACAAAGTTTTGCAATAGACTCAATAGCCAGGGACACGGACTCTCTGCACAGCAGGATACTTGTATCTAAATAATATAACAATGTATCAATAGTATTCTATTCTATCAATTGTATTAGTAGTTAGCATTTATTTATTATATGTGTGATTCATTTTTCCTCTTCCTTTTTTTTTCTTTATGCCAAAAAACCCCCCAAAAAATAAAAAATTCAAAATAGTTTGTGATCAGCACAGAAATGAAGGTGATATCTTCCTGTTGGGACATTGGGACACCTGTTCCAGTGAAAACTGACTAAGAGGGGATTTTCTCTCACTTCCTGTTTTGTGTCTGAGACAGTAAGTGCGGTTTTACCTGATAGGAATATGAAGTACAGGCAGAAATATATCGAACGTGACTCTCTGGGAAATGCATTCAATAAATGTCTCTGGAAGGAGAAATGACTTTGGGTAAATGCTACCATATACATGGTTTTGCCCATAAAGGGTATTTTACTACATTATGGCTGTGGCTGACCACTTGTCCTCTTGCTCAGATCACCAGTGCCTTCGACATGGAAGCTGTAACCTTTAAGAAGCTGGTGAAGGGCCATGCGTACTCCGTGACAGGTCTAAAAGAGGTGAGTTAGGTGTGTCACCAGATGAAGGCAGAGCTCACCTTCTGTGCTTTCATGGTGGAGTCTTCTCTATGGTCACCTGACATAACACTGATTGTTATCTCCTCCCTATCTCTGGCAGGTCAACTACCGGGGAAAGATAGAGCAGCTGATCCGAATTCGGAACCCCTGGGGGCAGGTGGAGTGGACGGGAGCCTGGAGCGACAAGTGAGGATACAATACTGTCTTATTACGATGTGTCTGTTGAAGACCTTCAGCAAGAAGAAATATATGGAATGCTGGCTTCATTGAGCCTGTAGGCAAATTTAATTTTGCCAAAATTACTCCTGACATCTCCAACCACTGTGGCTTGGGGGCCAATCACCCCACCCAGTTTTAATTGGTTTATAAATTGAGGGGGATGGCCATTCATCGATTGGTTGCCAGGGTTGAAGGCGGGCAGTTTTGGTTCTTTTGGCACCGAAAATAAAGGGGCCAAAGTGTGCCCCCCCCCCCACCACCACCACCACCACCATGAGCTGTGAACTACAGCATACCTGCATGGTTTGCATGTCTTGACCTATTTGCGCCCTTTCTTCTCATAGCAGCCGCCTCCTCTTCCTCGACCAGACATTGAAAGACTGAAGAGGTTAGTCATAAGGGTTTGCAAAGCATAATGGGAAGGTTTTGTTTTTTTTTTTTTTTTTTTCAAGAACATTTCACTTAGGCGGCACATGACAAAGTTAGAGGCTCGTGTTGCTTATCCTTCGTGAAAATTAATCTGCTGAAAAAGAAAAAACAAATTAAAGCGGAACTGTACCCATTACAACTTGATAAAAAAAAAATGTTTTTTAGCATGGAACATACTTTCCGCATTAATAATTACGCTACCAAAATCAGTGTGTGATGTAATTGCCTCTAGCATTTTTCCTGTTTCTTCTTGCTGGACGCTGCCATTTTCCTGAAGCCCAGAGCCCCTGAGCAGCAGTAAAACTTTCAGCTGTCAGTAGATCGACCTCTAGTGGCTCTGATTTTCAAATGACAATGTTACCCATAAAAGGGTCTAGTGTGTCCAGGTAGCATTCCACCAGCATTTATCAGAACACACTGGACATTGTTATTGATTTTTAGATTTAAGTGATTAAATAATATGGAAAATTCCTCACCCCGTCACTCTCTGTAGCTCTGTCTCTGTTTTCGAAAAAGGATGTTTCACATTTAATCTTCTCCAGCAGACCATGCATTTTGATGATTTTTAAAGATTGAGTTCCATCATATAGATATGGTCCATATTTTCTCCTGTAGAAGATAATTTTACACTCCTTGAGTCCACATGTGGATTTGTTTGGATGAACAATATGTGACCCCTTATAATGGATATATGTGATATGTATTTTTTATCAGGTTGTTACTGTGTGGTGGCTTATTATGGTATGCTGGTTGGGAAAGTTTCTCACTTCTGGGAGGAGCAGACTGATGTACAGTAACGATCCTCCTTTAAATGACTTCTTTCTCTCCTCTGAACTCAGCTCCTCCGAGTGGAACGAGGTTGACCCTTCCGAGCGTGAAGACCTCCGCCTAAAGATGGAGGATGGAGAGTTCTGGTGAGTCATTGCAAGGGATGTCTGATACGACTGCAGATCTGTATTGGGGGGAGTAGGTGCAGATAACTTTGTTTATCCCCCATCCTTGTCCTATGCTCCCGATCTATCCTCTCCTTGTATTTCCCCATTCACTGTCCTCCCCTTGTCCTCTGTCCTCCCCCTTGCCCTGCGTCCTCTCTGTCCTCTCCCTTGCCCTGCGTCCGCTCTGTCCTCCCCCCTTGCCCTGCGTCCGCTCTGTCCTCCCCCCTTGCCCTGCGTCCGCTCTGTCCTCCCCCCTTGCCCTGCGTCCGCTCTGTCCTCCCCCCTTGCCCTGCGTCCGCTCTGTCCTCCCCCCTTGCCCTGCGTCCGCTCTGTCCTCCCCCCCCTTGCTCTGCGTCCGCTCTGTCCTCCCCCCTTGCCCTGCGTCCGCTCTGTCCTCCCCCCCTTGCCCTGCGTCCGCTCTGTCCTCCCCCCCTTGCCCTGCGTCCGCTCTGTCCTCCCCCCCTTGCTCTGCGTCCGCTCTGTCCTCCCCCCTTGCCCTGCGTCCGCTCTGTCCTCCCCCCTTGCCCTGCGTCCGCTCTGTCCTCCCCCCTTGCCCTGCGTCCTCTCTTGCCACCCCCCCCCCCTTTGGCCTGCGCTGCCTCTGTCCTCCCCCTTGCCCTGCGTCCTCTCTTGCCACCCCCACCCCCCCTTTGGCCTGCGCTGCCTCTGTCCTCTCCTTGTATTGCCCCACCATCCATCCTCTCCTAATTCTGTACCTCTCTCTCTGTCCTTTGTTATCCTTTCCCACCAGGATGTCTTTCCAGGAATTTTTACGCCAATTCTCTCGGTTGGAGGTCTGTAACCTTACCCCCGATGCACTCAACACAGATGACGTCAGCAAGTGGCACACAACGCTGTATGATGGCACATGGCGGAGGGGCAGCACAGCCGGTGGCTGCAGGAACAATGCAGGTAGGTGGACTCTTCTTCTGGAATTGAAGGAGGCCTCCACTTTTTTTCTACCAGTCAGTCAGCCAGGTTTATTCAGTTGTTCTTTCATGTGACAAGTATCATTAATTTTGTATGTATTTTAGCTTTTCCTTTATCGAGAGATTTACATCTATGACAGTCTCTATGTGAGTCTCACCAAACATGTGGGACAAGCGGTTGTTTCTTGCATTTTTTTTTTTTTTTTTTGTTAAAAGGAACTACACTTTTTTTCCTTTTATTAATTGTTTGTATTTGGGAAAGTGTATTTAGGGTAACTTTTTCATATATTATTATTTTGTATTTAAATTGTTTCCTTTCATGTGTATTTGAATATTATTTATGTACCATAGCTTTTCATTTTAATTCAACTTGCTTTCGCTGTGTTTATTTATTTATTTAAAAAAAAAAAAAAAAAAAAAAAAAAACATAAAATAATGAGGCCAAGGAGGGCCATTTTGTGGCAGAACAGCTATATAATAGATGAAAAGCGCTTATGTAACCCTTAGGAAACATTTAAAGTTCATTGTACCCTTAAACTACCTTTAATTTAATTTTCCAATTTCCCAAAAAGGTGAAATTTTTCTGAAATATTCTGATTGTTGAAATGTTCCTGTTAAAGGATAACCTTTTAACAAAAAATAATAAATGCACATTTTTTTCAGGTATTTCTTGTTTCAGGAGCCCGTAAAGCAGTGGTTCTCATCCCCTCTCGTGCCGTGACCCCTTGATAAAATTTCCCAAGTTGTGGGGACCCCTAACAGTAAAATTATTTTCGTAGCGTGGGTTGTCAGCACCCAAGGCATGATAAGTCATTTACGCCCCTAACCCACGGATATTTAGCGCTCCCTTAGTCCCTTCCATTCGTACAGTATTAAACCCTTTATGGTACATTTTAGGATGTACCACACATTCTCTTTGTTCTCCTTTCTTTCCCTTTTATCTCTCTCTATCCTAATTTCTTGGTTTTTTTTCCCCCCATCACTCTCTAGCCATCTTTCTTGTTCTTTCTCTTATTCTTTCTCTCCCTTTTTTCTTTGTTCCTCCCCTGCTGGCGGGGAGTTGGGATCATTGGCAGTGCTGACGGGGAGATGGAATCAGTGGCAGTGCTGACGGGGAGATGGAATCAGTGGCAGTGCTGGCGGGGAGATGGGATCAGTGGCAGTGCTGGCGGGGAGATGGGATCAGTGGCAGTGCTGGCGGGGAGTTGGGATCAGTGGCAGTGCTGGCGGGGAGTTGGGATCAGTGGCAGTGCTGGCGGGGAGTTGGGATCAGTGGCAGTGCTGGCGGGGAGTTGGGATCAGTGGCAGTGCTGGCGGGGAGTTGGGATCAGTGGCAGTGCTGGCGGGGAGTTGGGATCAGTGGCAGTGCTGGCGGGGAGTTGGGATTAGTGGCAGTGCTGGCGGGGAGTTCTGATCAGCCAACTTAGGTGCTCTTGATCAAGGTCATCTGCTGATCTGAGAACTGTAGTGGGTATTTTTAATGGCAACTCTAATCACAGGTAGTGTTGCTCACTGTGTCTCCAACTTCACTGTGTCTCCCACTTTGTGGTGTCCCGCAGCAGTGACACCTATGCCGAATCAGAAGAAAGGGTCTCCTCCAGCCCCTGCCACTTCACATTCCTCACCAGTCAGCTGACCTCTAGTCTCTATGCCGTGAACTGAATGGGCGCCTGCGAAGAGGCTGAGTGGGCGGCCACGGGCTCCAGGAACAGCCCAGCTGGGCGGCCACGGGCTCCAGGGAAAAGCCCAGCTGGGCGGCCACGGGCTCCAGGGAAAAGCCCAGCTGGGCGGCCACGGGCTCCAGGGAAAAGCCCAGCTGGGCGGCCACGGGCTCCAGGGAAAAGCCCAGCTGGGCGGCCACGGGCTCCAGGGAAAAGCCCAGCTGGGCGGCCACGGGCTCCAGGGAAAAGCCCAGCTGGGCGGCCACGGGCTCCAGGGAAAAGCCCAGCTGGGCGGCCACGGGCTCCAGGGAAAAGCCCAGCTGGGCGGCCACGGGCTCCAGGGAAAAGCCCAGCTGGGCGGCCACGGGCTCCAGGGAAAAGCCCAGCTGGGCGGCCACGGGCTCCAGGGAAAAGCCCAGCTGGGCGGCCACGGGCTCCAGGGAAAAGCCCAGCTGGGCGGCCACGGGCTCCAGGGAAAAGCCCAGCTGGGCGGCCACGGGCTCCAGGAACAGCCCAGCTGGGCGGCCAAGGGCTCCAGGAACAGCGGTGCGGGATTCAGGAACAGCCCAGGATTCGGTGACCCCTGGCAAATCATTCAACCCTTGACGGGGTCCCGGCCCCCAATTTGAGAACCACTGCCACAAAGCATTGCATTAGCAGATCACTGGTACCATGCAAGACTCCTGCAGACCTGTCAGTGTATCTGTCTGGTCAATATTCCTATCGCACACGTTTCTGGCAAATATGGCTCATAAAATGGTGGGTGCTGCAGCGATTACCAGTTGGGTCCTGGAAACATCAAGCAAGTGTACATACTCGCCAACACACCATGGATCGACAACTTCCGTCCAAAGGTTTCTTTTAATGAAAGAGATCACATCACAGAGATAAGTGCAACGTTTTGGAGCCACGCAGGGCTCCTTCGTCAGGCATGTGATGACCCTGCGCAGCTCCGAAATGTTGCACTTATCTCTGTGATGTGATCTCTTTCATTAAAAGAAACCTTTGAACGGAAGTTGTCGATCCATGATGTGTTGGGGAATATGTACACCTGTCAGTGTATCTGTCTGCTTGTACCTCGTACAGGCAAGCAGATACTGAGCAGAATGAATGAACTACCAAACGGCTTAACAGCCCCATGGTAGTTTGAGAACTACAAGGCAACAAAGGCTGTCGGGACCTGTAGTTTCCTATTCAGAGGACTGTGAATGAATGACGTGGCCCCAGCGGGCGGAGCCCCGCACGGCCACGTTCGTTTCAAAGAGTGACAGTGGGCACCTGGAGAAGATGCTCACACACTGTCACTGGAGGGAGAGGGATTGGCTGCAGCTGCTGGGACGTGTTATATGTTCCACACTAAATACAGGTGGAAAATCCCAGATGACAAGTGATAACTTGCCAAAAATTTGTGGCAGTGTTAACTTGTAAGTCTGTTAACTTGCTGCACATTTGCACAAGTTCTAGTTGACACTTGTTTTCCAATTTGTAGTAAATTTGCGTGGCAAGTCTCTAGCAAGTGCAAAGTTGCAGTGGTGAGTCTACAGCAAGAGCTCTGCAAGCCTCCAACATGAAAATTCAGCCACAGTGACCCCTGTGGTGGGATGACTATTGCACCCCACATTTTTGTTTCAATATTTCTAGGTGGCTCAGTCAGGTCATCATTCAAGGTTGTAGTCTTTAGAATTGGGTTCCTCCATCTCTTGTTAAGGCGTATTCTACTACAATAGATCTGTGAGCGACTCTTGGACTCTTTGGCATCAGGCTACTGTTTCCTAGATTTGCAAGGCTGACACCTGTTCTTCTGTTAAAATGTTCTCAAAGTTCTACCAAATGGATGTCTCTGCTTCATTTGAGTCCTAAGTGTTGCATATATTGCTACTCTTGGATCTCTCACCTCCTTACCACGTTTCTGATTTCAGCCACATTCTGGATCAATCCTCAGTTTAAGGTTACACTGCTGGAGGAGGACGATGACCCAGAAGATAATGAGTTGGCCTGCAGCTTCCTTGTTGCACTCATGCAGAAGAACCGCAGGAAAGAGCGGAAGGCCGGAGGAGACATGCACACAATTGGCTTTGCTGTGTATGAGGTGGGTATAAGAGTGGATTCCAGAGGATGGTGGAATGGGGGGGGGGGGTGGGGGTGGCTGGGGGTAGGTGAGTGGATTAAACCTCATATATGAGGTGGCTAATACTCTGTGTATAATGTGGGGTCTGTGATGGGTTCCAGTTGGGGGGGAGGGGGCGGTGAAGAGTGAGGAGTGTAATAATATAAGGTGGGGGTGTGAAGGCCTGTACAGTTTCCCAGGGGCGGATATTACCTTGTATATGAGGTAGGTATTCCAGTGTCTGTAGAGGGTTCCTGGGGATTGTGTTAACTCATAATGTGAACAATATACAGTATGTGAACAGACCTTTTACTTCTGTAACATTGTCTCTTCTCTTTCTCCTTTTCATTTCAGGTGCCAGACGAGGTACGTACACTACATTTTTAAGGTGGATTCAAACATGACTTTAGGGTTTTCTTATGGTCTTCTGATGCGGTTGCCCAATTAGTAGGTGGTGAAGTAGCCCTGGGAAGAGCAGATACACACGTAGGTAGAGGAACGGAAAGGTAGGTATCAGTGGGTAAGCACATGTAGGTTGGTCTGCAGAGGGTGAAGAGACAAAAAAATTTAGGTAAGGGATCGGTGGGCACACAGGTCTAACAGGGAAAACAGACAGTCGGTCTAGGGATGGCAGACAGGAGGGGACGTGAGTCTGGGTAAGGTAGACGGAGGGTAAGGCAGACAGGAGGGGAGGCAGGTCTGGGGTAGGTGGACAAGGAAGGTTGTTGGATCAGAAGAAAGTAGACAGGAGGGGAGGTGTGTCTGTAAAAGGCTGACAGGGGTGGAGGCCGATCTAGGGAAGGCATATGGGGGGGGGGAGGGTAGGTGGGTTCTGGGAAGGCAGACAGGAGAAGTGGGTGGGCCTGGGGAAGGATGACAGAAGGGAAATATATGTCTGGGAAAGGTGATGGGTGGGGGGGGCAGGTTTGGGGAAGGTGGACAGAATGGGAGACTACTCTGGGGTAGGTGGACGAGAGGGTAGACTACTCTGGAGAAGGTAGACAGGAGAGGAGTTGGGTCAAGAGAAAGTAGACAGGCGGGGAGATGGATCTGTAAAAGGCTGGAAGCTGGTCTAGGGAAGGCAAATAGGAGGGCAGACACATCTGGGAAAGGTGAGCACAAGGGGAAGATGTCTGGGGAAGGCAGGCAAGAGGGCAGGTGAGACAGGGGGACAGGCTCATCTGGGGAAGGTGACAGGAGGGCAGGCAAGTTTATGGAGGGTGGGACAGGAGGGAGGGCAGATCAGGGGAAGGCGGCAGGAGGACAGGTAGGCCAGGGGAAGGCGGCAGGAGGGCAGGCGGGTCAGGGGAAGGGGGAAGACGGGTCAGGGGAAGACGGCAGGAGGGCAGGCGGGTCAGGGAAAGGCGGCAGGGGGGCAAGCGGGTCAGGGGAAGGCGGCAGGGGGGCAGGCGGGTCAGGGGAAGGCAACGGGGGCAGGCGGGGCAAGGCGGGTCAGGGGAAGGCGGGTCAGGGGAAGGCGGGTCAGGGGAAGGAGACAGGGGGGCAGGCGGGTCAGGGGAAGGTGACAGGGGTGCAGGCGGGTCAGGGGAAGGTGACGGGGGCAGGCTGGTCAGGGGAAGGTGGAAGGAGGGCAGGCGGGTCGGGGGAAGGCGACAGGGGGACAGGCGGGTCAGGGGAAGGCGACGGGGGGAAGGCGGGTCAGGTGAAGAGGGAAGGCGGCAGGGGGGCACGCGGGTCAGGGGAAGGCGGCAGGGGGGCACGCGGGTCAGGGGAAGGCGACAGGGGGGCAGGCGTGTCAGGGGAAGGCGGCAGGCGGGTCAGGGGAAGGCGGCAGGAGGGCAGGCGGGTCAGGGGAAGGCGGCAGGAGGGCAGGCGGGTCAGGGGAAGGCGGCAGGAGGGCAGGCGGGTCAGGGGAAGGCGGCAGGAGGGCAGGCGGGTCAGGGGAAGGCGACAGGGGGGCAGGCGGGTCAGGGGAAGGCGACAGGTGGTCAGGCAGGTCAGGGGAAGGCGGCAGGTGGGCAGGCTCATCTGGAGAAAGGGAAATGCGGAATGGAAGGTGAATTTTGAGAAAGCGGACAAGTTATGAAGTAGGTCTGTGATGGAAGGGACAGGAGGAGAGGTGGGTCTCGAAAAATGGGGGCAGGAGCATAGGCCGGTCTGGGGAGGTCAGACGGGTGTTACAGACAAGGGTTATACACTGTCAGTCAGCAATAAGTTGGTGTAAAACTTTTGTTGATGGGACTGTATCCTATATGATCTCTGGACCTCGCTCGGACACTTCTAGGTTAATTCAGATCTCCCACGTCATCCCACCATTCTATTAATCAAAGTAAGCTGAATAAGTCAATCAGATTCAGACTTTCAGATCCAAGCTGTTGGAATGGAGGACTCTGATTGGTAGCTGTGTGAAACTGATACCGTTTCTTTTCGGATTAATTGCCTGTTCTTATCTCTTCCTCTTTCACAGTTTAAAGGTTGCCAGAACGTCCACCTCAAGAAGGATTTCTTCCTCCGTCACCAGTCCTGTGCCCGCTCAGAAACTTTCATCAACCTGCGAGAAGTCAGCAACCCGATCCGCCTGCCCCCTGGAGAGTATATCATTGTCCCATCAACGTTCGAGCCACACAAAGAAGGCGACTTTGTGCTCCGAATATTCACAGAGAAGCATTCAGAGATCCAGTGAGTGTGCAGAGTGCTATGTATCATCGTGTCCTCTGTTCTGCCAGATGACACTCTGCAAAGGGCAATGATTCCATGGCTCCAATTATATGCCAGCATACTACTGATAATGGATCAATGGCCAATGTGATTCGCTAGTATGGCTTAGTGTATTCAACTAGAATTAGAGACAGGAATGCGGACACAACATAAAGGGAAGCACACAAACTGCTAAACGCTTGTGAGAAAGCTCACCAGCTGAAATTTCAAATAGGCTGGCAGTTCAGTTTAAATGATTTCGCTGGTAGATAAAATGAACTAGGCGGAAAAGGAGTTTTGCTGACTGCCACAAACGTCTATCTTCAGTCTGTCTAGGGCACAGGTGTCAAACACAAGTCCCGCGGGCCGAATCCGGCCCTCCAGGCCATTTCATGTGGCCCTCGCACCTCTCCTGCAGCTGCAGGAGAGCTCCAGCCCTCCTCTGGTCCTCCTCCAGACCCTTACTTTCTGCTTTCAAGCAATGCATCCAGCTTCTTCCCAGCAGCAGCATAAGGAAAGTGGGTGCACTGTGATGTTAGGGAGAGTAGGGGACTCAACTTCTGATGGTGGGGTGGCTCTTGACATCTAATGTAAGGGGAGGGGATGCGCTGGACATCTAATCTTACAAATACAACCGGCCCTTTTGAGGACAATCATAATGCTGATGCGGCCCACAATGAAATTGAGTTTGACACCCCTGGTCTAGGGGTTGCACATTCAGCAAAAAGTTTTATTTGTGTACCTCATGAATTTTTTTTTTTTGACATTTGGGGAGCAATATTCTTCCTAACCTATCTGTTCTTCTCTTTAGGGAGCTCGATGAGGAAGTCACTGCAGATCTACCTGACCAGGTAAGAGACCCCAGTAGGAGGAATTTATCTTTTTTTCTTTTTTATTAATTTGTATAGCATATAGAAAAATATCACCGCAATATACGACACACACATCAGACCTTGTGCCAAAAGAGCTTACACTCTAATGTCCCCACCATAGTCACACAATATTATTCTACATTTATATAGCTCTGACATATCCTGCAGTGCTGTACGGAGAATACTGAGCTACTTACATCAGTCTCTGCACCAGAGGAGCTTACACTTTTAATGTCCCACCAGAGCCAACTATTACTATATGTAAATTTCAAGTTTGTGCAATATTTTTCCCAAATATTTTACTATTGTCCCTCTGGGCGCTTTGCCGCTCTGTCCATTTGTTTCTTCAAGTTAATATTGTCAGAAAGTATATCTCTTGCTGCACTGACACAAAGTGACAGATGGGGGGCAGCAGACCTCAGTGTCTGTACACTGGGGTAGAATATAGAGGTGGCTTCACGTGTGACAAATCTTGTGGCCTTGTGTCTCCTCAGGAAGAGATCTCAGAAGATGAAGTGGATGATTCCTTCAAGTCTATGTTTCGGCAGCTGGCAGGAGATGTGAGTTGACTGATGGAGATTATCTGATGATCGATCAGATATGTGGCGGATTTATAACCATCATAAACCTGCCTGCAACAATAATTAATTGTGTCTGTTTTCTCCACTAAGGACATGGAGATCAGTGTTTTCGAGCTGAAGACCATCCTCAACAGAGTGGTGTCCAGACGTAAGTGAAAGATGAGCTCCTGGGAAGCAAAATTGATCAGGTGTCTGGGGGTATGGTATTGGTGAGTCAGGTGTCCAGGGATCAGTTAGTCACTCTGCTAAACTGGATTGCCAATCTCACTGGTGACATGGATACTGGGAGTGAGCTGTGTGTACTTGAGTGCCGATCTCACTGGTGACATGGATACTGGGGAGTGAGCTGGGTGTACTTGAGTGCCGATCTCACTGGTGACCTGGATACTGGGGTGGGAATTGTAGGTATTGGAGTGCAGATCTCACTAGTGACATGGATACTGGCGATTGAGCTGTGTGTACTGGAGTGTTGATCTCGCTGGTGACATGGATACTGGGGAGTGAGCTGGGTGTACTGGAGTGCCGATCTCACTGGTGACATGGATACTGGTGAGTGAGCTGTGTGTACTGGAGTGCAGATCTCACTGGTGACCTGGATACTGGGGTGGGAATTGTAGGTATTGGAGTGCAGATCTCACTAGTGACATGGATACTGGCGATTGAGCTGTGTGTACTGGAGTGTTGATCTCGCTGGTGACATGGATACTGGGGAGTGAATTGTAGGTATTGGAGTGCAGATCTCGCTATTGACATGGATACTTGGGAGTGACCTGTATGTACTGGAGTGTAGATCTCACTGGTAATGTGGATACTGGGGATTGAGCTGTGTGTACTGGAATGTAGAATCTAACTGGTAACATGGATACTGGGCAGTTAGCTGTGTGTACTGGAGTATATATCTCACTGGTGACCTGAATACTGGGGTGGTAGGTATTGGAGTGCAGATCTCACTGGTGACCTGAATACTGAGGAGTGAGCAGTGTCTACTGGAGTGCTGATCTCTCTGATGACATGGATACTGGGGAGTGAGCTGTGTGTACTGTAATGCAGATCTCACTGGTGATATAGATACTGGGGTGTGAATTGTAGTTATTGGTGTGTAGATCTCTCTGGTGACATGGATACTGGGGAGTGAGCTGTGTGTACTGGGTGTAGAGCTCACTGGTGACATGGATACTGGGGAGTGAGCTATGTGTATCGGTGTGTAGATCTCTCTGGTGACATGGATACTGGGGAGTGAGCTGTGTGTACTGGGTGTAGAGCTCACTGGTGACATGGATACTGGGGAGTGAGCTATGTGTATCGGTGTGTAGATCTCACTGGTGACACGGATACTGGGGGAGTGAGCTGTGTGTACTGGGTGTAGAGCTCACTGGTTACACAGATACTGGGGAGTGAATGTGTGTATTGGAGTGCTGATCTCATTGGTGACATGGATATTAAGGGGTGAGCTGTGTTTTCTAGAGTGCAGATCTCGCTGGTCTCTTCTCCTGCTCTTCAATATGTGGAGAAAATCTGTGAATTCTCAATATATAAGCACTCTTGGTGATGGACTATGTGTAAAACTTAAGCCTCTGAGGTCCGTCTCTCACCTTGTCTCCCTTGCTCCCCAGACAAAGACCTGAAAACCGATGGCTTCAGTACAGAGTCCTGCCGACAGATGGTCAACCTGATGGATGTATCCTTCTTCCACCAGACTGTGACATTTCTGGCATTAGTTAATTCTTGCTATAGCACCGGTCCGTGGCCCAGGGGTTGGGGACCCCCTTGTTTATAGGATCAATCACACCTTTTAGTATTAGTAACTTGCCCACCAAGATTTCCAGTGAAAGTCCTGTGTTGGGGTTCCCGTTAAGATTTTTGTAGTAGTCGCAGCAGATCCTTAACTCCTTCCTTACAGAAAGACGGCAGCGGGAAACTAGGTGTCGTGGAGTTTCAGATACTTTGGAATAAGATCCGAAACTGGCTGGTAAGAGCTGCTACTGACCGTTCAGTAATTGTAGTCCATTTCTATATTGTATGTTTCTTAAGCCATACAAAGAAAGCACTATGGGAGTGTTCTTGTCAGGCTGATAATACTTTGTGAGCTGGTGGTGTGAAGGTGCCCAGAGGGTTCTCCTGGCTTAATGGGTACACTAAGTAGCCTATATAGCCGACCATACATGGTGCAATTCCTCCATCAACACAGTGTCTTGCAACCCGTGGTAGCAGGAAAGAAAATCACTGGTTGTACCCAAGTCGATCGATGGATCAACTTGGGTACAATCAGCCTGCCCCTTAGATGGTTTGAATCTTGGCCAGTCCTTGAGGACACGGCTGTGATTCCAACCATCTATGGCCGGAATAAAGCTGATCAATGTGTTTGTAAAACTGTTTTTTTAACGCATAATTTCAGTAAAAATTACAACTTACATGAAGATGAATTTTAATGCGAACAATCACAATACAATACCCTTTTTTTTTTTTGGTAAAATATAAGACTGGGTTGCGTCGTGTAAATGGATACCAAACATGTGAAATTGTGCATGTCCCTTAAATGGTGAAAAACTACAATACCCAAAATTGTCCATCAGTCATGTTTTAAAATCCTACAGAGATCGTCCGTTGATGGCCCAAAAATGGCCCAAAAATGATTCCTCTCACTGAGACGTTTACGGTGATACCTCACGTGTGCGGCGCAATGACTATTTACTAGACATGTGCAATTCGTTTAGTTCCGAATTCATTTTTTAACGAATTTTGACAAATTCGTTAATTTCGGAAATTGGAAATTCAGAAATTGGAAATTTCATAAATTTGAAAATTTGGAAATTTAAAAATCTGAAATCTCAAAAACCTGAAATAATAACTGTATTTATCGGCGTATAGCACGGGCCGGCGTATAACACGCACCCCAAGTTTAGGAGGGAAGTTTAAGGAAAAAAACTTAGGAGGGAAGTTTAAGGAAAAAAACTTACATTTAAATGCCCATCAATGCAGCCTTATCTGTCCATCTGTAGCCTTGTCCCTGTGTCATTTGCAAACTTGTTTAAAAATGGCGCCGCCGTTATCGGCGGCTCTCGGCAGGCTTTTGGACGAACTCAGTGGCTCTCGGCGGCTTTCGGATGCACTCGGCCGTTCACGGCAGCTTTCGGATGCAGCGGGACTGCGAGAGCCAAAGAGAACGGCCGAGAGCCGCCGAAAATGGCCGAGAGCGCCCAAAAGGCTCACAATCGGCGGGGGATCGGGGTATAACACGCACCCACGATTTTCCCCTGTTTTTAAGGGGAAAAAAGTGCGTGTTATACACCAATAAATAAGGTATTAATAACTATTAAATTATAGGTATTGGAATTTCCTTTCAATTTTGGCTAGTGAACGAATACGAATTTATCCGAAGTTACGAATTATCTGAAATAACGAATGCTGCATCTAAACGAATGGAACGTAACGATCGAATAATAATAAATAACAATAATAATAATAAAACCTATTTATTATTAATTTGTTTAGATGCGGCATTCATTATTTCGGATAAATCGTAACGTCAGATAAATTTGTACTCGTTATGTTCACTAACAGCCAAATTTGAAAGGAAATTCCAATACCTATAATTTGATAGTTAATTTTTAGTAGTTAGTTGTTGTTTCGAATTTTACTGATTTTCCTTTCTTTTTTTTTTTGGATTTTCGAAAAAAGCAAAAAAACGAACGAAAACAATACAAATTAGAAATACCGTATATACTCGAGTATAAGTCGTCCCGAGTATAAGTCGAGGCCCCTAATTTACCACAAAAAACTGGGAAAAATTTATTGACCCGAGTATAAGTCGAGGGTGAGAAATGGCAGAGGGTCAACAATGCCCATCTGCAGCTGCCTGCCTCCCTGTGTCCTGTGCAGCCTACCTGTACCCTGTGCATGTGTCCTGTACATGTGTGTGTGTCCTGTACATGTGTGTGTGTCCTGTACATGTGTGTCCTGTACATGTGTGTCCTGTGTGCATGTGTCCTGTGTGCATGTGCAGCCTACCTGTGTCCTGTGCAGCCTCCCTGTGGCGATCTCCATCCTCCCTGTGGCGATCTCCATCCTCCCTGTGGCGATCTCCATCCTCAAACGGCGGCCGGCGTGTGATGATAGTGTTCGGCGGCCATTCCACAGTTTAAAAGCCGCGCCTCCTCCTCGTCTGTGATAGGCTGACCGCTGACTGCCTATCACGGACATTCTCTCATTCTAATACCACGGACGAGGATGAGAGAATGTCCGTGATAGGCTGTACACTGACAGCTGTTCAGCCTATCACAGATGAGCAGGAGGCGCGGCTTTTGAAAGCTGCAATAGCCGGCGAACAGTATCATTACACGCCGGCCGCCGTCTGCCTGCATGACACGCTGATCATGCAGACAGACGGCAGGGACTCGAGTATAAGTCGAAGGGACACTTTCAGCCCAAAAAAAAGGGCTGAAAAATTTGACTTATACTCGAGTATATACGGTAACTAACTAAAAATAATTATTAAATTATAGGTATTGGAATTTCCTTTCAAATTCGGCTGTTAGTGAGTGTAACGAGTACGAATTTATCCAAAGCTACGAAATACCTGAAATAACGACTGCCGTATCTAAACGAATGGAACGTAACGATCTAATAATAATAATAAAACCTTTTTAATATATTATTATTATTATGTTTCATTCCATTTGTTTTGATGCGTAAAATTTGGAAATTCAAAATCCGAATTTTCGAATTTCCGAAAAAAAAAACAAAAAAAACCGAATGAAACGAAAACAAACAAATGTTTTGTCAGTGCACGTGTCTACTATTTACATACATGCGCATGCCCTTGTTGTAACCACTTGAGATCCAGGCCATTTTTTAACCTCTTATAGACGGCAAGTGTTAACAAACAAAAATCCAGGAGATTTTTTTTTTTTTTTTTTACTCCACCTTGATAAACCCTACAATACTTGTCAACTATTTTATCAATTTTTAGTTCAGATTCTGGTTCTGCACAGATCAGATCTTTTGGTTGACTGTGGATAAAGTACAAGACTTTAGTCTAAAATCAAATGGCTTGATACATTTGGCTATAAGATATTAAGTGGATACAGTTGACTATAATGTGATGTTTAATTAAATACATTTGACCAGAATAGTAAGGTTGAAGCGGTAGTACACCGCTGGGTGTTTTTTTTTTTTTGTACCCTGAAAGGTAATGTCATAATGTGCTAGTCGCATACTAGCACATTATGTTAAACTTACCTGAAAATGAAGCCTTCCAGCGCAGCGTTGTCACTGCTGCAGGCGCTCCCATCTTCACCCGGTCTTCCTCTTGAGGAACACAAATGCAGCCCAGCGCTCAGGGTGTATTAAAAGCAACCTGCAACGGTCATAAAAATTTAGTAATTTAATAAATCAGTAATAAGTAATTATAAAGTAACGGTAGTAGCTACTGATTGAAAAAGTTAAGTTAAAAAGCACTGTTACAGAAAAACCACAGTATTGAGAACCACAATCTCACAATAATAAAAAAGTTAATAGGTATTGCTCTAGGTTTCAACATATGAAGAGCACTTGACATGGAATACAGTCAGCCTTGGGACAACAGGAGACCATCACAGGAGATCCTTGCCAAAAAACTACTCCAGCAGGGGATGGTGGGTGAGGTGGTCAGGGCGGAACACAGTGCTCACAGCAGGAGGCAGTGGGTGAAGTGGTGGGGGCGAAGCAGAGTACTCACAGCAGGAGAAAAACATTCACAGCTGCCCCGTTCGTTGGGGGGGTTGGCATCATTCAGAACGGCTCGCCGGCTCCAACATGCTGTGAGATGACCGCAGCGTGGATGGTGACAGAGCTCCGCCGTAAGGAGAGCAGCCCAGCTGGAGCTCCATGGCGTTGAGAGATGACGTCAGCAAGGGGGAGCCGCTGGGATGTCAGCGGATGGACAGCAAACCGCTTCTCTGCCGGATGGTGTCTCCACAGGGGTAAAAGCTCCTCAGTGAGAATGGTGACACTGCACTGGGATGTGTATAGAAACTGGGAGGCTAGTCAAGGGGGAAATGATGATGCCAGCAGGCTGATGGAGCTCTCATCTGCCTACACGGCCTGGGGTTCATCATAAAAACGTAAATGCAATAAATCAATAAAGATAAAAATAAAAAACTGAAAAAATAAAGGGAAAAAAAAATGAAAAAATGGAGCAACCCAGAAAACTGGATCGGAAGTCGCCAGACCAGGAAGGAGTGGTGAAAGTAATGATGCTGAGGAAGAGCCACTGCTGGTTGATGAGGCGGTATCACAAAAAAGATGGATGGATGGATGGATCAAGGCTCACTGTGAAATGGCTCTGGCTGGGGCCACTGTACTGGGGTTGCCTTGACGACGCATTTCGCGCATGAGCGCTTTGTCATAGTCCAACCAGCTACGGTTGGTCCGGCTGCACGGGTGGTCCCTGATTTGTTTTCTTCCTCTACTCTTTTGTACAAGTTATTTGATATTTATTTACAATGTTCTAGTACATG
This sequence comes from Lithobates clamitans, assembly GCA_037952925.1. Classification (NCBI taxonomy): domain Eukaryota; kingdom Metazoa; phylum Chordata; class Amphibia; order Anura; family Ranidae; genus Lithobates; species Lithobates clamitans. The sequence goes on from JBBGZY010001730.1 coordinate 217,285, forward strand.
GCATTGTTTATACACAAGTTATTTATTACATGTCCTGCTTGGAGCTCTCTGGGTGGTCTATCATTGGCGCTGGGTTATTGCTGTGTGTGTCTTTCCGGTCTTCCTCTTGGGTTAGCAGACTCCGGGCGCGTGACTGGCCCAAAAACCGCGATGACGTCCTTCCCGCTTATGCGCATGGGAACCGCCATTTACGGCACAGGACTCTGAAGCAACGTCCTGGGTGGCCGTTGCTTCAGAGCGCATGCACCAGTGACGTCATCGGCTGCAAGGCTTACCTATAGGTAAAAGTCAGAGATGGGAGTTTATTCCCACTTTAAATGGATACATTTGACTATAAGCCCCGAATTACACTGCTGAGACTTCTCGTGCGACTTGCTAAGATGTGCAACACAGAAATTCGCATGAGAAGTCAAAAACCCATTCATTTCAATGGATTCCGTCTTAATTGCTGTGACTCAAGCCGCAGCGACCAAAAAAAAAAAAATAGTTCCTGCACTACTTTTCTGCATCTTTCTTGCCACATGAATGCAATAGACTGCAATGTTAAAATCACAAAAATCGCAAGGAAGCCTTTTCTTTGTCTGGTCTTTGTGAGTTTGTCTGCTACGTCCGAGGGTTTTGGAAGTTTAATATTATGTGTCGCACTCTGTATTGTTTTGATTGGCCAAACTCGCAAGACGTAAAAGTTGCATTCAAGTCGCATCAAGTTGCAAGCTACTTTGGGGTTGCTGCAGTGTGAACTGAGCCTAATAGTAAGATATTTATTAAATGGATACATTTGACACTAATAAGATATTTATTACTTGCCGACCAGCTGCTGTGTATTTACTGCGGCAATGTGGCGCTATTGTGTGAAAAGACATACCTGTACATCGTTTTGTTCAATAGCCACTAGATGGCGCCATCACGCCGTGATTGGCTAGCAGGGATGTCAATCAAGGGGTCCAGCAGACCCGATGTCCGCCGGCCACCCGCGATCATCCCTGGGGGAGGCAGATCACCGTTCTGCAAGGGGACAAGATGGAGATCTATTTATACTATCCACTTAATAAATATCTTTTATGTTTCATGCTGTTTATCATTTTATTTTTATGCTCAGCAGTTCTGGTAACACAAACTTTATATATACTTGTTTCTTCAATGAAAAATGTAATTAATAGAACCTGTTTTTGTGTCTTTATTTTCTATAGACTCTCTTCCGGCAGCACGATATGGATAAATCCGGGACGATGAGCTCCTACGAGTTGCGTCTCGCCCTAGAAAATGCAGGTGAGCTCCGAATAAGTCAGAATGTATGCGATCTGCGTGGAACGTGGTCTGGGCTGAGATGTCTTCACCATCTGTCTGTCTGTGCTGATAACGTTCCTAGTCTCTCTCTATTCCATATGACGTTTTCCTGTCTCGGTACTGACCTCTCTTTATATCTCTGCAGGGTACAAACTGAATAATAAGATCATGCAGGTGCTGGTGGCCCGTTATGCTGACAATGACCTGGGAATCGACTTTGACAATTTTGTGTGCTGTCTGCTGAAGCTGGAGGCCATGTTTAGTAAGTCCATGTGACGATATTGTACAACTGTCTGACCATGTAATACTTATTATACTCCAGGCTACAGGGCAAGGCTCTGCTCCAAGTCTATGCAATTATATCTACACCTATCCTCATGTAATACCCCCCTTCACCACCAGGGGGCCAGTGATCTATTTGATGTGATGTTGAGCGACCAAAAAAGGATTCAAGAGGTCCATAAGAGGCATGTTGGGAGCAGGGCTGGTGCAAGGATTTTTGACACCCTAGACAAAACCTCATTTTGCCGCCCCCCCCCCCCCAGCTCCACCCCTGACTCCACCCCTGCCCATGTATACCCCACCTTTTTAATGAAGTTCCCATTAAATGCAGCCTTGAGCCTTGCCAGCGCCCATCACATGCCCCGTTAAATGCAGCCTCGCCAGCACCCTGTTAAATGCAGCCTCGCCAGCGCCCCGTTAAATGCAGCCTTGCCAGCGCCCCATTAAATGCAGCCTCGCCAGCACCCATCAATGAATGTTTGCTTGCTTCCATTTTATTCTGGAGTCGGGACACAGACATAGTCCTCTGCCGCCACTGCGCCTCTGACACTATGTACTAACGGAGCGGTGGCTGCCTGCTGATGCTGAGACTTAGTTGCTTGCTGCAGAGAGAGGAGAGTATGAACACCAGTGGCCGGGCACCCTAGGCAGCAGTGCGCCCTAGGCGGCTGCCTAGTTTGCCTAGTGGTAGCACCGGCCCTGGTTGGGAGTTCTGCAGAATCTTCATGTCATGCCCCCCCCCCCCCCATTACCTCCAGGGGCCAAAATTATATTTCTTTAGCTGTACACTCAAGCACCAAAAAGAATCCAAGGAGTCCATAAGAAGAGAGATGGGATCTTGCAGGCTCCCATGGTCATGTAATACCCCCAATCACCACCAGGGACCAATATTTGATTTCATATGCTGTACAGGAACCAAAAGGGATTTTTGGACTCCATAAGGGAAGTGCTGGGAACTCTGCAGCCTCCCAATGTCACGTCCTACCCCTTATCCCCACCAAGAGCACATATTACATTTGACATGCTGTGAATGGACCTAAAATGATTTAGGGGTCCATAGAAAGTGTTGGGATCTCTCCAGGTTCCCATTGTCAAGTAATACCTCCTACCACCAAAAGGGGTCAATATTCCCCTTTGACACGCTGTAAAGGAACCTACAAAGATGTAAGGGGTGTCTTCAGACTTTCATGGTCATGTGGTACCCCATATCATCTCCAGGAGCAATACTGTTATATCTTATGCTGTACAGCTACCAAAAAGAATTTAAGGGATCCATAAAAGGAGTGTTGGGATCTTTTCAGGCTGCCATCATTATGTCATGCACCCCTTTCTCCCCCCACCCCCAATCACCACCGGGGGGCAATGTTCTATTTGCTATGCTGTACAGGTACCAAAAAGGATTTAAGGAATCCATAAGTTGAAAGTTGGGATCTCTCCAGGTTCCCATTGTCATGTAATACCCCCTACCACCAAAAGGCGCCAATATTGCCTTTTGACACACTCTACAGCAGTGGTTCTCAACTCCAGTCCTCAGGACCCACCAACAGGCCAGGTTTGCAAGATAACTGAAATACATCACATGTGATATCATTTGCTGCTCAGTGATTGCAGTATTCTAGTCTGCATCTCCCCAAGGTAATATTTAAATCTGGCCTGTTGGTGGGTCCCGAGGACTGGAGTTGAGAACCACTGCTCTACGGGAACCTAAAATTAGACTTTGATTGTCATGTAATACTCAGTATTATAGCCAGGAGTTATATTTTAATTTCAATGCTATACAGCTACCAAAAACGATTTAAGTGATCCATAAGATGAGTGTTGGGATTGTTTCAGGCTGTCATTATTATGTCATGACCCCCTTCCCCCCCCCCCTCTCCCCATCACCTCCAGGGGGCAATATTCTATTTGTTATGCTATACGGGTACCAAAAAGGATTAAAGGGGTCCATAAAAGGAATGCTGAGATCTCTCTAGGCTCTCATTGTCATCAGATACCTCATTACACCATCAGGGGATTTGCTGCACAGGGACCAAAAAGGATTCAAGGGGTCCATTAGAGTAATGCTGGGAACCTTTACTGGTCAGCAGTAGCGGGGACCCTGCTTCTACTGCTGACCATATGAAGAACCTCCCATAGAGAAAACCAAACCCCAGGACTCATACTGGTTTTCATGTGTGGCCTCAATAAATGCTGCCAATGATGGTCCTGAGGGTTCAGATAAAGTTAAAAAGAGAAGAAAGGAAAAAAAGGGCGCGCCAACCTTGTGCATTATCCTTGGATATATTTTATTATATTAAAAATTAAGTAAAAAAACTACTCGCGAACGTATGGAAGAAAACTCGCAATACAAATTAATCTCCAGATAATAGCAATTGGTCTAAATGACAACAGACTCCAGATGGTAACAGAGGAGATTTCAGGGGCCACTGCCACCTTTGAAACGCGTCAGATGGCAGTGGCCCCTGAAATCTCCTCTGTTACCATCTGGAGTCTGTTGTCATTTAGACCAATTGCTATTATCTGGAGATTATTTGTGTTGCAAGTTTTTTTTCCATACATTTTGTGAGTAGTTTTTTTTTTTTTTTTTTACTTAATTTTTAATAGGATAAAATATATGCAAGCATAATGCACAAGGTTGGTGCGCCCTTTTTTTCTTCTCTTTTTGATTGCTAGGATACCCCTATCCCTGAGGGCAGCAAGGCCTGAGGCATTGTCCACTATGAAATTTAGTCCACCTGGTGTATCACTTGTGCGCAGGAGTGTTTGTTTTCTGCAATCAAAAATTCAGATGAAGTTAGCAGGCTCCCATTGGGGACAGTACAACACAATGATAGTGAGTGTCAAAAGAAGCTTCTCACATCTATATCTGGTGTTGTCTCTGACTTTGTCTCCTGTTCTGTAGAACCCTTCACCTCGGTGCCCAGCTCTGGTCTTATATTGTTCTCAATATTGTTATATTGTATATTGTGTGCGTTATGCAGCCACATATTGAACCGGCTGGGTGTCGAACAAAAAGTTCACTCTATAAGGCAACTATGGAACTGATAGCGGTGTACTCCGGATTCTGTGGTCAGTGACTTGTGTACTGTCAACTGACACACCACCATCATGGCTATACAATATACAGGACATATTCCGTGCTAAAATGATTAAATGATAAAATGCTAAATGCTTAAAAGCACAAATGGTCTTTAATAAATCCTGAATACCAAAATAATAATGAATAATATGTCTCCATCCCAGATAGCAAGGATAACTTGCCACAAATTTGTTGCAGTGTTGAAATATAAGTCTTGTTAACCTGCTGCACATTTTCACTGGCAAGTTGTACACTTGCAGAGCACTTGAAGCACAGGTTCTAGTTCTCCACTTTTCCAATTTGTAGTAAATTTGCGTGGCAAGTTTCTATCAAAAGCAAAGTTGCAGTGGTGAGTCTACAGCTAGAGCTCGGTAAGTCTACAGCATGAAAATTCAGCCACGGTGCCTCCTGTGGTGGGATGACTATATTGCACAACATAACTGAACCAGAACTTGCAGAATGTTTGCAAAGAAAGTTGATGTGGAGTCATTCAATGTGGACTTACTGCAATTGTGCAACAAACTTGTAAAGCCTGGCAAGTCTAGCAATAGCTTAGCAAGTCATTTATAAACGTGCAGCTCTTGCTTGCTATCTGGGATACTAGCTCTTTGTTTCTCTGCTCAATATGAATTGTGTGTTTGCATCTTGCAGGGTTTTTCAAGGCCATAGATGATGGAAGTGGCACAGCAGAGATGGGACTAGGAGAGGTGAGTTGGTGGCTTGATGATCCTCTTACCATGAGGGAGGGAAAGGGGGGGGGGGGGGGTGCATAGAAGTTAGGATCAGGGCTGACATTAGAAATTATGGAGTCTTGTACAGCCTACCCGACAGGGCCCCATTGTCCCCTTGGGCACCCAGGGAAGAAGAATAAAGCAGGACATGCAGCATTTCATGGTGACTTCTAAATGTGGCAAACTTCAGCTAACAGTGGGAGGGGCCTAAAAATGAGCCTATATATACACAGGGTGAAAAGTAAATAAGGCACAGAGTCCAGGGGTCAGGAGTGAGTAACGCACAGTGTGTAGGGTTCATGTGTGTGTATATGATGTATGGACTGCAGGTGCCAGGTGAATGTAATGCAGGGTGCAGGGGTCCGGAGTGGGTAATGCACAGAGTGCAGGGGTCCGGAGTGGGTAATGCACAGAGTGCAGGGTTAGGCATATGTGATGCACAGAGAGCAAGGGTCAGGACTTTTTTTGGCCTCCCATTACTCCCTATGTTCTGGCATACTGCAGCTTGTGCCCACCTCTACCAGCAATACAGATTTCTCCCCATCCATAGATCATGCGAAGGGAATTGTAGCTCTCTGTCATTGTGGATAGAAATCTGACAGGTGTTGAATGAGTGTGACAGATCAGGAGTATCCTGGCTTGTCAGTCAAGGTTTGAGGTCATGGTTGGTGGGATAGACCTGTAGTCTCCTGGCTTGTCAAGGTATGAGGTCATAGTGGGCAGGATAGACTGGAAGTTTCCTGACCTGCCGGTCTGTTTTTGAGGTCATGGTGTACAGGATAGACTGGGAGTCTCCTGACCTGTTGTTCAGTTTATGAGGTCATGGTGGGTGGGATAGACTGGGAGTCTCCTGGCCTATCAGTCAAGGTATGAGGTCATGGTGGGCAGGACAGACCTGGGGTCTCCTGGCTTGTCAAGGTATGAGGTCATGGTGGACAGAATAGACTGGGAGTCTCCCGACCTGCCGGTCAGTTTATGAGGTCATGGTGGGCAGGATAAAAACTGGAGTCTCCTGGCCTCTCAGTCAAGTTTTTGTAGCTGCTGACTTTAATTTTTTGAAAACCTGACTGAAGAACCTTTTTAAATAGCTAATAATGCTAAATTTGTTGTTGATAATACTTTTGCCTATCATGATATCCTCTCAGTATTTGCACTCCAGCAAATTGTCAGAGGTGTTCTCATGTGCAATTACAGCTCTTCTTTATGTGTCCTGAAGGCCTGTGCACTCTTTTTGTCCCTGGGTGACAACTGTGCGCAGGAACAGCAGTGTCACAAGTGTGTGTGGTGGTGGTGGTGGTGGGGGGGTTGTCATTTGTGCAGAGTACTACAATCCTGCACATCTTTGCACACCTTGCTGTCACGTATGGCCTTAACATGCACAGTGGGTGGCAGGAGTCTCCCCCTCACTCATGCCCACCAACTAAAGGACTTGAGTGACCAACTCCCGAGATAGTCATAAGCCATTGCAAAGACTCGTAGCACAATGTGTGCTTGGAAAATGCATTTGTATTGTCACGGTCCTATGACGATAAGCAATTGCGTACCTGTTGGTGCACATATATGGGAGTTTCAGGAGGAGTGTGCTTGGAGGTAAGTTTTCAGTAGAAAAAAATATTCTATATTGATATTTAAATACTTTTTTGTAAACTAGACCAGCAATCCACCTATTTGGGGCATAGACGACCGAAATATTCAGAGTGTAGTTCTCCTTTAAAGCCTAAGCGGTGTCATGTATAGAATGTCCACATGGGGGCAGAAGAGGACATGAGACCAGCAGCTGTGTGTTTAACTCTTTATTGCTGGTTTGTCTTTTGCAGTGGTTGACGCTGACAATGTGCGGATAGACAGACGGACGGCCATATTTCCTGCTCCGCCTGGATACAGACACTCCTGTGTATTTGCTCTCACTAACCTCCTCTTTTAGGGAACTAATCATTAGGACTTCACACACAATTTGCTCTGCACATCACCACCTGTGGCCATGCCACATCTTCCCAGAAGCCTCTGCACACAGGACTTTCTCTGACCACTCAGAACCAGCCAATCAGAACAGTGGATGTAACTCTCCGGTGCCTTACAACTCTACAATGCAAACACTTGGGGGGGAGGGGAGGTGGGGTGATCCCCGTGATCCCCGTGATCCCCACCAAGTGGGATGCAGAGGCTGTTTATCCTTCATCTTCATTGGTACTCAGCCGCATTTGGGGCTGCAGAGATAATGGAGCACTCCACTGAGCAGACAGAGGCCACAGCGTGCCCACAAATCATTGGGAGCCCCGAAAATAAACATATCATGTATCATATTGTATGGCTTTACCAAATATAACGATTTTAATTAAGGAATTCCTTCTTAAAAAATAGTTGTGTGGACCTCCGGGGTCTTTTTAAATATAGGGCAAGTATGTGAGTCAAAAGACATGACTTTGTTGACCAGTGACCAGCATCATAGCCAGACAGTTGACATTTGTTGAAGGTGGTCACCAATGACATCCTACATAGTCCTCTCAGTGGAAGTTTTCTTTAAAGGCCATCTTAACTGTCTGAATCTTGGGTATGTAATGCACCAAAGGTGTAGTGTACACAAAACGCAGAGGTGTGAAATGGTGCCAAAGTTGGAGTCTGTGAACTGCAAGACTCCTACTATCTGTGGTCTGGGGAACGGGGGAGGTAAGGGGGTCAGTGACAATTTCTCTGCTTTTGAAGGGTTGACTGTTCATGAGTTGTCTGCTGTTCTATCATTGAGTGGATTAGCTGGCGTTTTTTTGGGGGGGATGAGACTTGCCTAAGTTTTTGGAAAGGTTGGCTGCCTCTGTCCCTCATGGGGTGCTCCTGTCTGTCTTTTGAGGGGTGAGTCTCCCCTCTTTTTTTTTGTGGGGGGCATTGCTCCTTTTCTCTATATTTTGGAGATCAGCGATGTGTCTCTGAATGTGAATGTTGCTAGACTGCATGTTAATAAAGAAAAAAGCCAATAAAAGGATTGTAAGGATTTTCTCCCGGTCTCTTTATCATTTCATTGAAGAATCTTCACTCAATAGATACGTTGACGACTGTCAAAGCCGTTCATTGGCCCAAACTCAGCACAGCGGCAGATTCAGTCCCAGGGATTTTCTCCATATGACTCAGAAGCTGCAAATCTGTAAAATTCCTACTTCTATGGATACGATGTGCTAACTAAATCAATAGTCATATTAATGCAGCCTTTCCGAAACCTCTTACCATGGAGGAATCTAGGCAGAAACTTTCAGATCTCCTGGGGCCCCAGCTGATAATTACTATGTCTGCATCTCATGAGACATTAGCATGCAGAGTAAGTTGTAGATATAAGAATAAATGAATGAAGATGCCATATTGGGCATTTTTGACACCAAGGCCTGCTCTGTACGACCGGATTATTTTCAGTATTAATAGTAAAATGAAACCTCATAATAATAGTCAGAAAAGAAACAAAGACAATTTAGCTCTTTACAATTGATGCTCCGTGGAAGTGACTCTTTTTATGTTGATGGTGGTCAGGGAAAGTCCCTAGTTTAGTGATGGTCAATGAGAAGAGTCTGCCCCCCCCCCCCCCCCCCCACTTCATTGGTGCTTAGTGACCCTAGTGCACTGGTGGTCAGTAGGAAGGACTATCATTGCATTGGGGATCAGTGGGAAGGGCTTTCCCTAGATTGGTGGTCAGTGGGAAGAACTCTTTACATTGATGGTCAGTAAGAAGTACTCTCCCTTTAATGAATGGTCACTTAAGGACCCAAGTACACTTAGTCATCCATGAGAAGAACTCTCCTTTGGTGATTAGTGAAGGGTCCTACACGGTTGGTCAGTGTGAAGAACTCTCTTTACATTGGTAGTCAGTGAGAAGAACTCTCCCAAAATGAAACGGCACTGAATGACCCTAGTACACTAGTGGTCAATATGAAGATCTCTCCTTACATTAAAGGTCAAGGAAGGGTCCTAGTAACCTGATGGTCAACTGAAAGCACTCTCCTTACATTGGTAGTCAATGTAAGGTCCTAGTACACAGGTGGTCAATGGAAAGAACTCCTCCAACCTTGTGGTCAGTGAAGGGACCTAGTAAGTTAATGGTCAATGGGAGGAAGTCTCCTTTCATCGGTTGTCAGTGGGAAGAATGCCCCTTACATTGGTGATCAGTGAGAAGAATGCCCCTTATATTGGTGGTCAGTGGGAGGAATGCCTCTTACATTGGTGGTCAGTAGGAGGAATGCCCCTTACATTGGTGGTCAGTGGGAGGAATGCCGCTTACATTGGTGGTCAGTGGGAGGAATGCCCCTTACATTGGTGGTCAGTGGGAGGAATGCCCCTTACATTGGTGATCAGTGAGAAGAATGCCCCTTACATTGGTGGTCAGTGGGAGGAATGCCCCTTACATTGGTGGTCTGTGGGAGGAATGCCCCTTTCATTGGTGGTCAGTGGGGGGAATGCCCCTTTCATTGGTGGTCAGTGGGAGGAATGCCCCTTACATTGGTAGCCAGTGGGAAAAATGCCCCCCTAACTGATTCCAGAAAATATCATTGATGTCAGTGGTAGCTTATTTGAGAGGAATAAATGGTTTATTGCTCAGGGAACCCCTAGCAACTCCTAAAGGAATCTTAGCTGACACATGATTTAAAAGATTCACTGCCAACTGTGCAAAGCCACAACGTTCCATATTCACTACATAGCCAACATACACAGACAACCCTTGTTATCCATGGGCAAGCTTTCATGTTTCTGATGCAGCTCATTATTAATGGTCATTGTTTTTGGAATGGGATGTCCAACAAGCTTATCCAAGTGTGAAGGTCAAATGTTCTCAGGCATTTGGCCATATAATTGTAGGTAGTAGCTGGAAGAAGAGTTTCAGATATTGGCTGACTGGAGGAAAACAGCAGCTATCGGCCAAGAAAACCTGTCCCATCCCAATCGACTTTTCCTTAGACTGTGTTCAGCCAGAGAACATTGGTCAGGGTCCCAGAGGAGAGTACAAACATTTTAATATTTTTAGAAAAAAAACGCTTCCACCAAGGAGATTGTCCATAATCCCTGAAGTCGGAATTTTTGGTCCAGCACTCTTAGGTGCTCAGTTGAGGTTCTGAACTCCTAACAATCCTAACAAACCAACTTCAACTTTCACTGTCTGCTGTGACACCCTTTTGGAGATTTTAGGTAAGATACAAGCCGTTCTAGTCTTGTTGGGCCAACACTTTTACCAAAAATTGGTTTTGGTGCTACCAACCTGAAACCTGGTAGTTCTTTTGTTTTTTTGTGTTTTTGTTTTTTCCTTTGGCACCAAATTGCTGCACAAGCACCAATCCCTAACTTTATTGTAATCTCCAGACAAGTTGATTAATACACGGGTGAAATAGATAGCTGGAGACTGCCATAGGATTCCATTCAGCCAATCTTGTGGTCCAGGTACCCCTACCAGACAGTGCAGCCAGGACCTGGATCTCCAGACCAGCTATGTCAAGAACACAACCCCAATCTACTGTCTGGACACATAAAAGGCAGCGTGATCCTTGTGTTTGAAGCCGACCCTGATTGGCTTCTAGTGCCACCCAATTTGAGTTCTGCTGTATGGGATCCCTGGGGTATTATATAATTACAGATGTAGGCATTTATACTAGTTATATGTAAATTAAAAAATATACACATACCCTGTTTCCCCAAAAATAAGACGTTAGCGTGATTGTCGGTGATGGCTGCAATATAAGCCCTACCCCCCAAATAAGCCCTAGTTAAAGTCCTTGTAGGTCTTATTTTCAGGGTAGGGCTTATTTTCGGGGTAACAGGGTAGGGCTTATTTTCGGGGTAACAGGGTAGGGCTTATTTGGGGGGTAGGGCTTATATTGCTTCCATCACTGACAATCACGCTAGGTCTTATTTTCGAGGGAAACGGGGTATATGTGTTGCAGTTCACCTGTCCTATGATGTGGTGGCTGCATTACCCTTCACTTTTCAGGCTTTTTTTTTTTTTTACCTGGTGATCCTGCCAGTAACACACTTCCTGTCCGGTGAATCACTCACTGTACTGTGTCTATGGAGCAGCAGCATTGTCAGCCTAGGAGAGGAAGTGTGTTAGGACTACAGAACCACCACCCTGTCTCCAAAATCCTGTGAGGAGAGCTAGGAACAAAGTAACTGATAAGAGTGCAGCAGGATTTCTGGCAGGATGAACAGGCATTTTTTTTTTCCTCCTATCAATCCGATATATAAAGAAATGCTTCCAATGGGTTATATATGAGACCAAATGAGAGAAGATCATTTTGGGGTTTGTACATACCCTTTAAAAGTGGTTGTAAACCTCAGACATGAAATGTGAACAAAGCGTATCCCTCTATAGCAGGGGGTCTCAACTCCTGTCCTCAGACCCACCACTGGTAATGATTAAGCGCACTTGGAGTGTGTGAAATGCATCTACCAGCTTTCTGTCAACACCTTGGGATGTTCTGCATAAAATAATTCGATCAATCTACATGTATCAGGCTGCCACGGTGACATCTACTATGTATCGGAAATAATATTTATTAAACCTTCGATCTGTCATTCTGAATTTCTTATATTCTTATACCAAATCCCCCCCCCCCCCCCCCCGGAAGGTTCTGCACAACGCCGATCTCTCCATACTACAACGTGATGGATGATTCGGATTGTGTTGATAGTAGAATGTCGGTGACAACTGTTCTAATTCCCCCGCAGGTTGTCACTCAGCCCCCAGAGGCAGCTGCTGAGAACGCCAACTTCACAAGTGTCCACCGGCCGGGTCACATGACCGCGTAACAAGACTCCAAAACTTTTACTGGAAAGATCCGCATGTTTACTACTCGGTCATTCTTCCTAGGAGTTCCTTTTTTTTCCTAATAAACATAAAATGGATGTAACAAGGAAGGAGGAAAGGTCGGAGTCCCACCATAAAGTGGCTGAAGCCTTTAACCCTATCGCTGCCAGAGCGTTTTTTTTTTTTTTTGCTAAAACATTATTTTTTATATGAAAGCGCACTTAAAAACTCAAAAAACATAATTTGCTGTGGATGGAATGCTCCTTACATTAGCGATCAAATATAAACATATATAAATAATATAATAATAATAATATTATAATATGTGTGTGTGTATGTATATGTATATATGTGTATGTGTGTATATATATATAATAATTTATATCATAATTTATATCATAATATATATATAATAATTTATATCATAATAAATATATATATATATATATATATATATATAATAATTTATATCATAATATATATATATATATAATATATATATATATATAATAATTTATATCATAATATATATATATATATATATGTAATATAATAATTTAGAATATAATATTATATCATAATAAATATATATTATGATATAATATTATATTCTAAATTATTATTACATTATATGTAAAATATATATATACACACATACATATATAAAAATATATAAATTATATGATATATATATATATATTTATTATGATGCATTATTATATTATATGTTTTATATATATATATATATATATATATATATATATATATATATATAGATAGATAGATAGATTGATTATATTACATATAACATAATAATTTAGAATATCATATATATATATATATATATATATAAAATAATAATTTAGAATATAATATTGTATCTCATATATATATATATATATATATATTGCATATAATTTAGAATATTTTTTTTTTTTGTGTATGTGTGTGTGTGTGTAATAAATATATATATATATATATATAATTTATAATATAAACACAATATAAATATGATAAACAGTTGAGCTAATGATATCCTGTGACATAAAAAAAAAAAAAATGACAACTGCTGTCTGTTTATTCTGTGGGTCCTGAGTGGGTTCCGTGGGAGTGGCTAGGTGCGGTCGCTTGGCGCCATTCACTATAATGACAGGTTGCTGGAGGCTGAAGCTATTCGTGTCTCTCTGCACAGCCGGCCATTATCTGTGGTGATCGCTGCTGGAGGCGCGCTGGCTGTGCAGAGAGACACGAATAGCTTCAGCTACCGACAACTTGTCATAGTGAACGGGGGGCCAGCCACTCGGAGCCACAACCAGCAGGAATTGGAGGATTCCTGCCTCTACAATTTGCACCGGCCTAAATCGCCTGTGTGAATGTAGCCTAAGCCCCCCCCCCCCTTCACATTGACTGCGGCTTTGAAATTGCGCGACTTCATCTGAAATCGCAACTTCGGGTGCGGCTTCATGCACAGATGTCTATGCAAGTCGCCCTGGAAACTGCCAATAGTAGTGCTTGTACTACGTGCGGTTTGTCACCGCAAAGTCGGCATCGCACCGATTTAAACAATGCGATTGTCGGCAATAGGGTGCAACTTTTAACCTGTCAAATCGCATGTCAAGTTGCTCCAATGGGAACAAGGGCTGAGATTCTTGTGACATACCATTTTACTACTGGCAGGGGTTCTCACAGTGGTCAGCTTTTATTCATTCATGTAAAACCTTTATCCCAAAAGGAAAAAAAAAAACTGTTTGCTGTAACTGTTTATAAAGTGTGAGCTGGAGTTTGGCTTCAATTTGTTAGTATATTTAAATCTGCTAGTCCATTTAACACTCCCCCCCTCCCCAGACTGACGATGCTGCTGTCTGCTGTGCCTTCTCTTCTCCTTCATCCAGAGTGGGGGGGGGGGCGCTCTAATACAGGAGGTGTGCTACTGGGCAGATCACCAGGTGAAAACAGAGGGGGGGAGCCTACAAAAAGAAAACTAATGCAGCCACCACATCTAATGATCTATAAGCTGCAATATATTACATTTTTGGTTTTGGGTTTAATACCGCCGCTTTAATCACACCAACCGCTTTTCACTCCAAGTGTTTGTACCGGGGTGCAGCGTTGGACAAGGTCATCTAGAGCCCAGGGAGAACATGCCAAATTGAGCCCCCCCCCCCAAAACAAAAAAAAAAAATCGAGCACTAATCTGCTGGCTCCTACTAAGCACAAATTCCCCCCCCCCCCCTTCCTCCCAGTACAAATCCACCCCCCTGCTGAAATCCCCCCTCCTGGCACAAATCTTTGCCCCCCCCCCCCCCCCCCGATTCCCACCAGCTCAAATCCCCCCCCCCCATTAAAAAAAATGAGCACTAATCTGCTTGCTCCCCCTAAGCAAAAATCCCCCCTCCCCCAGTACAAATCCGCCCCCACTGCTGAAATCCCCCCTCCTGGCACAAATCTTTCCCCCCCCCGCTGATTCCCACCAGCTCAAATCCCCCCCCCCATTAAAAAAATTGAGCACTAATCTGCTTGCTCCCCCTAAGCAAAAATCCCTCTTCCCCCTTCTTCACATTACAATTCCACCCCCCTTCTGAAATCCCCCCTCCTGGCATACATTTTTGCCCCCACCCCACCAACTCAAACCCCCCCCCCCAAAAGAAAAGTCCCCCTCCTAGCACAAATCCTCTACCCCTCATCATTTCCCCTCTGAGCACAATCCCCCCACCACCACCAATTTACTTTTTTTTTTTTTTTAAGCACAAACCCCCCCAAATCTCCTCCTAGCACAAATCCTCTTCACCTATCCCCCCTCCCAACACAAATCCCCCCCCCCCCCCAAATCGCCACTCCTAGCACACCTCCCCAAATGTCCCCTCTTAGAACAATTCTTATCCCCCCACCACCCCCCAAATCCCCCCAATCTGCTCGTGGTGCCCCCCCCCCCACCTCACATGATACCTTAGTGCCCACGGCAGCCGCCCCTCCTGCCCACCCCTTGTCCCAGCCCTGCCGGAGGGTGAAATGCAGCTGCGGGCTCCGGTCGGCTTTCTTGTAATCGGAGCAGCTAACCAGCCACTCGGTGGCTATTACAAGCAGTGGGAGGGGACCCCCCCCCCGCCACCTTCCGCGGCTCCCTGACTCTCCCGTCCCACTGAGAGAACTAAGCTACTAGGAGGCACATCCGCCGGCCAGTCCGGGGATCCATTACAAAGCCGTAAACTGATTGGTTGTGTCTCCGCTATGGTGACCTGGAAGCGATGAGATGATTTCACTTACAGTTTACCGGAATGTCAACGGGCGCCATCGTTTGAAAATCAAAAGTATTCAAAAAACGCCGATCTTGGTGTTTTGAATCCTTTCAAATGCAAAAGAGGGATTTGGGGTCTTAGTGACCCCCCCGATCCCTTCACAAAGAGGACCTGTCACTGCTCATTGCTGTCAAAAGGGTGTTTACATTCCTTGTGACAGCAATAAAAGCGATCCCCAAAAAAATGCTTGCCGACCAGCCGCTGCCGCTCATTATACAGCAGCAGGTTGGCACGGCTGTGCGAATCGCTGTAGATGTCCGCCGGCCACCCGCGATCGCTCCTGAGAGAGCCAGAACGGGGATCTGTCCATGTAAAACGGACAGATCCTCGTTCTGACAGGGGAATAGAGAGAGATCTGTTATTCCTAGTGATTAGGAACAGCGATCTCTCTCCTCCTCTAGTCAGTCCCCTCCCCCCCCCCCCCCACAGTTAGAAACACCTCCTTAGGAAACACTTAACCCCTTGATCGCCCCCCCTAGTGTTAACGCCTTCCCTGTCAGTGACATTTATACAGTAATCAGTGCCTATTTTTAGCTCTGATCGCTGTATAAATGTCACTGGTCCCAAAAAAAGTGTAAAAAGTCAGATCTGTCTGCCGCAATGTCGCAGCCCCTCTAAAAATCGCAGATCACCGCCATTACTAGTAAAAAAAAAAAAAAATATAATAATAATAAAATGCCATAAATCTATCCCCTATTTTGTAGACGCTATAACTTTTGCGCACACCAATCAATATACGCTTATTGCGATTTTTTTTTTTTTTTTCTTACCAAAAATATGTATAAGAATACATTTTGGCCTAAACTGATAAAGAAATGTATTATTTTTGGGGGGATTTTTATTATAGCGAAAAGTAAAAAAATATATATATATATTTTTTTTAAATTGTCGCTCTTTTTTTTGTTTATAGCGGATGGCGCCCGTTGACATTCCGGTAAACTGGAAGTGATGTCATCTCATCGCTTCCAGGTCACCATAGCTGCATTTCACCCCCCGGCAGGGCTGGGACAGGGGGTGGGCAGGAGGGGCGGCTGCCCTGGGCACTAAGGTATCATGTGAGGTGGGGGGGGGGGCACCATGAGCAGATTGGAGGGAGGGAATTTGTGTTGGGAAATATGTAGAACACATATAGAACTAAATGGAGGGAGAAATGTGGGGTTTTTTTGTGTTTTTTTTTTTTTTTTTTTTATATATTTTTGGGGGATATTTATTATAGCAAACAGTAAAAAATATTGCTTTTTTTTTCAAAATTGTCGGTCTATTTTTGTTTATAGCGCAAAAAATAAAAACCGCAGAGGTGATCAAATACCACCAAAAGAAAGTTCTATTTGTGGGGAAAAAAGGACTTCAATTTTTATTGGGTACAATGTCGCACGACTGCGCAATTGTCAGCTAAAGCGACGCAATGCCGAATTGCAAAAAAGGGCCTGGTCAGGAAGGGGGATAAATTCTTCCGGGGCTGAAGTGGTTAATCAACCCCTGTTCTACAATTAACCCGCACACAGCATTGAATGCAGCGGCTCCACTGGTGTCACAGGAATCTGATCCCGTATGCACACAAAGGTTGTGTAGTGTCCCCACACACATTGAGAGATCTCTACAGGCATTGATGGAACAAGGTCCTTCAAAAAGCAAAAGACCAAAAACACCAAAGTGTACCCCCCCCTCTCCCCCCATTGGCTGTAGACAAAGTTTTCCCCTTCCCCATTGGCTGTGAACTACCCGACCAGCGTAGGTTGCCAGTCCTGCCCCTATTCAGGGCCGTCTTTAAGGCAGGGCAAAAGGGGCAGCTGCCCTGGGCCCTGTCATTGTTGTGGGGCCCAAAGCAGCTGCCTCATACTTGCCAACTACCCCAGTTTAAATTCCCTTGTCCCTTGAGGTTTTAGTCCTGTGCTGTGTCCCGGTATCTCAGTGTGAAGTGCTGCTACTAATGCTGCCCAGCTCTGCCCTATTGTTGTGTACAGATGACTCACCTGCAGACACTGTGTTTACATGTAAATAACCGTCATTCATATGTAAATAGCAGCTGCATTTATATGTAATTAGCTGCATGTGGCGGCATTGATATGTAAATAAAGGCGGCATTCATATGTATATCATGCCCCCCTCCAGTGAGGAGATGATGTGCTGTAACCTCTAACAACCAATCAGTGAGCAGTATTACTGTACAGTAATCTCTAGCAACCAATCAACAAGCAGAAATCATGTGCTGTAACCTCTAGCAACTAATCAGTGAGCCTTAATGTGTGCTGTGACCTCTAGCAACCAGTCAGTGAGCAGTAATGATACACTGTAACCTCTGGCAACCAATCGCAATCGCTGCCTGATCTGATACAGTAAACTGATTTTAAGTCTAGCTGCTATTTATTGTATGTCTCAGAGCAGATGGAGAGCGAAATTGCATGGGGAGGGGGCCCCAAGAATTTTTTTTCCCAGGGTCCAATCAATATTAAAGACGGCCCCACCCCTATTGCACCACCCTCTTGCAGAAGTACCCACGGTCTGTATTTACCGGTTGTGACAATCAGTCTGTAATACGAGAAAAACAGCATCATCTGACCAAGAACTGTAATAATAGTCGCCCCCTCAATCCAAAGAAAATGGCCGGGACCCTCCCATCACCCTGCTGGGATGCTACAAGATACTTAGTAAATGGAGAACACATGTACCCAGCAGAAGTGCGGTCTGGCCGGGCATCAAATTCAACAGATGAGGTCACAACGGGACTGTGGTGTCTGGGATTTCTGTCAGTGTAGAGCCTCTTAAAGTAAGTGACCCTCATTGCTGAGTGCCTTGGGCCCCATAACATAAAGGGGCCCTTATCCTCCACCCTCATCCATCCTTTACACCAGAGTCTGCAGCATTGTCTCTTACATTATGATCAGCAGAGTTCCCTTTATATCAGAGTCTCCCTTTACATCAGGGTCTGCAGAGTTCCCCCTTACCCCGTAAGGGGGAGCCCTGCCAGACTGTGCAGTAAAGGGGAACTCTGTGGACTGTGATGTAAAAGGGGACCTCTGTGGGCTCTTGTGTAAGGGGGGGCTCTTGTTAACAGAGACCCGCTTACATCAGAGTTTTCCTGTACACCAGAGTCAGCAGCATTACTCCTTACATCAGAGTCCTCATAATTCTCCTTTACATCAGAGTTCACAGTGTTACCTTTTACATCAGAGTCTACAGAGTTACATTTTACATCAGAGTCTACAGAGTTACCTTTTACACCAGGGTCCACAGTGTTACCTTTTACATCAGAGTCCACAGTGTTCCCTTTTACATCAGGGTCCACAGTGTTACCTTTTACATCAGGGTCCACAGTGTTACCTTTTACATCAGAGTCCACAGTGTTACCTTTTACATCAGGGTCCACGGTGTTACCTTTTACATCAGAGTCCACAGTGTTACCTTTTACATCAGAGTCCACAGTGTTACCTTTTACATCAGGGTCCACGGTGTTACCTTTTACATCAGAGTCCACAGTGTTACCTTTTACATCAGGGTCCACGGTGTTACCTTTACATCAGAGTCCACGGTGTTACCTTTTACATCAGAGTCCACGGTGTTACCTTTTACATCAGAGTCCACAGTGTTACCTTTTACATCAGAGTCCACGGTGTTACCTTTTACATCAGAGTCCACGGTGTTACCTTTTACATCAGAGTCCACGGTGTTACCTTTTACATCAGAGTCCACAGTGTTACCTTTTACATCAGAGTCCACGGTGTTACCTTTTACATCAGAGTCCACGGTGTTACCTTTTACATCAGGATCCACGGTGTTACCTTTTACATCAGAGTCCAGACACTGCTGATCACAGATCATGGGAGGCTGTTGTGCTGTAGCTAGGGTTGCCACCTTTTCTTCAAGTCAAACCCGAACACTTTGGCGTCGCACAGCAATTTTTTATCATAGTATGCATAGATAAACAAAGCATAGATGTTGCTATTAAATAACATTTCTAATCATATGAAGTTAATCACAAGATTACCCATTTACATCAGAGTCCACAGAGTTCCCCTTTTACATCTGAACTCGCAGAGTTCCTTTTCACTGTAGAGGGGGGGACTCTGCAGACTCTGATGTAAGGGAGAACTGGGATGCTCATAAGAGATGCTCTGGTGTACGAAGAGGACTCTGATGTAAAGGAGAGCACTGATGTAATGAGTGCTCTGAGAACCCTGATTTACCTTAGTGTACTAACTTAGAGGCAGCAGAGAGAAGGGGGGAGGAGGGAGACTTAGTCCGGTCTGAATAATGTGCCCGGGTCTCAGACAGTCTGAAACCCGGACACATGATTCCAAACCCGAACTGTCCGGGTGAATCCCGAACAGGTGGCAACCCTAGCTGTAGCCATCGTTCAGCTATAGCACAGTCGGCAAGTGGTTGAGCACATTGCTAATCACACTAGCTACATGTTGGTAGCTTCAATCTTGATATTTGCACTGAAAACAGTTGTTTTGGCAAAGTTTTGAAGCGTCAGCAAAATATTTGGCTCTGTCAGTAAATTGCATGTGTTGTGTCAGTAAAAAAAAAAAAGTTGTCAGTAAAATTTTGGCATACTGTCAGTAAATTTCACTTCAGGAGGTTGGCAACACTGCCTTCAGGGCCCCCTAGTCACACCATTGGCACAGGCTTTCCTCAGGCTTGTAGGTCTGTCTGTGCCACCCTGACTTGATTTCCAGGGTGTGGGCACTCAGTCTTTACATGCTCAGGGTGAGGATGTGCAGGGTGTAGATGTGGGTCCTGGTATGGGTGTGCAGGGTGTAGATGTGGGTCCTGGTGAGGGTGTGCAGGGTGTAGATGTGGGTTCTGGTGAGGATGTGCAGGGTGTAGATGTGGGTCCTGGTGAGGGTGTGCGGGGTGTAGATGTGGGTCCTGGTGAGGGTGTGCAGGGTGTAGATGTGGGTTCTGGTGAGGGTGTGCAGGATGTAGATGCGGGTCCCGGTATGGGTGTGCAGGGTGTAGATGTGGGTTCTGGTGAGGATGTGCAGGGTGTAGATGTGGGTCCTGGTGAGGGTGTGCGGGGTGTAGATGTGGGTCCTGGTGAGGGTGTGCAGGGTGTAGATGTGGGTTCTGGTGAGGGTGTGCAGGATGTAGATGCGGGTCCCGGTATGGGTGTGCAGGGTGTAGATGCGGGTTCTGGTGAGGGTGTGCAGGATGTAGATGTGGGTACTGGTGAGGGTGTGCAGGGTGTAGATGTGGGTCCTGGTGAGGGTGTGCGGGGCGTAGATGTGGGTCCTGGTGAGGGTGTGCAGGGTGTAGATGTGGGTCCTGGTGAGGGTGTGCAGGGTGTAGATGTGGGTCCTGGTATGGGTGTGCAGGGTGTAGATGTGGGTCCTGGTATGGGTGTGCAGGGTGTAGATGTGGGTTCTGGTGAGGATGTGCAGGGTGTAGATGTGGGTCCTGGTGAGGGTGTGCAGGATGTAGATGTGGGTACTGGTGAGGGTGTGCAGGGTGTAGATGTGGGTCCTGGTGAGGGTGTGCGGGGCGTAGATGTGTGTCCTGTGGAGGGTGTGCGGGGTGTAGATGTGGGTCCTGGTGAGGGTGTGCAGGGTGTAGATGGTAGTCCTGGTGAGGGTGTGCAGGGTGTAGATGGGGGTCCTGGTGAGGGTGTGCGGGGTGTAGATGTGTGTCCTGTGGAGGGTGTGCGGGGTGTAGATGGGGGTCCTGGTGAGGTCGTGCGGGGTGAAGATGGGGGTCCTGGTGAGGGTGTGCGGGGTGTAGAAGGGGGTCCTGGTGAGGGTGTGCAGGGTGTAGACGTGGGTCCTGGTGAGGGTGTGCGGGGTGTAGATGTGTGTCCTGTGGAGGGTGTGCAGGGTGTAGATGTGGGTCCTGGTGAGGTCGTGCGGGGTGTAGATGGGGGTCCTGGTGAGGGTGTGCAGGGTGTAGATGTGTGTCCTGTGGAGGGTGTGCGGGGTGTAGATGTGTGTCCTGGTGAGGGTGTGCAGGGTGTAGATGTGGGTCCTGGTGAGGGTGTGCAGGGTGAAGATGTGGGTCCTGGTGAGGGTGTGCGGGGTGTAGATGTGTGTCCTGTGGAGGGTGTGCAGGGTGTAGATGGGGGTCCTGGTGAGGGTGTGCAGGGTGTAGATGTGGGTCCTGGTGAGGGTGTGCAGGGTGTAGATGTGTGTCCTGTGGAGGGTGTGCGGGGTTTAGAAGGGGGTCCTGGTGAGGGTGATCAGGGTGTAGATGTGGGTCCTGGTGCGGGTGTAGCAAGGGGCATCCATGGACACCCAGAGAAGAGGAATTCCCCCCCAAGAAGAGGGTCGTTATCTCCTCCATGTCTCTGCTTTGTGGTGGTCTTAGTATCCATTGTGGGGCAGGTGGTTTCCTCCATTCTTGCCATGTGCATGGTCCCACGTTTAGGTTGAAGGTATTGCTTCTGCTTTGTATGGATGATTAGGGTTGGGGTCTTTTTATCACGGTAGTTGTCTTTGTGTTAGGTTGAGGATGATTTGTGTGGGAACCTGGCCATGAGGTCTAGCACAATGTTGCTTAGTTCTCTTGCATTGCGGCTTATCTCTTGTTTGTTGAGTTGTTTGCCATTGTAGAGGTGATGAGACATCAGGAAGGGATGTTGACTCAGATGCATGCTTGGCATTGAGCTGGTTTTAGGTATGCTGGATGGCATGGTGTGGTATATCCTTCTATGGGAGCAGGGAGGACAATATTATTCTGTAGGGAGATCCAAATTTAAGGGAGATGGAATTTAGGGGGAACCCCCACGCCGAAAAAACTGTCTGGGGGTCCCCCCAAAATCCATACCAGACCCTTATCTGAGCACACAGCCCAGCAGGTCAGGAAAGGGGGTGGGGAGGAGCGAGGGACCCCCTCCCTCCTGAACTGTACCAGGCTGCATGCCCTCAACATGGGCGGGTGCTTTAGGGCGGGGGGGCCCTGCCCCCCCATGTTGATGAGAACAAGGGCTTCTTCCAGACAACCCTGGCCGTTTGTTTGTCGGGGGCCCCCCCTGCCCCAAAGCACCTACCCCCCCCCCATGTTGAGGGCATGCGGCCTGGTACGGTTCAGGAGGGAGGGGGCCGCTCGCTCGTCCCCACCCCCTTTCCTGACCTGCTGGGCTGTGTGCTCAGGTAAGGATCTGGTATGGATTTGGGGGGGGGGGGCACGCGGTTTTTTCGGCATGGGGGTTCCCCTTAAAATCCATACCAGACCGTAGGGCCTGGTATGCTCTTGGAGGGGGAACCCATGCCGTTTTTTTTTTCTTTAATTTGGCGTGGAGTTCCCCTTCAAGATCATCAGAGCACAAGTCACGTGCCAAAGTCCGATCAGTTAGGACGGCGATCCGACTTTGATCCGACTTCAGTGATACTCAATGGGCTGAAGTAGGATGAAAGTCGGACCAAAGTAGTGCAGGGAGCATTTTCAAAGTCGGACCGACTCGTGTCGGACCAGTTAGGACGGCTCTCATTAGGGAAACATTGATTTTCAGACATCATGTGACATGAGCTCCCAATTTGTCGTACCGGCCTAATGCATTAAGGTGCTGCCATTTGATTGGCTGATTTGTGCTACCAAGTAGACATGTGCACAGACAAAAAAATTGTTCATTTTCGTTTTCGTTTCATCAGTTTATTATTTTTTTCGTTTTTCGGGTCATTCGTTATGATCGCGATTCGTAAATTCGTAAATGCGTTCATTCGTACATTCGTAAATTCGTACATTCGTTCATTCGTACATTTTTACATTTGTACATTTGTAAATTTGTATATTCATAAATTCGTACAATCGTACATTTGTAAATTAGAAAATTCGGAAATTTGTAAAATCGAAGTTTGAAAATCCAAAAACCCGAAAATTCAAAAATCTGAAATAATAACTAACTATTAAATTATAGGTATTGTAATTTCCTTTCAAATTTGACTGTCAGTGAACGTAACAAATACGAATTTATCCGAAGTTACGAATTATCCAAAACGAATGCTGCATCTAAACAAATGGAACGGAACAAATTAATAATAAATAATAATAATAATAAAACGTTGTTATTATTATTATTATTGTTATTTATTATTATTAATTCATTACGTTCCATTCCATTTTTTCGGATCATTCATAACTTCGGATAAATTTGTATTCGTTACGTTCACTAACAGCCAAATTTGAAAGGAAATTACAATACCTATAATTTAAAAGTTACTAGTAATTACTAATAGTTAAGTTATTATTAGTTAACTATTATTTCAGATTTCCATATTTTCGAATTTACAAATTTACAAATTCACTCATTTACTAATGTACGAATGAACGAATGCCCGAATTTACGAATGTCCAATTTTATTGAATTGACGAATATTCGGAAAAAATTCGTTAAACGGGTTTTCGTTAGCTTGGATATTCCCGAATTAAGTAATTTGTCAAAATTCATTAAAAAACGAATTTGGAACGAAATGAATTGCACATGCCTACTACCAAGCAATTGAACAGGTGTGCCTAATAAAGTGGCCGGTCAGTGTATATTTTCTGCATTTTCTGTGCCGCTCTTCACTAAATAATACATTCAAAGCCCAAGAGATCTAAAGATACCGGCAGAATAAATGTTACGTATGGGAAATAAGGAGGAATTTGATGATAGAAGCGATTAGCGCTGACAGACAGACACAACACTTCCCGGACAAACCATCAAAGTTCAGGACAGTTCCTGGCACATCTGTGTCCCTAGATGGCATTGGTCGGCGTCGGGCTCTCAGGGGCCCCACAGGTGGATGGAAGAGACAGCTGACACTCTCAGATGGATGAAGAAAGAGAGAGGGGCAGAGACAGCTGTCTGCAGCTCTCTGGAGTACAATGGAGCCATTGTGAGTGTCAGCTGCTGCCACCCCCAACCTGTTCTCACTGCTGTGTGTATACACCATGTATACAGTATATATATATATAGATATAGATAGGATCATCTATGTATATATCACCACTAGGGCCTCCATACATGGCCAACATCCAGGCATCCCACCACCCTCCCCTCTGTGTTATTGTTATTGAGGGGTAACAATGAAATGGTTCTATAATAAAGGGCCATCTAATAAATGATATCTGAGGATCTGTCACCCCATACACAAACGTGGCCCAATCTGTCACCAGCTCCCGACTGTATGTGTAAATCTACCGAACCCTACATTGCATCACAGATCATATATTCCAGCATGCTGAAAACTGTATACACCCCACATCTACCGATAGATGTCACGCCTGCCAAAAGTACCAAAAGTATTGGGACACCACGTGAACTTTAATGGCATCCCAGTCTTATGCCCCGTACACACGGTCGGAATTTTCCGATGGAAAATGTCCGACCGGAGCGTGTTGTCGGAAATTCCGACCGTGTGTGGGCTCCATCGGACATTTTCCATCGGATTTTCCGACACACAAAGTTGGAGAGCAGGAGATAAAATTTTCCGACAACAAAATCCGTTGTCGGAAATTCCGATCGTGTGTACACAAATCCGACGGACAAAGTGCCACGCATGCTCAGAATAAATAAAGAGATGAAAGCTATTGGCTACTGCCCCGTTTATAGTCCCGACATATGTGTTTTACGTCACCGCGTTCAGAATGATCGGATTTTCCGACAACTTTGTGCGACCGTGTGTATGCAAGGCAAGTTTGAGCCAACATCCGACGGAAAAAATCCTAGGATTTTGTTGTCGGAATGTCCGATCAATGTCCGACCGCGTGTACGGGGCATTAGTCCATAGGGTTCAATATTGAGTTGGCTCCGCCCTTTACAGCTATAACAGCTTCAACTCTTCTGGGAAGGCTGTCCACAAGGTTTAGGAGTGTGTCTATGGGAATGTTTGACCATTCTTCCAGAAGCGCATTTGTGAGGTCAGACACTGATGTTGGAGATATCAAACCAGAAACCAAAGAAAGACACACCGCTCCGGGCAATTTTCAGGTGCAAAGTAGATATCGGTGCAGATCCCGGCTCACCACCGTCCAACACGAATAAGACTAAGAAATGGTTGCACTCTGAGACTCCAAAATTTGCTTGATGTTACCTTTGTTGTCACAGGTTTGTCAGACAAACACAGGAAAAGCAGTCAACGCGTTTCACAAGCGATAGCTTGCTTGTTCACAACAACACAACAACAAGCAAGCTATCGCTTG
Source organism: Lithobates clamitans (assembly GCA_037952925.1). Classification (NCBI taxonomy): domain Eukaryota; kingdom Metazoa; phylum Chordata; class Amphibia; order Anura; family Ranidae; genus Lithobates; species Lithobates clamitans. The sequence goes on from JBBGZY010001730.1 coordinate 242,848, forward strand.
TGAAACGCGTCGACTGCTTTTCCTTTGTTTGTCTGACAAACTTGTGACAATAAAGGTAACATCAAGCAAATTTTGGAGTCTGAGTGCGATCATTTCTTTGTCTTACTGATGTTGGACGAGAAGGCCTGGCTCGCAGTCTCCGCTCTTATTCATCACAAAGGTGTTCTATCGGGTTGAGGTCAGGACTCTGTGCAGGCCAGTCAAGTTCCTCCACCCCAAACTCGCTCATCCATGTCTTTATGGACCTTGCTTTGTTCACTGGTGCGCAGTCATGTTGGAACGGGAAGGGGCCGTCCCCAAACTGTTCCCACAAAGTTGGGAGCATGAAATTGTCCAAAATGTCTTGGTATGCTGACGCCTTAAGAGTTCCCTTCACTGGAACTAAGGGGCCAAGCCCAACCCCTGAAGAACAACCCCAAACCATAATCCACCCTCCACCAAATAGTTACATAGTTACATAGTAGGTGAGGTTGAAAAAAGACACAAGTCCATCAAGTTCTACCCATGTGTGTGATTATGTGTCAGTATTACATTACATATCCCTGTATTTTGCGGTCGTTCAGGTGCTTATCTAACAGTTTTTTGAAACTATCGATGCTCCCCGCTGAGACCACCACCTGTGGAAGGGAATTCCACATCCTTGCCGCTCTTACAGTAAAGAACCCTCTACGTAGTTTAAGTTTAAACCTCTTTTCTTCTAATTTTAATGAGTGGCCACGAGTCTTGTTAAACTCCCTTCTGCGAAAAAGTTTTCTCCCTATTGTAGGGTCACCAGTCCGGTATTTGTAAATTGAAATCATATCCCCTCTCAAGCGTCTCTTCTCCAGAGAGAATAAGTTCAGAGCTCACAACCTTTCCTCATAACTAAGATCCTCCAGACCCTTTATTAGCTTTGTTGCCCTTCTTTGTACTTGCTCCATTTCCAGTACATCCTTCCTGAGGACTGGTGCCCAGAACTGGACGGCATACTCCAGGTGCGGCCAGACCAGAGTCTTGTAGAGCGGGAGAATTATCGTTTTATCTCTGGAGTTGATCCCCTTTTTAATGCCAATATTCTGTTTGCTTTGTTAGCAGCAGCTTGGCATTGCATGCCATTGCTGAGCCTAAATGATTTGGACCAGTGCTCAAAGCAAAGCCCATAAAGAAATGGATGAGCGAGTTAAAGGAATAAAATATTGCACTTACAAGAAATGGCACTATGGGCAGTGCTCACCGTGGATCGCTTGTCACGTTACGTCCAATCATCAGGACTTCCTCAGTAGGCACTACTGAGGAAGTCCTGATGATTGGACGTAACGTGCGTATAGGACGAGGAATCACATGTATGACGTCATCCTGCGGCCATCTCTGCCTCTAGTTGCTTTGCGATTGTGTATAACAGACAAGATCCGCGGTTAGCACTGTCTATAGTGCCATTTTGGTAAGTGCAATATTTTATTCCTTTAATAAATGTGAGTTTTAAATGGAGAACACTAGGTTACTGTGCATTTTCTTACTGCATGTTGTGGTGATTTGAGATCTATCTACCCATCCATCCGAATAAGAGGCAGAGAAGCACTCGAGACAGGAGCGGTTTTCTTCATCCCCAGAGAGGAAAAATGTGTGGTGAGACCTCCTGGTAATGCAGGGATCATGTCAGTGAGGTGAGGGGCTCATCTACATGGGTGGGGGATTCACTTGGCGTATGACATGTCAAAGTGGTGATTGAAGTGGATTCAAGCTGGATATCGTTTTTTTTTTAATTCTTCACGTTTAGATATTCATTGGACTTTATTTGTACATTTATATCATTTTTATATGCACAGTTTTTTTTTTGGACATTGTTTTTGTTCATATTTTTTGAGAGCTGCGCTACATCATTTTGCTGTACATGTGCTTCCTTGAGCAAGGGGACATTGCGGGGGCTGCAGGATTTCGGTCCTTTGCGGTGTAGTGTGTTACCAATTGCTTTCTTGGTGACTATGGTCCCAGCTGCCTTGAGATCATTGACAAGATTCTCCGGTGTAGTTCTGGGCTGATTCCTCACCGTTCTCATGATCATTCAAACTCCACAAGGTGAGATCTTGCATGGAGCCCCAGACCGAGGGAGATTGACAGTTATTTTGTGTTTCTTCCATTTGCGAATAATCGCACCAACTGTTGTCACCCTCTCACCAAGCTGCTTGGCGATGGTCTTGTAGACCCATTCCAGCCTTGTGTAGGTCTACAATCTTGTCCCTGACATCCTTGGACAGCTCTTTGGTCTTGGCCATGGTGGAGAGATTGAAATCTGGTGGATTGATTGCTTCTGTGGACAGGTGTCTTTTATACAGGTAAAAAGCTGAGATTAGGAGCACTCCCTTTAAGAGAGTGCTCCTAATCTCAGCTTGTTATCTGTATAGAAGACACCTGGGAGCCAAAAATCTTGCTGATTGATAAGGGATGAAATACTTATTTCACTCATTAAAATTCAAATCAATTTATAACTTTTTTGAAATGCTTTTTTCTGGATATATTTGTTGTTATTCTGTCTCCCACTGTTAAAATAAATTGACCATTAAAATTATAGACTGATCCTTTCTTTGTCATCGGGCAAACGTACTAAATCGGCAGGGGGTCAAATACTTTTTTCCCCTCCCTTGTACGCGTTTGTAAATTGAAGTCGAAACAAAGGGGAAAAATTAATTATCATAAAGATAGCTTATACATACACATCGTTACACATCTCTACACAAATATTTTACTGATCATTTTGCAGGAACTTTTCTCCTACAATACACATGTGTAATAACATCCGTAAATTTTTTACGGCTGTGTGAAGGAAGCCTTAGGCCCCGCCCACACCTGTGCATTTTACATACATTTTAGGTGCAGTGCGCTAAAATAAAGGTCCCGCATGTTGCACCTTTGATGCGTTTTCATCAAAACACACGTTCTATAGAGTTCGATGGTAGCACAGCAAAAATGCACGTACAGTATCTCACAAAAGTGAGTACACCCCTCACATTTGTGTAAATATTTTATTCTATCTTTTCATGTGACAACACTGAAGAAATGACACTTGTCTACAATGTAAAGTAGTGAGTGTACAGCTTGTATAACAGTGTAAATTTGCTGTCCCCTCAAAATAACTCAACACACAGCCATTAATGTCTAAACCGCTGGCAACAAAAGTGAGTACACCCCTAAGTGAAAATGTCTAAATTGGGCCCAAAGTGTCAATATTTTGTGTGGCCACCATTGTTTTCCAGCACTGCTTAACCCTCTTGGGCATGGAGGTCACCAGAGCTTCACAGGTTGCCACTGAAGTCCTCTTCCCCTCCTCCATGAGGACATCACAGAGCTGGTGGGTGTTAGAGACCTTGTGCTCCTCCACCTTCCATTTGAGGATGCCCCACAGATGATCAATAGGGTTTAGGTCTGGAGACATGCTTGGCCAGTCCATCACCTTTACCCTCAGCTTCTTTAGCAAGGCAGTGGTCATCTTGGAGGTGTGTTTGGGGTTGTTATCATGTTGGAATACTACCCTGCGGCCCAGTCTCTGAAGGGAGGGGATCATGTTCGGCTTCAGTCTGTCACAGTACATGTTGGCATTCATGGTTCCCTCAATGATCTGTAGCTCCCCAGTGCCGGAAGCACTCATACGTCTATTTCCCAAAGACAACCTCTGGATATGACGCTGAGCAGCTGCACTCAACTTCTTTGGTCGACCATGGTGAGGCCTGTTCTGAGTGGAACCTGTCCTGTTAAACCGCTGTATGGTCTTGGCCACTCAGTTTCAGGGTCTTGGCAATCTTCTTATAGCCTAGGCCATCTTTATGTAGAGCAACAATTCTTTTTTTCAGATCCTCAGAGAGTTCTTTGCCATGAGGTGCCATGTTGAACTTCCAGTGACCAGTATGAGAGAGTGAGAGCGATAACACCAAATTTAACACACCTGCTCCCCATTCACACCTGAGACCTTGTAACACTAATGAGTCACATGACCCCGGGGAGGGAAAATGGCTAATTGGGCCCAATTTGGACATTTTCACTTAGGGGTGTACTCACTTTTGTTGCCAGCGGTTTACACATTAATGGCTGTGTGTTAAGTTATTTTGAGGGGACAGCAAATTTACACTGTTATACAAGCTGTACACTCACTACTTTACATTGTAGCAAAGCGTCATTTCTTCAGTGTTGTCACATGAAAAGATAGAAGAAAATAATTACAAAAATGTGAGGGGTGTACTCACTATTGTGAGATACTGTAAAATGCACATAAAAGCACCGGCCCTTAGACCTGCCTGTCAGTGGACAAAGCAATGTCAGTACCTACTTATGTCTCACACACAGACTTTCTTACACACAGATATAAAAATCTTACTGTTTTGTGTGTACTGAGATTGGGGACTTTATTGCGCAGTTGTTGTGAATTTTGGCGATGTCAGAGGAACGTCCCTGGAAGCTGGGGGACATGTGGCAGTGTGACGGATGGCATGAAATCCGGAGATAGTTTATGAATTCCGCCATCACACAGATGTCCAGATGATACGGCGTCACACATTTTTCAGGACGGTTTGTGTGATGTATGTCAGGAATTTTCCGGAATAAATCTCTGCAATGCGGAGTAGATGGCGGCCTCCTCCGGGCACATCACTGGGCACCGCACACACCTGACCGCACTGGAAGAGCCTGAAATAGCTGCAGGAGCTCCTCCATCCGCAGAACATTGTCAGTGAGTCAGACAGCAGCAGATGTTCGGTGTCAGCTGCCTGAACAAAACCCTCATTGTGCGGGATGACCCGGCCAATGCCAGGGCGTCTCCAACACAGCCGGCCACAGTCAGGGCACTGCCATCCCCACATTCCCTCATCCTGCCCGGAATGTACTGCACCCCACAGCATTCCCAAAAAAGTATCAGATACAAAGATACGTCAGATACATCATCCAGCCTGATAAGTCACCTAATCCTTAAATGATCAGAAGTGTAAATTGATTTAGAAAGAGGTTTACTTTGATAATGTTTGCTGGCCTCTGGAGGTACACTATATGGGCAAAAGTCTGTGGAACCCCTAACCATCACACCTGTACGAGCTTGTTGGACATCCCATTCCAAATCCATGGACAAATCAGTCCCCAATGGCCATTAATATGGAGTTGCTCCCCCCTCCCGGCCATTAATATGGAGTTGCTTACTTTCCCCCATTCCCATTATTATGGAGTTGCCCCCTTCCCCCCAACCACTAATATGGAGTTGCTTCCTTTCCCCCGTGCCCATTTATATGGATTTGCCCTCTTCCTTCATGGCCATTAATATGGAGATGCCCCTTTCCCCTATGGGTATTAATATGGAGCTGCCCCTTTCCTCCAAAAGCCATTAATATGCATTTGCCCCCTTTCCCCTATGATCATTATTATGAAGTTGCTCCCTTCTCCCATAGCAATTTATATGGAGTTGCTCCCTTACCCCGTGGCCATTATTATGGAGTTGCCCCCTTCCCCCCCATGACCATTAATATTGAGTTGCTTCCTTTCCCCCATGCCCATTATTGTGGAGTTGCCCCCCTTTCCCCATGGACTTAAATATGGAGTCACACCCTTCCCCCATAACCATTAATATGGAGTTGCCCCCTTCCCCCCATGACCATTATTATGAAGTTGCCCCCTTTCCCCCATGGCCTTTAACCACTTCCCGCCCTATGGCGGATTGACGTCCGGGAAGTGGTTCTGTTATCCTGACTGGACGTCATATGACGTCCAGCAGGATAACATGCCGCAGCGCGCCCCCGGGGGCGCGCACCGCGGCGATCGGTGGATCGGTGTGTCAGTCTGACACACCGCTACACCGATCTTGGTAAAGTGCCACCGGCGGAGGCTCTTTACCACGTGTTCAGCCGTGTCCAATCACGGCTGATCACGCTGTCAATAGGAAGAGCCGTTGATCGGCTCTTCCTCACTCGCGTCTGACAGACGCGAGTAGAGGAGAGCCGATCGGCGGCTCTCCTGGCAGGGGGGTCTGCGCTGATTGTTTATCAGTGCAGCCCCCCCGCAGATCACCACACTGGACCACCAGGGATCGCCACTAGGACCACCAGGGAAGGGGCAACATGTGGATGGCCAGGTATGTACCCCATGGCCATCCACATGTGCCCAGTGTGCCAAATCTGTGCCAATCAGTGCCCACAAATGGGCACTGATTGGCACCATTATGTTGCAGTGATGCCCAGCAATGCCACCCTTAGGGGCATCACTGCAAACAAGCAGTGTCATCAGTGCCACCCATCAGTGTCCATTCGTGCCACCTGTCAGTGCCCATCCGTGCCCATCAGTGCCCATCTATCAGTGCCCATCCGTGCCCATCTGTACCAACTATCAGTGCCACCCATAAGTAACCATCAATGCCACCTACGAGTGCCCATCAATGCCACCTATGAGTGCCCATCAGTGCCGCCTATAAGTGCCCATCGGTGCCACCTATGAGTGCCCATCAGTGCCGCATACCAGTGCCACCTATCAGTGCCCATCAGTGCCACCTATCAGTGCCCATCAGTGCCGCCTATCAGTGCCTATCATCAGTGCCCGTCAGTGCCACCTCATCAGTGCCACCTCATTGGTGCCACCTCATCGGTGCCGCCGTATCAGTACCGCCATATCAGTGCCCGTCAGTGCAGCCATATCAGTGCCCGTCATTGAAGAAGAAAACGTACTTATTTACAAAAAGTTTTAACAGAAACAAAGAAAAACTTGTTTTTTTTCAAAATTTTCGGTCTTTTTTTATTTGTTGCGCAAAAAATAAAAACCGCAGAGGTGATCAAATAGCACCAAAAGAAAACTCTATTTGTGGGAACAAAATGATAAAAAATTTGTTTGGGTACAGTGTAGCATGACCGCGCAATTGTCATTCAAATTGCGACAGCGCTGAAAGCTGAAAATTGTCCTGGGTGGGAAGGTGTCTAAGTGCCTGGTATTGAAGTGGTTAATATGGCATTGCCCCCTTCCCGCCATGCCCATTTATATGGATTTGCCCGCTTCCTTTATGGCCATTAATATGGAGGTGCTCCTGTCCCCCATGGCCATTAATATGGAGTTGCCCCCCTTCCCTTATGGCCATTAATATGGAGTTGCCCCCTTTCCTTTATGGCCATTAATATGGAGTTGCCCCCTTTCCCCCATGCCCATTAATATGGAGATACCCCCTTCCCCATGCCCATTAATATGAAATCCCCCCCCCCCCCACACACACACAAATGATGACCATTAAAGTATAATTAAAGGCAAAGTTTTTTATTTTTGGATGGAATGGAGAGGGATTAGAACCCCTGTCAGGTTTTATTGCTGTCTGTGCCCCTCGTTAGGGGGATTCACCCTCTCTATTTGTCCTGTTTACCATTATCATTGAAAGTGAAAGTAAGAGAAAATCCCAAACTTTGGGTTGTCCCCAGAAAAGTAATAGAGGGGAAATCTTCCAATGGGGACACTAGTTCTGGTGACCTGCAGGTCCCCGAGATATTTCCTTGATTTGTAGGGATTTCCTCTCACTTCCTGTTTGGCTATGGGACAGGAAGTGAAGTGAAATCTCCCCAATGGGACACAGATGGCGGAAAAAAAAATCTGACGGGGTTATAAATTTCCTTTGCTCTATCCAAAATGGAAAAAAAAAGTTTTCCCTATAGCTCTATTTTATATGGAGCTACACCCCCCTTCCCCCATGACCATTAATACAGACACCAACGATACAAAGAACTATTCCTCCCATCTAAACCAACAATTGGGCATTATTTCTGCAACTGACACCAACGATGGGGCACTTATCCTCCCACAGACACGCTACAATATTTTCTACTCCCAATGGCCACAGTCGGGCCCCTCTAAAGCCTGAAGGACAGTAAACTGGTCCTTTGTTTAGAAAGTTTGGAGACCCCTGCTCTACAATGTCTTTGTATGATGTAGTATTAACAGTACCCTTCACTGGAAACACCTGAACGCAATCATTTGGAGGGGGTCCTCCTCCTTTGACCATAGACTGTAGTGCAGTGGATCTCAACCTGGGGGTCGGGACCCCCTCAGGGGTCAAATGACGATTTGCCAGGGGTCACCAAATCCTGGGCTGTTCCCGAAGCCCGCACTGCTCTCCCAGCCACCCATTCAGTTCACAGCATGGCTGGGGGCAGAGACTAGAGGTCAGCTGACTGAGGAATGTGAGGAATGTGAAGTGGGAGGGGCTGGAGGAGACCCTATCTCCTCATTTCGGCATAGGTGTCACTGCTGCGAGACACCACAAAGTTAGAGACACAGTGAGTAACACTACCTGTGATTGTAGTTGCCATGAAAAGTCTGCACTACATTTCTCGTATCAGCAGATGACCTTGTTCAAGAGCACCTAAGTTGGCTGATCAGAACTCCCACCAGCACTGCCACTGATCCCACCCCCCCACCAGCACTGCCACTGATCCCACCCCCCCATCAGCACTGCCACTCATCCCACCCCCCCACCAACACTGCCACTGATCCCACCCCCCCACCAACACTGCCACTGATCCCACCCCCCCACCAGCACTGCCACTCATCCCAACTCCCCGCCAGCACTGCCACTCATCCATTCCCCCCACCCCCCCACCAAGGAGTAAGAGAAGGAATAAAAATAAAGAATACATGGAAGGGAGAGGAAAAGAGGGGGAGGAACAAAGAAAATCAGAGAGAAAGAATAAGAGAAAAAACAAGAAAGACGGCTAGAGAGAGGGATGGGGAAAAAAAAAAAAACAGGAAATTACGATAGAGATAAAAGGCAAAGAAAGGAGAACAAAGAGAGTGGTACATCCTAAAATGTACCATGAGGGGTTTTAATACTGTACGAGTGGAAGGGACTCACGGAGCTCTAAATATCCGTGGGTTAGGGGGGCAAATTACTTGTCTTGCCTTGGGTGCTGACAACCCACGCTATGAAAATTATTTTACTGTTAGGGGTCCCCACAACTTGGGAAATGTTATCAAGGGGTCACAGCACTAGGGTGGTTGAGAACCACTGCTCTAGTGTATAAGAAGGCTTTGTATTGCTTCACATTGATTTCTGGCAGGAAAGTTATTGCAACAGTTGTGTATGCTTTGTCCAGCTTTTCAGTAAATATAAATCTTATGAAATGTATACATTGTTTATAATGTAATGTAATGTATTCATGTAATGGCCTGTTATGTATACAAATATTATAAATGTATACAAATTGTATCTTTTTATTTATAGAGAGGACAGTGCTCAGAGCTCATGTTAGACAGATATAAGGGTTTTACAAAGTATAAAAATAGAGGCTTTGGTTTGTACATCACTTAAAGTGGAACTCTGGGGCAAAAATAAAAATCAACATATGTTCTGCAGCCTGTCAGGGGCATTAACATAGTCGTCGTTTTATATTTTTGCGTCCCCTGTAACATAGTTTTGCCTGTTGATCCTGCCAGTAGATCCGTTATTTTTCCACTTTTTTAAAAAAGAAAGTTGAGCAAAAGTCTCAGTTTACAGGCATTGGGAAAAAAAAAAAAAACATATAACACTGCCAGGGGTGCTTACAACAGCCAGCCTTCATTCATATGGTCTAAGGTTTTTGTTTTTTTTTCCAAAACAAAAAATAATGTTTCCCTTCGTGACCAGGCCATTTTTTGCTATTCGACACTGCACTACTTTAACTGGCAATTGCGCGGTCATGCAATGCTTTACCCTTACAAAATGTATTTATTTTTTTAAATGGCAAAAGCAGCACTGGCTGAGACCATACACAGCCACATCTGAAGTGCTGGGTCGGTTTTGAGTGGTGTCTTACCCCACACCGGTCATTTTTGGATATGAATGTAGATTTTAATTAGGACCCCTCCCAGACAGTTCCATCGCCACTTTGTTACTTTAAGGCTACTTTCACAATGGGGCCGCCTGAGCGTTAGCGATAAAGCGCCGCTCGTTTTAGTGCCGCTTTAGCACTGTTTAAGCAGCGTTTTTTGGCCGCTAGCGGGCTGCTTTTAACCCCCGCTAGCGGCCGAAGAATGGGTTAAAAGCGCCCGTGTTGTGGCTCTTCGGAAGAGCTGCCCATTCATTTCAATGGGCAGGGCGTTCTGTATACGGCGCTCCCGAACCGCCCCAAATATGCTGCTTGTAAGACTTTTTCTAACATCCCGCAAGCGCACTCCCCCAGTATGGAAGCACTCGAGCTTTCACATTGGGGCAGCATAGGAGGCAGTTTTCAGGGGTTTTACAGGCACTATTTCTAGCGGTAAAATGCCTGAAAACTGCCTTATGCCGCGTACACACGACCGGACTTTACGGCATACTTGGTCCGGCGGACCGGAGTCCGTAGGACAATTCGATCATGTGTGGGCTCAAGCGGACTTTTTTTCCCCAAAAGTTCGACGGATTTAGAAATGAAACATGTTTCAGATCTTTTCGATGGACTCAAGTCCGGTCAAAAAGTCTGCTCGTCTGTATGCTAGTCCGATGGACAAAAATCTACGCTAGGGCAGCTATTGGCTACTGGCTATGAACTTCCTTGTTTTTGTCCGGTCATACGTCATCACGTACAAATCCGTCGACTTTGGTTGATCGTGTGTAGGCAAGTCCATTCACTCGTAAAGTCCGTCGTAAAGTCCGTCGGACAAAGTCTGCCGTAAAGTCCGCTCGTGTGTACGCGGCATTAGTGTGAAAGGTTGCAGCAACACATAGACAATCAGATATTTGTTGTATTTTTTCTCAAAGCAACTGGTTTTTAACATTTAAAAAAAGTAAAACCTTTTGTCTGCTCATATACAGTACAACTAATTTCCTTTACCCATAGAATACCCTCGATAGTAATCATTCCTATCTAAACCCCCCAAAAAAATAATTGTTATCCCAAACAAAATTTTTGTAATTTTTTTCACATAAATAGAGCTTTCTTTTGGTGGTAATTGATCACCTCTGAATTTTTTTAACATTTTTTGGCGCTTTAAACTAAAGAATTTTGAAAAATAAAAACAATATTTTCTCCTTTCTGCTTTAAAACATATCCCATAAAAAAAAAAAAAAAATCAAATTTCTTCATAAATTTTGGCAAAAATGTATTCTGCTACATGTCTTCAATTACCCCCCAATAAGTGTATTTTGATTGGTTTGCATGAAAGTCATAACGCCTTCAAACTATGGTATATATACTGGAATTTTCTTCTTTTTTTCTTTAATACTACTAATGGCCTCAATCAGCAACTTATAACGGGACTGTGATAGTGCGGCAGACAATCTGACACTAATGCCTTGTACACACAGTCGGATTTTCAGACGGAAAATGTTCGATGAGAGCCTTTTGTCGGTAATTCCGACCGAGTGTAATTTGCTGAAGACAAGCAGACTAAGGACATGTATTACTGGAACCATGTCCTGTGGTCTGATGAGACCAAGATAAACTTATTTGGTTCAGATGGTGACAAGCGTGTGTGGGGGCAACCAGGTGAGGAGGACAAAGACAAGTGTGTCTTGTCTACAGTCAAGCATGGTGGTGGGAGTGTCATGGTCTGGGGCTGCATGAGTGCTGCCGGCACTGGGGAGCTACAGTTCATTGAGGGAACCATGAATGCCAACATGTACTGTGACATACTGAAGCAGAGCATGATCCCCTCCCTTCAGAGAATGGGCCACAGGGCAGTATTCCAAGATAACGACACCAAACACACCTCCAAGATGACCACTCTCTTGCTAAGAAGCTGAGGGTAAAGGTGATGGACTGGCCAAGCATGTCCCCAGACCTAAACCCTATTGAGCATCTGTGGGGCATCCTCAAATAGAAGGTGGAGGAGCGCAAGGTCTCTAACATCCACCATCTCCGTGATGTCGTCATGGAGGAGTGGAAGAGGACTCCAGTGACAACCTGTGAAGCTCTGGTGAACTCCATGCCCAAGAGGGTTAAGGCAGTCCTGGAAAATAATGGTGGCCACACAAAATATTGACACTTTGGGCCCAATTTGGACATTTTCACTTAGGGGTGTACTCACTTTTGTTGCCAGCGGTTTAGACATGAATGGCTGTGTGTTGAGTTATTTTGAGGGGACAGCAAATTTACACTGTTATACAAGCTGTACACTCACTACTTTACATTGTAGACAAGTGTCATTTCTTCAGTGTTGTCACATGAAAAGATATAAGAAAATATTTACAGAAATGTGAGGGGTGTACTCACTTTTGTGAGATACTGTATATACACACACACACACACATATACACTCTTATAAATAAATGTAAAAAATACATTTTAAAATGTATTAAAAACATAGACGTGTCAGTAGGGCAGAGATTGGTGCCAGTAGGATATTTTATTTTTATATTACTTTTTACAATTTTTTTTTAGGAGCCCCGTTGGGGGCTTTGGTGAAATATCAACAGGGGGGGGTCTGTGCCGCACGTAGGGTTGCCACCTCATCCCTTTAAAACCAAACTCATATGAATTACACAGGTTCTGTGGCTGATTAAGGTGGTAATTAAACTCACTTAGTGCCTTATCAGCATTAAATTAGCCTCAGAACCTGTGTGATTACTATGTGTTCGGGTTTAAGGCTGGATTCACACCTATGGCATTTTTAGTGCTTTTTGCATTTTGCAGATTTGCACTACAGTCCATTCAACATGGTTCCCTATGGAACACGTTCTGTAGTGCAAATCTGCAAAATGCAAAAAGCACAAAAAATGCCATAGGTGTGAATCCAGCCTAAGGCTCGATTCACATCTATGCATGTTGCTTTTGAGCGTTTCTGGAGTTTTTTTTGTGATGATTGCCACGTTTTTGAGCAGCGTTTTTGCTGCATTTTTGCCGCGTTTTGCGGGTTTCTTTTGTTTTGTTTTTTTACAGTTTTTTTTAGACTGTATAAAGTGTAAAAGAAAAACAAAAAAAAGCCAAAAACGCTGTAAAAACGCTGCAAAAACGCTGCACTCGCGTTTTTGATGCTGGTCCATTGAATTCTATTACATGCAAAGCGCTGCATTTTGCATGAAAAAAAGTCCCTGACCCTTTCCAAAAACGCAGAGGTACAAAAAGGCATTGATGTGAACATGTTCCATAGGAACCCATGTTAAAAAATTCCCATGCATTTCTGTAAAATGCAAAATGCATCAAAAAACGCGCTAGTGTGAATGGAGCCTTAAGGGATGAGGTGGCAACCCTAGCCGCACAGGCTAATTAGGGCGTGCCCAGGAACATCCAGCACGCCCTGTGCACGCCTATGGTAAATGGCCAATGAGAAAAGGCTGCGTATCCAGAAGAAGTCCTAGAGAAGGCGACAGGAGGAGAGAATGAGCAGCGACAGACTAGTCCGCCATTACCTGCACACTGGCAATGGGTGGAGTGATTTCTCGAAGCAGCTTTAGAAATAGGTGGAGCTGTCAGAATCGATATTTCCCGTATACAATATATACCAGGATCTCGGCCTTCTATACCGAGGCCCCCGGCTGTGTCTGTGCCTCCACTGTGGTCTGAGGCCTTGTCCAGGCTGAGCTGTGACAGGTGGCAGCTTAAGGGTGAAGAGCTGGGCAGCTGCTGCCATTGTAGGTGGGGCAGGCGGGCAGCAGTTGTTGGAGGAGGGGGTGTGGGTTTGATGGCCGAATAGGGGACAGCTGGGGAAGGGGGGGGGTCAGGTAGATGAGCTTCATCTCTGTAATCTTGGATGAAGATATTGATTCAGATTTGCTCGTTTGTACCATACAAAATGTGCAGAATTGATGTGCAGAGACACGAGTTTGTGAGTTTTCACACCACATGTCATCACTTTATGTCATCAATTTCTATTTCCTTCTGAGGGTTGAGGAAATCTTTGTGAGGGTTCCCCCTTAATATCCATACTAGACCTACAACCAGGATCAGGGTGGAAGATTACTATAAAGGGGAACTCTGCAGGAAAAAGTGAAAAACACTTGTGTGGGGGTTCCTTCTTAATATTCATACAAGATCCTCATCCAGGATCAAGGCTGGATATGAATCTAAAGTGGAACCCCACAGCAAAAAATGAAAAAAAAAATGCATGGGGGTTCCCCCTATTAATAAAAAGGAAAAAACCTTTATAAGGGGAAACCCCATAGAAAGAAAAAAAAATGTCTGGGGACCCCACTCAATACCTGTACCTAGGGTGCAGGAATAGGTGCAGGAAACCCCCCCTATTCAGAGTCATCCCTTGGTTCCAACCCCTACCCACCTCCCAGTACCACCCCTTTTAGAGAATACAGAACCAAGTATCATTTTGTGGTGCTAAGTACTTTGTATGGGATTTATTAATGATAACAAGAAAAGTTGTAAAATAGATCCCCTACAGCCAGCAGCAATAGACACCTACCATCAACAACAGATCCCCAAGCAACAATGGGCCACTTCCAACAATATACCCCCTCCTAACAACAGCTGACCCCCCCCCAGCAACAATAGATCCCCCACCAGAAAAATAGACCTCCCCAGCAACAATAGACCCCCCCCCTGCAAAAATAGAACCCCTCCAGCAACAATAGATCCCCCAGCAGCCAGCAACAATAGACACCTTCCATCAACAACAGATCCCCCAAGCAACAATGGGCCGCTTCCAACAATATACCCCCTCCCCCAGCAAAAATAAACCCCCGGCAGCAACAGCCAATCTCCCTGCAGCCAGCATCAATAGACCCCCCCTCTCCATCAACAGTAGATCCCTCCTAACAACAGCTGAACCCCCCAGCAACATAAGACCCACCCCCAGCAACATTAGACACCTTCCATCAACAACAGATCCCCCAAGCAACAATGGGCCGCTTCCAACAATATACCCCCTCCCCCAGCAAAAATAGACCCCCGGCAGCAACAACAAATCTCCCTGCAGCCAGCATCAATAGACCCCCCTTCCTTCAAAAGTAGATCCCTCCTAACAACAGCTGACCCCCCAGCAGCAATAGATACCCCACCAGAAACAATAGACCTCCCCAGCAACAATAGACCCCCCTCCATCAAAAGTAGATCTCTCCAAACAACAGCTGACCCCCCAGCAACAATAGATCCCCCACCAGAAACAATAGACCTCCCCAGAAACAATAGACCCCCCTGCAAAAATAGATCCCCTCCAGCATCAATAGATCCCCCAGCAGCCAGCAACAATAGACACCTTCCGTCATCAACAGATCCCCCCAAGCAACAATGGGCCACTTCCAACAATATACCCCCTCCCCCAGCAGAAATAGATCCCCTCCAGGGACAATAGATCCCCCAGCAGCCAGTTTTAATAGACCCTGCAGCACCCCTAGCTATTACATACAGTCAGTGCTGGAGGTGCCGGAACTGCGTTTCCGCTGAAAAAAAGCCCTGCCTGTACCAAAACCTCACTATATGTCATCAATTTCTCTTTCCTTTTGAGGGTTGAGAAAAACTGTGTGAGGGTTCCCCCTTAATATCCATACTAGACCTTCAACCAGGATCAGAGTCGGATATTAATATAAAGGGGAACCCTGCAGCAAAAAGTGAAAAAAAAATGTGTGGGGTTCCTTCTTAAAATCCATACCAGACCCTTATCCAGGATCAAGGTTGGATATAATTATAAAGGTGGACCCCACAACGAAAATTGAAAAAATGCATGAGGTGCCCCCCTATAAATATAAAGGGAAAACCCTTTTATAAAGGGAACCCCCCCACCCCCACAGCAAAAAGTAAAAAAAAATGTGTGGGGTTCCCCCCTAATATTCATACCAAACCCTCATCCAGGATTAGAGTCTGATATGAATATAAAGGGAAACCCCACAGCAAAAAGTGAAAAAAAAATGCATGGGGTTCCCCCTTAATATTCATACCAGATCATCATCATCTTGGATCAGGGTTGGATATGAAGAGAAAGGGGAAACCTGCTGCAAAAACTAAAATAAATGTGTGGGGTTCCCCCTTTATATCCATACCAGACCCTCGTCCATGGATATAATCATAAAGGTGGACCCCACAGCGAAAAGTGAAAAAAATGCATATATGCAAATATAAAGGGAAAACCCCTTTATAAAGGGAAACCCCCTACAGAAAAAAGTAAAAAAAAATGTGTGGGGTTCCCCCCTAATATTCATATCAGATCCTCATCCAGGATTAGAGTCTGATATGAATATAAAGGGAAACCCCACAGCAAAAAGTAAAAAAAAATGCATGGGGTTCCCCCTTAATATCCATACCCGATCCTTATCAGGATTAGAGTCTGACGTGAATATAAAGGGGAACCCCGCAGCAAAAAACCCCTACAAAATATAGTACAAAAAAAAATGTGTAGGGTCCCCCCCTAATATTCATATCAGATCCTCACCCAGGATCAAGGTTGGACATGAATATAAAGGGAAACCCAACAGCAAAAAGTGAAAAACAAATGTATGGGGTTCCTCCTTAGTATCCATACCAGACCCTCGTCCAGGATCAAGGTTGGATTTGAATATAAAGGGGAACCCAACAGCAAAAAGTGAAAAAAAAATGCATGGGGTTCCTCCTTAATACCCATACCCGATCCTTATCAGGATTAAAGTCTGACGTGAATATAAAGGGGAACCCCGCAGCAAAAAGTGAAAAAAATGCATGGGGTTCCTCCTTAGTATCCATACCCGATCCTTATCCAGGTTCAGAGTCTGACCTGAAAATAAAGGGGAACCTCACGGCAAAAAGTGAAAACAATGTATGGGGTTCCCTCTTAATATCCATACCAGATCTTCATCCAGGATTTGAGTCTCATATGAATATAAAGGAAAACCCAACAGCACAACGTAAAAAAAAAAAAAAAATGTGTCAGGTTCCCACTCAATATCTGTAACAAACCCACATCCAGGATTGGGGTCTGATATTAATATAGAGGGCAACTCTGCAGCAAACATTTTTAAAAAAAAATACTAGAACCTATTCGGAGCATGCAGCCTGGCAGGAAAGGGGTGAGGGCAGCGAGCACGCACCCCCTTCCCCTGAACCCTGCCAGGCCACATACCTTCAGTATGGAAAAGGTACCTTGCCAGGAGGAACTTCCCTGGCTAAGCACCTTATCCCTATGTTGACAAGGGCCCCTTCTCCGCAACCCTGGCCAGATGGTTGTGGGACTCTATGGGCAGGGGGCTTATCGGAGTTTGGAAGCCCCCTTAACATAAAAAAATCTACAATGTAAATAAGCACAATCACACTTTAGAATAAATCCTTTATTGGAATACAGAGTTAAATCTGAATTCTAGGAATTCAGCTACTTTGTAAAAACTGCAGGCATACAATGAGTTAAGTCTAAGGAGGTGCCCACCCCCACTTCTAACTTCTGGAGCTCCAACACTGTTCACTGTGGCCTCGGCTCCTTCAAGAGCAGAGTTGCTGGAACTGCTATGCTTGCCCTTCCCCTTCTTCTGCCCATTCACAGAAGCCTTTACAAAATACAAAGGCTTCTGTGAATGAGCGGGAGAGGGGAGGAGCAGGCATAGCTGCTGCATGTGCTTCTCTATTTTCACAGCCGTAGTGTATCCTCCAAGAGTGTGAAAAAACTTGTAACATATAAGTATTGGAGATAAGTCCCAGAGGTGACATGCGCCCAATTAGACTTAAAGAGGAGCGGCAGTCTGCTCACATCATTTCTTTTTAGGGTGTTTTTGCCAAGTTGTTGCAGCGTTTTTCTATAGGTCAAAAGGTCACCAATGTAATCTGCCTAAAAAGAAGCTTGTGTACTTTTTTTGCGCTTCAGGCATTTTGCTTCAGGCGACAGAACGCTCAGATGTGAACAGGTGCCATTTGAATGAATGGGATTTTGCTTGTTGGGCATTTTGGAACTTTTGAGATGAGCTTTTTCCGAGTATTTTACGAGCTGAAGACGCTCAGGTGTGAATGGGCCCTTAACCACTTGCCGACAGCCGCACACCGATATATGTCGGCACAATGGCAGCAGTGGGCAAACGGGCGTACCTGTATGTCCCCTTTAATTGGTGGGGCTAGTGGACACGCGGGTCCCGCGGACTCGATGTTTCTCCGGTGTCCCGCGATCATGTCACGGAGCGACAGAATAGGGAGATGCCTATGTAAACAAGGCATTTCCCCATTCTGCCTAGTGACATGACAGGGATCTACTGCTCCCTGTCATCGGGAGCAGTTATCGCTGTCATGTCAGTGGAAGCTCCTCCCCCCCACAGTTAGAATCACTCCCTAGGACACACTGAACCCCTTGATCGCCCCCTAGTGTTCAAACCCTTCCCTGCCAGTGTCATTTACACAGTACTCAGTGCATTTTTATAGCACTGATCGCTGTATAAATGACAATGTTCCCAAAATAGTGTCAAAAGTGTCCGGATTTGTCCGCCATAATGTCGCAGTCACGATAAAAATCGCAGATCGCCGCCATTACTAATGAAAAAAAAAATAATAAAAATGCCATAAATCTATACCCTATATTTTAGAAGCTATAACTTTTGCGCGAACCAATCAATATACGCTTATTGCATTTTTTCTTTACCAAAAACATGTAGAAGAATACATATTGGCCTAAACTGAGGAAATTTTTTTTTTTTTGTAATATTTTTGGGGGATATTTATTATAGCAAAAAGTATAAAATATTGCTTTTTTTTTTTTTCAAAAATGTTGCTATTTTTTTGTTTATAGCGCAAAAAATAAAAACCGCTGAGGTGATCAAATACCACCAAAAGAAAGCTCTATTTGTGGGGGAAAAAGGACGTCAATTTTTTTTTCTGGTGTAACGTCGCACGACCGCGCAATTGTCAGTTAAAGCGACGCAGTGCCGAATCGCAAAAAAGTGCTCTGGTCAGGAAAGGGGGTAAAATCCTTCCGGGGCTGAAGAGGTTAAAGTGAAAAAAAAAAAAAACAACCACCGCAAAACGCATCAAAAATGCAACATATGCGTTTTTTGCTGCGGCTCCGTTGAAGTTTATGACACGCAAAAAACGCAATCTGCAGCGGAAAAAAAAAAAAATCAATGACCCTTTTCCAAAAAATGCACTGGCTGAAAAACGCATAGATGTGAATGTATAGGGAACCATGCTAAATGGACTGTAGTGCGTTTCTGCAAAAAAAAAAAAACGCATAGGTGTGAACGTAGGGTCAACATGTTACAAAAAACGCACCGAAAGAAGCACGATTATGCAGTAGCATAATTAGTGTGTACCTAAGCTAGGTGAAACACTTTGCCAAGGTTGCCGGAATCGCCCCCCCATCCCCCAGGAACCCCCCGGCCCAGCGCAGGACAAATAGGTCCCTATGATGATCTGTATATGGTGACGCCAGGTGGTGAAGGGTTAACAGCTGCGTTTCGCGGTGTCATGTGACTCTGCGCAGGGAAATCTCTCCCGGGGAGATCTGGGGTCACACTCCGCAGTGAGCTCACCCCACGGGAATGTTTCCTCCCCCCCGCCCCCCACTACTGAGCCTGGAGCTCCGCCAGCATCTGCTTATCACACCGGATTAAAGCACCACTCCGGCTCCCATCCTATTCCATACACTGAAGGACAAGCTAGATCCTTCAGCTGGCCATACACTGGACAATCTGATTGTGCAATCTCCTTTAAGCTTACCAAAACGATGTACTATGAGAGCAAAAACTAAACAGGCCATTTGAATAGTGTCCAATCAGGCAGATCCTTGCACTACATCTAAAAAGAGATTGCACGATCGGATTGTATAGTGCATGGCCGGCCTTGCTGGACGATGTTTCGTTTGCTCCACACACTGTGTGCCGCAGACATGTGTCCTTTATTTCAAATAAGATACTATTTTCACCTTTCCTCATCCTTTTTTTTTTTTTTTCCATTCAAGTGCTGCTGATCTCCTCCTGGCTATGCCAGCCACTTCCTGTCTACCGGCATGACTGCTCAGGACCGGCTTCCTGGGGGTGACAACAGTGGACCTTGTCTGTGCCACTTGTGGTCTCCTTCAGGGGCACGTAGGACAGGGCAGGGCCGGGACAAGGTGGGGGCAAAAGGGGTGGCTGCCCTGGGCACTGTGCTATCCTGTAATGTGGGGGGGGGGGGCACCTCAAGTAAATTAGGGAGGGGGAGATTTGTTTTGAGAGGGGGAATTTGGAGGATGGCAGGGGATAAGAATTGTTCTAGGAGGGGAAATTAGCGATGTGTCCTAGGAATGGGGATTTTTGGGGATTTGTGTTGGGGGGGGGGGGGGGGGTTGTGCTAGGAGGGGGGATGGGGGAAGAGGATTTATGCTAGGAGGAGGGATTTTGGGGGTTTGTGATAGAAGAGGTGATATGGTGGGGGGGGGGGGAGTTTGTGCTTGGAGGGGTAATTGGGGGGAGAATTTGTGCTGGGAGGGGTGATTTGGAGAGAGAGAGGATTTGAGCTTAGGGAGGGGATAGGGAGACAGATGTTTGCCCTGGGTGGGGGAATTTGTGCTAGGAGGGGGCTTTTTTTTGGGGGGGGGGGGGATTTTTTGATAGTAGGGATGATCGGGGGGTATTTATGCTAGGAGGGGAATTGGGGGGGTTTTACTAGGAGGGGAATTGGGGGGTTGTTAAAGGAGGGTGGATTGGGGGGAGAATTTGTGCTAAGAGGGTTGATTTGGAGAGAGAGAGGATTTGAGCTTGGAGAGGGGATAGGGGGGCAGATTTTTGCCCTGGGTGGGGGGGGGATTTATGCTAGGAGGGGATTTTTTTTGGGGGGGGGGATTTTTTGCTAGTAGGAATGATTGGGGGGTATTTATGCTAGGAGGGGAATTGGGGGAGGATTTGTGCTCGGAGAGGGGATTCAGAGAGAGAGAGAGAGGATTTGAGATTGGAGAAGGGATAGGGAGGCGGATGTTTGCCCTGGTAGGTGGAAGAGGGGGGAGTTTGTGCTAGGAGGGGACTTTTTTTGGGGGGGGGATTTTTTGCTAGTAGGGATGATTGGGGGGTAAATATACTAGGAGGGGAATTGGAGGGGGTTGTACTAGGAGGGTAATTGGGGGGGGGGGGGGTGTTATAGGATGGGGATTGGGGGGAGAATTTGTGCTGAAAGGGGGGATTGGGAGAGGGGGTAGAGGATTTGTGCAAGGAGGGGTGATTTGGAGAGAGAGAGGATTTGAGCTTGGAGAGGGGATAGGGGGCAGATGTTTGCCATGGGTGGGTGGGGTGGAGAATTTGTGCTAGGAGGGGACTTTTGGGGGGGGGGATTTGTTGCTAGTAGGGATGATTGGGGGTATATATACTAACAGGGGAATTGGGGGGGTTGTACTAGGAGGGGAATTGGCGGGGGGGGGGGGTTGTTGTAGGAGGGTGGATTAGGGGGAGAATTTGTTTGCCATGGGTGGGTGGAGGAGGGGGGGAATTTGTGCTAGGAGGGGACTTTTTTTGGGGGGGGGGATTTTTTGCTAGTAGGGATGACTGGGGGGTATTTATGCTAGGAGGGGAATTTGGGGGGGGGGTTGTTATAGGAGGGGGAGAATTTGTGTTGAGAGGGGGGATTTGGAGAGGGGGTAGAGGATTTGTGCTAAGAAGGGTGATTTAGAGAGAGAGGAGATTTGAGCTTGGAGAGGGGGTGGGGGAGGGGGCAGGTGTTTGCCCTGGGTGGGGGGGGGGGATTTGTGCTAGGAGGGGACTTTTTTGGGGGGGGGGTTGCTAGTAGGGTTGATTGGGGGGGAAATTTATGTTAGGAGGGGAATGGGGGGGGGTTGTACTAGGAAGGGAATTGGGGGGGGGTTGTTAAAGGAGGGGGGATTGGGGGGATAATTTGTGCTGGGAGGGGTGATTTGGAGAGAGAGCATATTTGAGCTTGGAGAGGGGATACAGATGTTTGCCCTGGGTGGGGGGGGGGATTTGTGCTAGGAGGGGACTTTTTGGGGGGGGGGGGATTTTTGCTAGTAGGGATGATTGGGGGGTATTTATGCTGGGAGGGGAATTGGGGGGGGTGTACTAGGAGGGGAATGGGGGGGGTGTTATAGGATGGGGATTGGGGGGAGAATTTGTGCTGAGAGGGGGGATTCGGAGTGGGGGTAGAGGATTTGTGCTAAGAGGGGTGATTTTATAGGGGGATTTGTGTTGGGGGGAGATTTGGAAAGAAAGAAGATTTGAGCTTTTAGATGGGATGGGGGGCAGATGTATAGTGGGAGGAGGAGGAGGAATTTATGTTTAGGGGTTAAGCTTTCAGAATAATGCTTGAGTGCTTGATTTGGTGTTTTTTTGGTTTTTTTTTGGGGGGGGGGGGGATTTTTGCTCATACATCTTGGGGGGGGGGGGCAGTTTGGTTAGTTTGCCAGAAGACCTTGTCCCAGCACTGTGACAAGGTGACAACTCAGAAGACAGTCACCTTGGTAGACAGGGGGTTGTCATCCTATAGCAGGAAGTGCCTGAACAGGGCAGGATCACCAGGGATTATTTTTACTGATTGTTTTGTAAGGAATGAAGATGAACATGTTGAATCTTCAATGAGATTTTAGTGGTTGGGTTCATGTCTACTTCACCTGCTGAGCTGTCAGAGCCCGTTAATGGGCCCCCCATTGAAATGGATGGGCTGCCAACGCACCTGAACGTGCCAAAAATCAGATGTGACAATTTTTTCGGGAGGCGATGCACTGCAGTGTGTTGGGGTGAGCTGTAATGCAGGTGCATTGCCTTATCGTTTTTGGGGTGCCATTTAAAATGAATGCCACCCCAGCACACTGACGCACATTATGTGCATTACTTGCAGTTTTTTTTTTTTTAAACATGCTACACATCAAAACACGCGGTACTTTTATGCAAACCAATCAATATACGCTTGTTGGGATTTTTTTTTTTTTTACAAAAATATGTAGCAGAATATACATATTGGCCTAAACTGATGAAGAAATTAGATTTTGTTACATTTTTTTATTGGATGTTTTATAGCAAAAAGTAAAATATATATATTTATATATTTTTTTTTAGTCGGTCTTTTGTTGTTTATAGCGCAAAAAAACAAAAACAAACGCAGAGGTGATCAAATACCACCAAAAGAAATTTCTATTTGTGGGGAAAAAAAGGACATAAATTTTATTTTGGTACAGCGTCGCACAGCCGCGCAATTGTCAGTTGAATTAAGTGCCGTATTGCAAAAAATGGCCTGGTCATGAAGGGGGGTAAATCTTCTAAAAGTCAAGTAGATAGTGTAGCCTGACAAGCTGTTTTTACAATCTCCACCAGTTCATTACATGTCATGTTGGCTGCTGTTAGAAATCACGGGGGCCCATACAGCTTCCCCCCCCCCGGCCAAAAGTGACTGAGAAGATAGATTTATGATTCTCTTTCTCTAGAGCCTTAGCTGCACACATGAATGAATAGGAAGCCCTCTGAGGCTTCCTGCTCATTCACAAACTGAAGCATAGTAAACACAGTTTACTATGCTTCAGTGATGAATGGACACAGGAGTGATGGGTACTGATCACTCACTGTGTTCATTCAGTAAAGGAAGGGGCCAATATGACATAATTAACCAGCCCCTTCCCCCACTCTCCATCCCCATGTGCAGAGGAGGGAAGCCGGCAGCACTGCCTGGAAAAAAGGGGCACACAGGGGGGCCCGGGCAGCAGATAGAAGGGGCACATGTGCTAGAACCAATCCCCCTGCAGTGCAGCCGGAGGGAGGGAGAGGAGGAGAAGCTGGCAACGCTGCGAGGGGAGGCAGAAGAGGGTCAGTGTCTGCAATAAGACAGTACAGCTGCAGCCCTCCTGCTCAGCAGGTGCCCGGGCCCCCCTTTTGAACTGATGGGGCCCGGGCCCAGTACAGGAGGGCTGGCTGTACTGCCTTATCAGCGGCTCTGGATATCAGTGATAGGAGCACAGCGGTCATTTTTTGGTTTGCTCACATGTGTTTGTATGCTGTGGAAATGCATTTGGTTTTTTTTGTGTGCGCTACTCTGGTATACAGATGTGAATGGGGACTCAATAAGACACAGTGCTCTGAGCACATCCTGCAAGCAGCAAAATCTCATCATTCATTCCCAAACCAGTTAGCACAACCAGGTCCTGGACCTCCATTGCATCAGCTTAGAGAAGGCCACACCCCCACAGCCTGCTGATTGGGCAACATCTCTGTCATAAGCTGATTCCTCTCCTGTAAACACATTCACTTGGTTAGACCGACGGCACTGTTCAAAAGCAATAGAACTCAGCTTGGCCCTGTGCGCTTCCCATTCCTCTCCCAGAGTGAGTGCTGCTGCACAGAGGATTACCGGAAGCTGATATGAAGGTGGGCTTAGATACTCCTTCTAGCTTCGTGTAAAACAACTTACATGACAGCTCAGCAGCCACTGTAACCCCTGCACAGACCTCATATGAATATATCATGATTAAGATTCTACCCATTATTTTGGTGGGATCCAGCATACCATTTACCAGGTAAACCACATATTGTAGGGTGGGAACAGGTAAGACAGATATAGGAGTGAAGAGGGGACAGGTAAGATAAGAAATAGGAGGGAATGGGGGACAGGTAAAACAGATATGGGGGGAAGGGACAGGTAAGACATATATGCAGGGGGACAAGGAAAACAGATATAGAAGGCGAAGGGGACAAGTAGGATAGATACATAAGGGAAGGGGGGGGGGACAGATAAGACATATGGGAAAGGTAAGACAGAAGAATTGGGGGGGGGGGGGGTTCAAGCAAAACAGATATACAATAGGAAGGGAAGGGAAAGGGGGGTGGGGCAGGGTCACAGGTAAAACAGATATAGGGGAGGAGGGGGATAGGTATGGCAGACAAATTAGAGAAGGTGGCACAGGTAATTACATGATGGATATAAGAGGAGATGATGGACTGGTAAGATGGATATATGAGGAGAGGATGGACAGGTAAGATGGATATATGAGGAGAGGATGGACAGGTAAGATGGATATAGGAGGAGAGGATGGACAGGTAAGATGGATATAGGAGGAGAGGATGGACAGGTAAGATGGATATAGGAGAAGAGGATGGACAGGTATTATGGATATAGGAGGAGGGGATGGACAGGTAAGATGGATATAGGGGAAGAGGATGGACAAGTAAGATGGATATAGGAGGAGAGGATGGACAGGTATTATGGATATAGGAGGAGAGGATGGATGGGTAAGATGGATATAGGAGGAGAGGATGGACAGGTAAGATGGAAATAGGAGGAGAGGATGGACAGGTAAGATGGATATAGGAGGAGTAGATGGACAGGTAAGATGGATATAGGAGAAGAGGATGGATAGGTAAGATGGATATAGGAGGAGAGGATGGATAGGTAAGATGGATATAGGAGGAGAGGATGGATAGGTAAGATGGATATAGGAGGAGAGGATGGATAGGTAAGATGGATATAGGAGGAGAGGATGGACAGGTAAGATGGATATAGGAGGAGAGGATGGACAGGTAAGATGGATATAGGAGGAGAGGATGGACAGGTAAGATGGATATAGGAGGAGAGGATGGACAGGTAAGATGGATATAGGAGAAGAGGATGGACAGGTATTATGGATATAGGAGGAGGGGATGGACAGGTAAAATGGATATAGGGGAAGAGGATGGACAAGTAAGATGGATATAGGAGGAGAGGATGGACAGGTATTATGGATATAGGAGGAGAGGATGGACAGGTAGGATGGATATAGGAGGAGAGGATGGACAGGTAAGATGGATATAGGAGAAGAGGATGGACAGGTATTATGGATATAGGAGGAGGGGATGGACAGGTAAGATGGATATAGGGGAAGAGGATGGACAAGTAAGATGGATATAGGAGGAGAGGATGGACAGGTATTATGGATATAGGAGGAGAGGATGGATGGGTAAGATGGATATAGGAGGAGAGGATGGACAGGTAAGATAGAAATAGGAGGAGAGGATGGACAGGTAAGATGGATATAGGAGGAGTAGATGGACAGGTAAGATGGATATAGGAGAAGAGGATGGATAGGTAAGATGGATATAGGAGGAGAGGATGGATAGGTAAGATGGATATAGGAGGAGAGGATGGATAGGTAAGATGGATATAGGAGGAGAGGATGGATAGGTAAGATGGATATAGGAGGAGAGGATGGACAGGTAAGATCGATATAGGAGGAGAGGATGGATAGGTAAGATGGATATAGGAGGAGAGGATGGATGGGTAAGATGGATATAGGAGGAGAGGATGGACAGGTAAGATGGATATAGGAGGAGAGGATGGATGGGTAAGATGGATATAGGAGTAGAGAATGGACGGGTAAGATGGATATAGGAGGAGAGGGTGGACAGGTAAAATTGATATAGGAGGAGAGGATGGATAGGTAAGATGGATATAGGAGGAGAGGATGGACAAGTAAGATGGATATAGGAGGAGAGGATGGACAGGTAAGATGGATATAAGAGGAGGGGATGGATGGGTAAGATGGATATAGGAGGAGAGGATGGACAGGTAAGATGGATATAGGAGGAGAGGATGGACAGGTAAGATGGATATAGGAGGAGAGGATGGATGGGTAAGGTGGATATAGGAGGAGAGGATGGACAGGTAAGATAGATATAGGAGGAGAGGATGGACAGGTAAGATGGATATAGGAGGAGTGGATGGATGAGTAAGATGGATATAGGAAGAAAGGATGAACAGGTAAGATGGATATAGGAGGAGAGGATGGACAGGTATTATGGATATAGGAGGAGAGGATGGATGGGTAAGATGGATATAGGAGGAGTAGATGGACAGGTAAGATGGATATAGGAGAAGAGGGTGGACAGGTAAGATGGATATAGGAGGAGAGGATGGACAGGTAAAATGGATATAGGAGGAGAGGATGGATAGGTAAGATGGATATAGAAAGAGAGGATGGACAGGTAAGATGGATATAAGAGGAGAGGATGGATGAGTAAGATGGATATAGGAGGAGAGGATGGATGGGTAAGATGGATATAGGAGTAGAGAATGGACGGGTAAGATGGATATAGGAGGAGAGGGTGGACAGGTAAGATGGATAAAGGAGGAGAGGATGGATGGGTAAGATGGATATAGGGGGAGAGGATGGACAGGTAAGATGGATATAGGGGGAAAGGATGGACAGGTAAGATGGATATTGGAGGAGAGGATGGACGGGTAAGATGGATATAGGAGGAGAGGGTGGACAGGTAAGATGGATAAAGGAGGAGAGGATGGATGGGTAAGATGGATATAGGGGGAGAGGATGGACAGGTAAGATGGATATAGGGGGAAAGGATGGACAGGTAAGATGGATATAGGAGGAGAGGATGGACAGGTAAGATGGATATAGGAGGAGAGGATAGATACATAGATATAGGAGAGGTGGGGGGACAGGTAAGGTAGGTACAGGAGAGGAAGAGGACAGGTAAGATAGATTTGAGGAAGGCGGACAGGCAAGGTAGATATACAGTAGGAGGGGAGGGTTGACAGGTAAGGTAGATATTGGAGGGGAGAGGGGACAGGTAAAGTAGATAGAGGGCAGGGAGAACAGGTAAGACAGATATAGGAGGGGAGGGGGGACTGGTAAGATAGGTAAAGGACAGCAGGGAGAACGGTAATATAGATATAAGAGGGAATGGGGGACAGGTAATATAGACATAGAAGGGGAGGGGGACAGGTAATATAGACATAGGAGGGGAGGGGGAAAGGTAAAATAGATATAGGAGGGGAGGAAAGGGAGGGACAAGTAAAGTATATAAAGGAGGGCAGGGATAACCGGTAAAACAGATATAGGAGTGGAGCAGGACAGGTAAGATAGATATATGGGGACAGGTAATATATATATAGGAGGGAATGGGGGACAGGTAATATAGATATAGGAGGGAATGGGTACAGGTAATCTAGATATAGGAGGGAATGGGGGACAGGTAATTTAGATGTAGGAGGGAATGGGGGACAGGTAATCTAGATATAGGAGGGAATGGGGGACAGGTAATCTAGATATAGGAGGGAATGGGGGACAGGTAATATAGATATAGGAGGGAATGGGGGACAGGTAATCTAGATATGGGAGGGAATGGGGGGACAGGTAATATAGATGTAGGAGGGAATGGGGGACGGGTAATATAGATGTAGGAGAGAATGGGGGACCGGTAATATAGATATAGGAGAGAATGCGTGACAGGTAATATAGATATAGGAGGGAGTGGGGACAGGTAATATAGATATAGGAGGGAATGGGGGACAGGTAATATAGATATAGGAGAGAATGGGGGACAGGTAATATAAATGTAGGAGGGAAGGGGGGACAGGTAATATAGATATAGTAGAGAATGGGGGACAGGTAATATAGATATAGGAGGGAATGGGGGACAGGTAATATAGATATAGGAGGGAATGGGGGACGGGTAATATAGATATAGGAGAGAATGGGGCACAGATAAGATGAGATATAGGAAGAGATTGGTCAAAAAAGACAGATATCAGAGGACGTACAATAGAAATTGCCACCAAAAAGCTAAAAGAGAAGCACCCGTTTAGAGGACCCCCGGTCGGGCCCCAGTCTATTGTTACATTGTATCTGTAGATTCCATAGGGGTGACATGGCTCTGATTTACTAAAGTTAAGAATAGATTATCAGGTTACACTTACATTGCGGACCCCCAGGGAAAAGAGAGTTAACATTTGAACATTTGGAATAAGATTCCTAATTTAAATTAAAATGAGGGAGAAAAGAGCAAAATCAGCAAAGTTTGGATAAGAAGATCTATGGAGCCAGAAAAAGATAAGAAATGTCATTAGAGAAGCATGATGGGGGGGGGGGGGGGCAGTCAGGTCTGGACAGGCTGTAGAATAAAATTCGGGTTGGTGTAATAGGAAAATAAGCACAATAAAAGCACACAACAACCAGACAAGATGGATGTTAAAATAAATGTATTGGATTATAAATAGTGATGTGATGTCCTCTGATGGGGTAGACATACAAATGAGTAATGCAAGTCTGGCCATGCACTATACCATCTGATTGTTAAATTACTGTAGAGTCTCTTTTTGATTTACCAAGACTATTTAATATGAGATAAAAACTAAACTATCCATGTCATTAATATCAAAACAGGCAAGTCCTTGCACTACATAGTTGGTGGTAGATCAAAAAGAGATTGTACAGTCAGATGATGGTATAGTATATGGTCAGCCTAAGTCTCAGCACATCCATTACCCCAATTATAAAATAATATAGACTCTATATACAGAGTATTGAATGTGTACAAATAAAAACATCCCTGATATACAGAGAACTTCAGGAAACATTGCAGAGGGTTTTCTTGATCTCTGCGCAAATTGCTGCATTGATCTATGTGACTCAGTCTCCCAGTTTTATTATATAGTAACCATTTTCATTTATTCTTTGTGTATCTTTCTGGACCTGTAACCCTCTCCCTCACTAATATATATATATATATATATATATATATATATATATATATATATATATATATATATATATATATATATATATATATATGTATATATATATATATATATATATATATATATATATATGTATATACATATGTGTATATATATATATATATATATATATATATATATATATATATATATATATATATATATATATATATATATTGTATTTTGTTTTATATATATATATATATATATATATATATATATATATATTATTGTTATTAATATTATTATTATCTATTCTTCACAAACTCCTCCTTTAAGTAATATGTAACATGTATTTAATATTATTATTATTAATACTATTATTGATAATATTATTATTCAGGATTGTTATGTATCGAATCTTTTATCAAACTCCGTCTCCCAGTATTATTATACAGTAGTGTAATTGATTCTTTGTGTATCTAGTCTTTTATAATAACTCCGTCTCCCAGTACTGTTATGTAATTGCATTTTGTTCTATGTGTATCTGGTCTTTTATATGTTGCCGTATCTCAGTATTATTATACAGTAACATTGTATTTATTTCTATATGTATCTAGTCCTTTATCTATCTCAGTCTCCCAGTATTATTATACAGTAACCTTGTATTATGATCTATCTGTGTCTATTGATCTCTCAGTATTATTATACAGTAACCTTGTATTATGATCTATGTATATTTCTCAGTATTATTAAACAATGACATTGTGACTCCCCTATAGAGGGGTCCAGGCACCTGCCTTAATTAGCTCAGTGAGACGTGACATGGAAATACTTCTGTAGTATAAAGGGTTAAAGTGTCAGCTGTCCCCCAGCTGTCCCCCCATCATGTGGCACCAGGGAGCGACATATATAGGGCCAGGTGACTGAGGGGACATCTGATTGCAGGAAGCTGCTGCTGGACACACACAGGACAGTCACCCAGACACAGGTAAGAGCCCAGGGGACATAAGGGATGGTAGGTGCCCAGGGGGCATAAGGGGTGGTAGGTGTCCAGGGGGCATGAGGGATGGTAGGTACCAAGGGGGCATAAGGGGTGGTAGGTGTCCAGGGGGCATAAGGGGTGGTAGGTGCTCAGGGTTCATAAGGGGTGGTAGGTGCCCAAGGGGCATGAGGGGTGGTAGGTGCCCAGGGAGCATGAGAGGTAGTAGTTTCCCATGGCTGGAAGCTAGCAGAGTAGGGAGCCAGGGCCAGCCAGTGCAATGTTCTGTAGACTTACCAGTATAAAGGGCAATCTTCTGCAGATATCCAGTATATAGAGCAATGTGCTACAGATATGCCATTATACATACCAATGTTCTGGAGCTATGCCATTATACGGAGCAATGTTCTGCAGACATGCCATTATATGGAACAATGTTCTGCAGATATGCCACTACAGAGAGCAATTTTCTGCAGAAATGCCACTATACAGAGAAATGTTCTGCAGATATGCCATTATAGGGAGCAATATTCTGCAGTTATGCCATTATACGGAGCAATGTTCTGCAGACATGCCATTTATACGGAACAGTGTTCTGCAGATATGCCATTATACAGAGCAATGTTCTGAAGACATGGCACTTTATACGGTGCAATGTTCTGCAGACATGGCACATTATATGGAGCAATGTTCTGCAGACATGGCATTATACGGAGCAATGTTCTGCAGATATTCCATTACACAGAGTAATGTTCTGCGGATATGCCATTATACAGAGCAATGTTCTGCAGACATGGCATTATACGGAGCAATGTTCTGCAGATATTCCATTACACAGAGTAATGTTCTGCGGATATGCCATTATACAGAGCAGTGTCCTGCAGACATGGCATTAAACAGAGCAATGTTCTGCAGACATGCCATTATACGGAACAATGTTCTGCAGATATGCCATTATACACAGTAATGTTCTGCAGATATGCCATTATACAGAGTAATGTTCTGCAGATCTTTTACTGTATCTGCCTGGCTGATGAGATACTCTGCAGCATACAACATATCACAATGAATCTGTTCATTGCAATGTACTTCATTTTTTCCATCATTCAGTGCAATGTTGAAGATGAAGATGGCAGGTGTAATATATGGGGATGGGGGTGATGATTATTGGTGTATAATGTGGGGATAATGATGATGGGTGTATTATACAATGATGAGGATGAGGATGACGGGTGTATTATATGGAAATGAGGATAGTGATGACCGGTGTATATTATGGGGATAATGATGATGATGGGTGTAATGAAGATAGTGATGACGGGTGTTATACAATGATGGGGATGAGAATGACACAATGATGAGGATGATGGGTGTGTTATACAATGATGAGGATGAGGATAGCGATGATGGGTGTTATATGGAGATGAGGATAGAGATGACGGGTGTTATATGGAGATAAGGATAGAGATGATGGGTGTTATATGGAGATAAGGATAGAGATGATGGGTGTTATGTGGAGATGAGGATAGAGATGACCGGTGTTATATGGAGATAAGGATAGAGATGACGGGTGTTATATGGAGATAAGGATAGAGATGACGGGTGTTATATGGAGATAAGGATAGAGATGACGGGTGTTATATAGAGATAAGGATAGAGATGATGGGTGTTATATGGAGATAAGGATAGAGATGATGGGTGTTATGTGGAGATGAGGATAGAGATGACCGGTGTTATATGGAGATAAGGATAGAGATGACGGGTGTTATATGGAGATAAGGATAGAGATGACGGGTGTTATATGGAGATAAGGATAGAGATGACGGGTGTTGTGCGGAGAAGAGGATAGAGATGACGGGTGTTATATGGAGATGAGGATAGAGATGACGGGTGTTATGTGGAGAAGAGGATGGAGATGACGGGTGTTATGTGGAGAAGAGGATAGAGATGACGGGTGTTATATGGAGATAAGGATAGAGATGATGGGTGTTATATGGAGATAAGGATAGAGATGATGGGTGATATGTGGAGTATGAGGATAGAGATGACGGGTGTTATATGGAGAAGAGGATAGAGATGACGGGTGTTATATGGAGAAGAGGATAGACATGACGGGTGTTATATGGAGATGAGGATAGAGATGATGAGTGTTATATGAATATAAGGATAGAGATGACGGGTGTTATGTGGAGAAGAGGATAGAGATGACGGGTGTTATATGGAGATAAGGATAGAGATGACGGGTGTTATATGGAGATAAGGATAGAGATGACGGGTGTTATATGGAGATAAGGATAGAGATGACGGGTGTTGTGCGGAGAAGAGGATAGAGATGACGGGTGTTATGTGGAGATGAGGATAGAGATGACGGGTGTTATATGGAGAAGAGGATAGAGAT
This sequence comes from Lithobates clamitans, assembly GCA_037952925.1. Taxonomy (NCBI): domain Eukaryota; kingdom Metazoa; phylum Chordata; class Amphibia; order Anura; family Ranidae; genus Lithobates; species Lithobates clamitans. Next base: position 275,402 of record JBBGZY010001730.1, read on the forward strand.
GATGGGTGTTATGTGGAGATGAGGATAGAGATGATGAGTGTTATGTGGAGAAGAGGATAGAGATGACGGGTGTTATGTGGAGAAGAGTATAGAGATGACGTGTGTTATAGGGAGATGAGGATAGACATGACGGGTGTTATGTGGAGAAGAGGATAGAGATGACGGGTGTTATGTGGAGATGAGGATAGAGATGACGGGTGTTATGTGGAGAAGAGGATAGAGATGACGGGTGTTATATGGAGATGAGGATAGACATGACGGGTGTTATATGGAGAAGAGGATAGAGATGACGGGTGTTATAGGGAGATGAGGATAGAGATGACGGGTGTTGTGCGGAGAAGAGGATAGAGATGACGGGTGTTATGCGGAGAAGAGGATAGAGATGACGGGTGTTATATGGAGATGAGGATAGAGATGACGGGTGTTATATGGAGATGAGGATAGAGATGACGGGTGTTATGTGGAGAAGAGGATAGAGATGACGGGTGTTATAGGGAGATGAGGATAGAGATGATGGGTGTTGTATGGAGATGAGGATAGAGATGACGGGTGTTGTGCGGAGAAGAGGATAGAGATGACGGGTGTTATGTGGAGATGAGGATAGAGATGACGGGTGTTATATGGAGAAGAGGTTAGAGATGACGGGTGTTATGTGGAGATGAGGATAGAGATGACGGGTGTTATATGGAGAAGAGGATAGAGATGATGGGTGTTATATGGAGATGAGGATAGAGATGACGGGTGTTATATGGAGAAGAGGATTGAGATGATGGGTGTTATATGGAGAAGAGGATAGACATGACGGGTGTTATATGGAGAAGAGGATAGAGATGACGGTGTTGTGCGGAGAAGAGGATAGAGATGACGGGTGTTATGTGGAGATGAGGATAGAGATGACGGGTGTTATATGGAGAAGAGGATAGAGATGATGGGTGTTATATGGAGATGAGGATAGAGATGACGGGTGTTATATGGAGAAGAGGATTGAGATGATGGGTGTTATATGGAGAAGAGGATAGACATGACGGGTGTTATATGGAGAAGAGGATGACGGGTGTATCTAACGCTGTGTATCTGCCCCTCTCCCCCCAGTTGCCCCCCTCTCCCCCCGCACTATGCCCGCCCCCCTGCTGCTCCTCCGCTCCGTCCTCCTCCGGGCTCTGGGTAGTCGGGCGGCCGCTCATCTGGGGAAGGGGCTCCGCTGGACCGGATCTCATGTCATCGTATTGCTGCAGCGTCTGTGGGACTATCTGACCTCTGAGAGCTTCCGACAGTCCGTGCTGGGCTGTGTGCTGTGCCTGCTGGACCTGGCCAAGAAGGTGGGTGTCCGGGCGAAGGGGGGGGGGGGGGACGAATAGTCAGAAAGGGACCACAGAGGGGGCAGAGAGTGAAATTGGAGGGGGGGGGGGGAGAGTGAAATGGGGGGCGGCAGAGAGTGAAATGAGGGGACAGAGAGTGAAACTGGGGGGGGGGGGGGTGGCGGAGAGTGAAATGAGGGGACAGAGAGTGAAATTGGGGGGGGGGGCAGAGAGTGAAATGAGGGGACAGAGAGTGAAATTGGGGGGGGGGGGCAGAGAGTGAAATGAGGGGACAGGGGACAGAGAGTGAAATGAGGGGACAGAGAGTGAAACTGGGGGGGGGGGGGGCGGCAGAGAGTGAAATGAGGGGACATAGAGTGAAATTGGGGGGGCAGAGAGTGAAATGAGGGGACAGAGAGTGAAATGGGGGGGGGTGAGAGTGAAATGAGGGGACAGAGAGTGAAATGAGGGGGGGGGGGGCAGAGAGGGAAATTAGGGGACAGAGAGTGGCCAGATGGGGACAGAGAGTGATTAGAAAGAAATAGATAGTGACCAGAGGGGACAAAGAGTGAATAGAAAGGGACAGAAAGTGACCATAGGGGACAGAGAATGCACACAGGTGGCAAGACGTGGCCAGAGGAGATGAAGAGTGACCAGAAGGGGACAGATTGACCAGAGGGCGACAGAGAGCGACCAAAGGAGACAAATGACCGGAGGGGAAAAGAGAGTGACCAGAAGGGGACAGAGATTGACCAGAGGGGGACAGAGAGTGACCAAAGGGGACAGAGGGTGGCCCGAGGGAGACAGAGAGTGACCATAAAGGGCAGAGAGTGTCCAGAGGGGGCTGAGAGTGACTAGAAGGTGACAGAGAGTGACCGGAAAGGAACAAAAAGTGACCAAAGGGGACAGAGAGTGACCAGAGGGGACAGAGAATGTGCACAGGTAGCAAGACGTGGCTGGAGGAGATGAAGAGTGACCAGAAGGGGACAGAGAGTCACCGGGGGGGACAGAGAGTGACCAGAGAGGACAGATTGACCAGGGGAGACAGAAAGTGACCAAAGGAGACACGTGACCAGAGGGGAAAATAGAGTGACCAGAAGAGGATAGTGAGTGATCAGAGATAGAGTGACTAGATGGGATAGAGAGTGACCAGAGTAGACAGTGAGTGACCAGGGGTGGGATGAGGAGTAACTAGAGAGAGGACAGAGAGTGACCAGAAGGAAAAGAGAATGACCAGATGAGACAGAGTGACCAGAGGGGGGCAGTGAGCGATCAAAGGGAACAGAGAGTGACAAGCAGAGACATTGAGTGACCAGAGGGGGGCAGTGAGCGATCAAAGGGAACAGAGAGTGACAAGCAGAGACATTGAGTGACCAGAGGGGGGCAGAGAGTGACTAAAGTAGATAGAAAGTGACCAGAGGAGACAGAAGGAGACCAGAGGGAGGGAAGTGAGTGATGAGGACAGAGGTGTCTGTGTGTTGAAGTATGTAATCAGCATGTTCTGATCTTCTGCTCATCTCTTCCCAGGACTCTACGAGGACACGCTCCTGATCTATGGTAGGCGGTCGGACAGATCATGTCTCAGGGTGTGATGAGGAAGCCACAGCCATTCACTGTCGGAACCCGACTCTCCATTCCTAAATGTCCTGATTTATCTACCTCTGGCCACTGTGTGGCCCCTATGGACAGACTCTCTAAGCCTCAGAACCTACATAACCGCATGATGCATTGCTCACCACCTCCGCAGGGGACCCTCCACTGTCGCAGCCCCCATACTGGTCCACCAGACGATGAGGAATTTAACCATGGACCTCACAAATCTCTTGCACGCTCTATAAGAAAGATCGCTCTCTCCCGGGATGGGGAGCCCGCCCACAAAGAGGGGGCGATAAGAATGAGCCCCAGAGCTTCCCTTATAAGCTCACATGGGAACTTCAATAATAATAACAGCCGGGGACTCAGGCAGCTCATGCCAGACGGTATCAACCCGCCATGTGATTGGATCAGCAGCGTAAAGAGTAATAAATCCAGCCAGGCCAAGGTAAGGGGGTTCATGACTCACTGCGTTCTGCTATCTGAGCCACCTGCGGGACAACCACCTTGTCTCCACCAGAACTAACAGGGACTGCATGCTACTACCCCCACCACATCGCACACAATGCAATTCTTATTCTTCCATGTCCTATCACTGCAATGAGATGTTCTGTAGATGGTGTTCTTCATTCTCTTGTTATGTTTGGATTTTATTATAGACTTCTTATAGCAGAAGAAGTTCACAACTCTTCTAATCCTATCCAAAAAAAAAGTGTTATCCTTTATAAGCAATAAGCAGAGGTTTGCAAATCATTCCTTCATTTCTCAGTTGTCAATTGTCCACCCAGAGCCACCTTTAGATACAACTGTCCATCCAGAGCCTCTGGTTTATAGACCAGACACATCCTAAATATAGAACCGTTTATCCAACTGTCCATCCAGAACCTCTGGTTTATAGACCGGATACATCCCAAATATAGAGCCATTTATCCAACTGTCCATCCAGAGCCTCTGGTTAATACACTAAATTCATCTTAAAAAAAGAACCATGTATCCAACTGTCCAACCAGAGCCTCTGGTTTATACACCAAATTCATCCTAAATATAGAGAAATGTATCCAACTCTTCATCCAGAACCCCTGGTTTATAGACCGGATACATCCTAAATTTAGAGCCATTTATCCAACTGTCTATTCAGAGCCTCTGGTTTATAGACCAGATGCATCCTAAATATAAAGAAATGTATCCAATTGTCCATCCAGAACCTCTGGTTTATAGACTGATAGGCGTGCGCACAGGGTGTGCCAGGTGTGCCTTGTGTGGTGCATATTCCCCCCTGTTTAGACCACTGATATTTCATCCCCCAAAAAAATGTTACAAAATACAATAATTTATTTAAAAATAAAATAAAAATAATGACACTGTCCACTGCCCTCTGACACCATCAGTACATATACACATGCATATGTATTTGAGCTTTGGGGTGCACACCCTAATGCAAGAGGCTGCGCACACCTATGTATAGACCGGATACATCCTAAATATAGAGCCATTTAGCTAACTGTCCATCCAAAGCCTCTGGTTTATACACCAAATTCATCCTAAATATAGAGAAATGTATCCAATTGTCCATCCAGAGCCTCTGGTTTATAGACCGGATACATCCTAAATATTGAGCCATTTAGCCAACTGTCCATCCAGAGCCTCAGGTTTACAGTATAGACTGGATACATCCTAAATATAGAGCAATTTATCCAACTGTCCATCCAGAGCCTCTGGTTTATAGACCAGATAAATCCAAACTATAGAGCAGGGGTCTTCAAACTATGGCCCTCCAGTTGTTCAGGAACTACAATTCCCATCATGCCTAGTCATGTCTGTGAATGTCAGTGTTTTACAATGCCTCATGGAGGGCCGTAGTTTGAGGATCCCTGCTATAGAGCCATTTATCCAACTGTCCATCCAGAGCCTCTGGAACCCTGCTTGGTGCTTGTATTTTGTAATATGGAGAATGCAACCATGGTAGTGAGACTACTCATAGCTTTTTAATGAACTGGGGGGGGGGGGGGGGGGGGATATGTAAAGGGAGATCATCCTGCTGATACACTGTATACAGATCAATGTGTGACTCAACAAATCTCTCCAATATACACTGCTATGGTGGGCGGATTGGGCTGTTAAACTCATCAGCGCCAGAAGCTGCAACATTGTTTCCACAAAGTAAAAACCCTCGATAGATGTCCGGCTTCTCCGCTAGTCAAAGTGTCTGAAATAAGGACTGTCTGCATTGACCTTAGCAGCTCATCTTGAAAGTTTCAGACACTGATAAAAGTGACTTCTGGGAGCTGATTGGCTGTGAGTGACACACAAACAGATCTGATGATACCGGCCTTGTGACCTGCAGATGATCATAGTATGAAATCCACTGCCAGGAGAGCAGTAATCCGAAGGGGGGGGGGGGGGCTTAGCTAAGGAAAGTAATATGCAGGAAAGGGAGGCTATATCCTTTTTGCAGCCACTTCCTGCATACATTTACCCCAGCAAGGATTGCATGACATTTTTCAGAGTGATTTATGACGATGGTGACAACAGTGGACCAGGTTGGAACAGCCACATGTAGCCTCCAACGAACAGGGTGACAACGCGGGAGCACAACTGAGAGACAGGGACAGTGTTGTCACCCAGAAACAGGAAGTGTCCTGAACAAGGACCTTCATGGCAGGATCACCAGGGATTGATTTAATGAAGGGTGCAGAATTAAAACGATTGAGAATGGCTTTTTGATGACATGAGATTTTACTGATTGGGTTTACATCTCCATTCCTTGAGACCCAATACAATGACATTCTGTGGCAAGTTGTACAGTATACGGTTTTACCAGGGAGCTGTGAAAGGCAGGCACCGGTAAAGGAAAAAACATCCCCGGGTGGGAAATGTTTGTCCAGTTCTCCGTTGTTCTCTTCCTAGGGGTATAGAGATGCCTTGGTTCCCAGTCTATAGGTAGACAACCTGTGTCAGTACATATAAGGACCTCCTGGGTGTTTGGGGTCGGACATACAGCGAGGTTTAGAGAAGACATGTAAGAGGCGTGTTGTATGTTAAGCGTGGTGTTGTTGAAGAATGAGGACAGAAATTATTGGACGGTGATAAGACTATTATGGGATGAGCAAAACTGCCCCATCAGCTTACAGTCAGTATAATGAAGGACAAGGAGCTAGCACTCTTCTGATAATGGCTAATTGAGGCTTGACCGTGGGTTAAGACACAGGGGACTTTGGCTATAAGAGCTGACAATCTAGTGGAGCCGAACCTGTAATATATACCGAATATCCCGGAGCCTCAACATGGGCAGATCAGAGCGATCGCTAACCTGCTGTAATAATATAACGGGTGGGGTTCAACAATCACCAAATACATTGTATCTTTCCAGACAATCGGGAATATCGATACAATGTTCTTCCTGTCTGGCCCTGGCATCCCTTTACCTGAGCGATTAGGCCCAGGAGGCGGGAATGTCGGCCTGTGACCACTGTGATTGGCTGTTTAAAGATATAGATGAATAGGAGCCGCACACCAGAGATCTCTTCCTTCTTTAATGAACCAACCATAATATACAGCAACTGCTTCCATGATGTCCCTGACAAACGATCACCTTGCCTTAATATATTTCGCGAAAAAATGACATTATCACAAGGCAAAGTGAAACGCGTTCAGTGAAATGTGTTAAGGCAAGGAGATCCTTCATCTCTTTATTCTAGGGGAGTGGTCTCTAAACTGCGGCCCTTTGCTTGATTTTATCCAGTCCTTCGGGCATTATTCCCCCACTATCACCAACAGTGGGGCTTAGCTCTTGCCACTAACACTGACAATGGGGCACTATTCTTCTCACTGACACCAATGATGGGGCACTATTCTTCTCACTGACACCTATGATGGGGCTCTATTCCTCCCACTGACACCAATGATGGGACACTATTCTTCTCACTGACACTAATGATGGGGTACTATTCCTTCCACTGACACCATTGATGGGACACTATTCTTCTCACTGACACAAATGATGGGGCACTATTCATTCCACTGACGCCAATGATGGGACACTATTCTTCTCACTGACACTAATGATGGGGCACTATTCCTTCCACTGATACCAATGATGGAACACTATTCCTCCCCTTGACACCAATGATGGGGCACTATTATTCTCACTGACACCAATGATGGGGCACTATTCCTTCCGCTGACACCAATGATGGGACACTATTCTTCTCACTGACACAAATGATGGGGCACTATTCCTTCCACTGATACCAATGATGGGACACTATTCTTCTCACTGACACTAATGATGGGGCACTATTCCTTCCACTGATACCAATGATGGAACACTATTCTTCTCACTGACACTAATGATGGGGCACTATTCCTCCCACTGACTCCAATGATTGGACACTATTCCTTCCACTGACACCACTGATGGGGCACTATTTCCCACTGATACAAATGATGGGGGACTATTACTCCCCCTAATACCAATTATGGGGCATTGTTTATTTCCACCAATGCCACAATATTTTCTTCCCCCACTGGCCACAGTCCAGTCCCCCTAAAGTTTGAAGGGCAGTTAAACTGGCCCTTAGTTCATAAAGTTTGTAGACCCCTGTTCTAGGGTATCTCTTCCTTCAAAGAGTTCTTTATTGAACCATCCATAATGTAGCTGCTTCCATGGTGTCCCTGCCCAAGCATCATCTTGACTTGACGCGTTTCACCCAAACAGCATGATCTCAGGGAAGGTGAAACGCATTTAGTAAAATGTGTTAAGGCACGGAGATCCTTAGGCAGGGACACCATGGAAGCAGCTGTATTATGGATGGTTCAATAAAGAACACTTTGAAGGAAGAGAGACCCTAGAAGGAAGAGATCAAGGATCACATTGGAAGCAAGGAACGCGTTTCATCGTCCCAGTGAACATGCTGTTTTGATGAAGTGCGTAAACTCTAGGTGATACTTGGGCAGGGACGTCATGGAAGCAGCTATATTATGGATGGTTCAATAAAGTCCAATTAGAGATCTCTATATCTTTCAACAGCAAGAAGAGACGTGATATTTTGAGCCAGCCCCCAAGGAGATTGCAAGGCTCAGGTCTGGAGCGGTGCTGTATGTGTGGAGGTTTGCACTGTGATTGGTTGATCAGAAATCTCAAACAGTGTTATTAGCTGGAGAGGGGGAGGTCTATGTAATCCAAATCCGGAGAGGAGCCGAGGGTGACAACGCTGTTCTGAGTCCTCCCAATGTACAATGTGCGTTGTCACCCTTGACCAGGAAGTATGGAATTTGTAGAACTACCAGGTAAAAATAAGGGGAAAAAAGCCTAAAAAAAATAAAGAAAATGAATGCAGCCACCACACCTAAGGATTGTTATGTTTCATTACATTTTTGGTTTGGGGTTCAGATACGCTTTAATGCAGAAAAAGTAATGTGGTGTTAGTGAAGGAGTTTGATATTCACTTGCCTTAGGAGTGGTTTAGATATCATTTATTTTCTTTGTGCTCATAACTGGTGTGACACCATCAGGTGCAGAGCTCCCCATTGTGGGCGCACACATACAGCTGACTGCAAATCCACACAGGTGCTGGGAATAGATTGTTAGCCATCAGCACAAGGTATCCGACAAAGCATTAGATTTTCTAAGCTTGCATCTTATTGGCTTGTCTGCTGGGGAATCTGTGTTCTGTGTTGTGATTGGACGCTGTGTGTTTTAGGATCTCTATTAGACATGTGATGTCAGTGATGGTAAGGGGCTCAGGATGGGGTTGCTGTCATATGTATGGGGGGGGTTTGTGGTGAATAGGACATTGAGCACTGGGATGGAATCCTGCCAGAGTGTGACACCGCCGAGTGTCCCTGTGACATCCCACAGACAATGTCCCATTCATTACAGCAATCAGTGTGATCCGCTGTAGACACGTGTACACCACACCACTGCACCATTATACAGCACTGCTCCATTATACACCACTCCACCATTATACACCACTGCACCATTAAACACCACTCCACCATTATACACCACTCCACCATTAAACACCACTGCACCATTATACACCACTGCACCATTATACACCACTGCACAATTATACACCACTGCACCATTATACACCACTGCACCATTATACACCACGGCACCATTATACACCACTCCACCATTATACACCACTCCATCATTATACACCACTCCATCATTATACAGCAGGGCACCATTATACACCACTGCCCCATTATACACCACTGCACCATTATACACCACGGCACCATTATACACCACTCCACCATTATACACCACTCCATCATTATACACCACTCCATCATTATACAGCAGGGCACCATTATACACCACTGCCCCATTATACACCACTGCACCATTAAACACCACTCCAACATTATACACCACTCCACCATTATACAGCACAGCACCATTAAACACCACTGCCCCATTTTACAGCAGGGCACCATTATACACTACTCCACCATTATACACCACTGCCCCATTTTACAGCAGGGCACCATTATACACCACTGCACCATTATACACCATTCTACCATTATACAGCGCTGCTCCATTATACGGCACTGCATTATCATACAGCACTCACAGACGTGGCTTCTCTTAAAGTGGAACTTCAAAACGTCTTCTTTAGTTTTAAGAATGAAGAGAAATCAGTGGAGACTCAGACATGAATATAATCTGACACAGGTTCCAACACTTCTCTATATATATAGAAAAACTAAAGATAGGATTATGTCTGGAGTTCCACTTTAAATCTCCTACCCCAGTCCCTCCCTTATACTCTTACTCTGGATTTCTCTCTCTCCTCCTATTATTCCGACCATCTATTTCTTCATCTGTCTGTTTCTCTACTACCCCCCCCCCCCCCCAATACACACACTTATTTTCTCTCTATCTATTTCTTTCCCCATCTCTTCTCTCTATCTATTCTTCTCTCTCTTTTCTTTTTCCTATATCCCTCTTTCTCTCACTTTCTCTCTCCCTCCCGCTCCTTCTTTTTGTTTCTCTTGCTCTTTCTCTTTTTCTTTCTCTCTTCCCCTCTCTCTCCTTCTTTTCTCTTTATCAATGCTTCTTTCTATTTTGTTTTCCCTCTCTCCCTCTTTTTCTTTCTTTTTTTCTCCTCTTTTTCTACCTCTCCTTTTCTTTTTCTCTCTCTCTTCCTCTTTCTTTCTTTCTTTCTTTCTTTCTTTCTTTCTTTCTTTCTTTCTTTCTTTCTTTCTTTCTTTCTTTCTTTCTTTCTTTCTTTCTCTCTCATCCCCCCTCCTCTTTTTCTCTACCTTTCTTTTTCTTTCTCTCTCTCTCCTCTGTCATTCTCTCCTTCTTACTCTCCACCTCCCTCTTTTTCTATCTTCCTTCGTCTCCTCTCTCTCTCATCTCTTCTCTTCCCCCTTTCTCTTCTCTTCTCTTCTCTTCTCTTCTCTTCTCTTCTCTTCTCTTCTCTTCTCTTCTCTTCTCTTATCTTCTCTTCTCTTCCCTCTCTCCTCTCTCTCTCTCTCTCTCTCTCTCTCTCTCCCTTCTCCCTCTTTCTCTATCTTCATTTCCTTCTCTTTCCCCATTAATTCCCCGGCACAGTTTGGAGGGGAAAGGGTTAATGGGTGACCATATCCCGCGGCCAGGAATGGGTTGGGCAGTCCTGGCGGGAGGCCATGGCAGGGATGAGGTCATGGGGAAAGCTGACACAGTCTGTAGGATGGAGGAGGAATCTCCTTCCTGATCCCCATTCCCAGACTGACGTTCCCCGGGGTGCTCCTATTCTGGGCCTGGATGGCTTCTGTCTTCAGTACAAAGCCGAAGGAATCCCCCCCCCCCCCTGAGACCCCCCCATACCTGTCCCTGGAATATATCCCCCTTCCCTATCCTCCTGTACCGGAGACCCCCCCATACCTCTCCCTGGAATATATCCCCCTCCCCCCTCCTCCTGTTCCTGAGACCCCCCCATACCTCTCCCTGGAATATATCCCCCTCCCCCCTCCTCCTGTCCCTGAGATCCCCCATACCTGTCCCTGGAATATATCCCGCTTCCCTCTCCTCCTATAACTGAGACCCCCTCCCCAATACATCTTGGATGTCAGCAGCCCCAGCCAATTCAGAGCCGTCACTCAAGTGATCCTCTATAGTATTTCCCTAAACTCTTCCACTGGGTTATGTAGGAAGGTGATAAGAGGAGCTGGGCCAGCACAGGCAGTAATCAAATTCCATAGCAAGGTCAATAAAAAAAATTTTATGGAGAGAATAACACTGTAAGTAAGCAATTACAATACTACATTTTTCTGTGCAGTTGTTTAAGTTGCTGACAGGGCCTCTTTTTCCATTATTAATGCGTCACTCCACCCAGAACCGGTATTTCAGTGTTGGTGGAAGCTGGTGAGGCCAACCACCCAACAAAACTGCAATCCAGAGTACGAGGGACTCCAAATCTTCCTGCCATATTTGTATTGTATATTGTGCATATAACAGGAGGAATACTACCTATTGCAGCATAAGAAGTGAGACTCCAGTGCAGCCGGTACTGGTGCCTGGGAGAATAGTTGGACGATGACAACGGGTGACTCTGCCCACCAGATTCCACCTATGACTGAAATATCACTTTTGGGTGGAGGGTAACCCCTCCCGGGCCCTTATAATTATTATTATTATCTATTTATTTTGTGATCATTGTGAGATTGCTCACACTGCGATGTGAGAAACAGATATTATATTGTTATAATTAATAAATATCAATAATCAATAAAATTTTATTTGCATTTCACCAATTGCTGGCGTCTCCTTCCTATAGCTGCAAACCGCACACATACCTCCCAACAGTCCCGGATTCTGCGGGACAGCCCCGGATTCTGACAAATGTCCCACAGTCCCGCTCAGCTAAGCATTGTCCCGCATCTAGGGGCAGCGCCAGGTGGGTGCTTGGGTGTGCTAAAGCACCCTCAAAAATTGTTTATGCACCCCCAAAATTTACACACTTGAATTTCCACCCTCTACCGTCCATGACGTTTAATCAGGAATGTCACATGACCATGCCTGCACCAATCCCCACCCTCCATAGGTGATCCATCACATCCTCATTCTTAAACTGGAGCACACAGGTCCTAACCGCCATATTAAAAGTGGCCCTTTCATGAGAATTCATACTTCACATGAATCACTAGGACACGGCCAACTCTCTCAGGTGACCTAAATCCTAGGCAAAGATCACATGGTCGTTGGCTATCAGGTGCCTTGTGGGTGTTTCCAGGGCCAGGACCAGGGGTGGGCAGGAGGGGCAGCTGCCCCGGGCACTGTAGTATCATGTTAGGTGGAGCGGGGCACCGCAAGGATATTGAGAGGGGAGAGGATTTGTGTTGGGAGGAGGAATTTGAGGGGCAGCAGGGGGTAAGAATTATTCTAAGAGGGGAAATTTGGGTGGGTGCGCTAGGAGTTATGATTCAGGGGGATTTGTGCTGGGAGGGGGATGGGAGAAGTGGATTAGTACAAGGACGGTCCATTTTGGGGGGTTTGTGCTAGAAGAGGTGATATGGTAGAAGAGGGAGGGTATTTGTGGTAGTAGGGATTATTGAGTGGTGTTCATGCTAGGAGGGGGATTTGGAGTAGGGGGGGAGAGAATGTGTACTTGGAGGGGTTGAGGATTTGTACTAGGAGGGGTGATTTGTTTTCGGGGGGTGGATTTGTACTGGGAGGTGGGGGAATTTATACATAGTTACTGTACATAGTTACATAGTAGGTGAGGAAGAAAAACAAAAGTCTATTAAGTCCAACCTATGTGTGTGATTATATGTCAGTATTACATTGTATATCCCTGTATGTTGCGATCGTTCAGGTGCTTATCTAATATTTTTTTTAAACTATCGATGCCCCCCGCTGAGTCCACCGCCTGTGGAAGGGATTTCCACATCCTTGCCACTCTTACAGTAAAGAACCCTCTACATAGTTTGTGGTTAAACCTCTTTTCTTCTCATTTTAATGAGTGACCACGTGTTTTATTAAACTCCCTTCCACAAAAAAGTTTTATCCCTATTGTGGGGTCACCAGTACGGTATTTGTAAATTGAAATCATATCCCCTCTCAAGCGTCTCTTCTCCAGAGAGAATAAGTTCAGTGCTCGCAACCTTTCCTCATAACTAATATCCTCCAGACCCTTTATTAGCTTTGTTGCCCTTCTTTGTACTCGCTCCATTTCCAGTACATCCTTCCTGTGGACCGGTGCCCAGAACTGGACAGCATACTCCAGGTGCGGCCGGACCAGAGTCTTGTAGAGCGGGAGAATTATCGTTTTTTCTCTGGAGTTGATCCCCTTTTTAATGCCAATATTCTGTTTGCTTTGTTAGCAGTAGCTTGGCATTGCTGAGCCTATCATCTACTAGGACCCCCAGGTCCTTTTCCATCCTAGATTCCCCCAGAGGTTCTCCGCCCAGTGTATAGATTGCATTCATATTTTCACCACCCAAATGCATTATTTTACATTTTTCTACATTGAACCTCATTTGCCATGTAGTCGCCCACCCCATTAATTTGTTTAGATCTTTTTGCAAGGTTTCCACATCCTGCGGAGAAGTTATTGCCCTGCTTAGCTTAGTATCGTCTGCAAATACAGAGATTGAACTGTTTATCCCATCCTCCAGGTCGTTTATGAATAAATTAAATAGGATTGGTCCCAGCACAGAACCCTGGGGAACCCCACTACCCACCCCTGACCATTCCGAGTACTCCCCATTTATCACCACCCTCTGAACTCACCCTTGTAGCCAGTTTTCAATCCATGTACTCACCCTATGGTCGATAACAATGGACCTTATTTTGTACAGTAAACGTTTATGGGGAACTGTGTCAAATTCTTTTGTAAAATCCAGATACACCACGTCTACGGGCCTTCCTTTATCTAGATGGCAACTCACCTCCTCATAGAAGGTTAATAGATTGGTTTGGCAAGAAGGATTCTTCATGAATCCATGCTGATTACTGCTAATGATTCCGTTCTCATTACTAAAATCTTGTATATAGTCCCTTATCATCCCCTCCAAGAGTTTACATACTATTGATGTTAGGCTAACTGGTCTGTAATTCCCAGGGATGTATTTTGGGCCCTTTTGGGGGGCATACATTGGCTTTTCTCCAATCCGCTGGTACCATTCTAGTCAGTAGACTGTCAGTAAAAATTAGGAACAATGGTCTGGCAATTACTTGACTGAGTTCCTTAAGTACCCTCGGGTGAAAGCCATCTGGTCCCTGTGATTTATTATATATGTTAAGTTTCCCAGGTCTAATTTTAATTCTGTCCTCTGTGAACCATGGAGGTGCTTCCTGTGATGTGTCCTGAGGATAAACACTGCAGTTTTGGTTACTGAAGCCCCCCGATTCGCTCGTGAAGACCAAGGAGAAGAATAAATTCAATACCTTCACCATCTCCCCGTCCTTTGTAACCAGATGTCCTTCCTCATTCTTTATGGGGCCAATATGGTCTGTCCTCCCTTTTTTACTGTTTACATGTAGAATTACCTTGGGGGTAATCATGCAGATTAGTGCCCATTTTTTTTGGGGGGGGGGGGGGGTGATTTTTGCTGACACGTAATGCTCATACCTCTTTGGGAGGGGGGGAGATGGGTGCAATTTGGCATGTTTGCCCTGGGCTCTAGGTATCCTTGTCATGGCACTGAGTGTTTCACATCCTTAGGGACAGCCTGTTGTTTTCAATCAGACAGACCCGGTCTGGTGGAATCACAACGAGGAGCAGAAAAGGAAGCAGAGCCCGGCTATGAATGAAATGAATATGGCTCCCCATGTATATATTACTCACTGTACATAGAAACAATGTTTATATAACACACAAGATGACCCGATCACTTTGAATTCATCTGAGCGCTCCCATGTTAACATCATTTTTAAAGTCATCTTTAATCTTCTAAAATTTGCAGCTTTCTCTTTAAAAAAAAAAAAACCTTGGTGATCCTGCCATGAAGGTTCCTGTTCAGGGCACTTCCTGTTATGGGGTGACAACACTCTGTCCCTGAATTGTGAGCCTGTGTTGTCATGCCATCGCACAGGATTTCGATGGAGGTCATTTGAACACATATAAGACAGGCGTGTTCCATTGTTGGCACCATCACCAAACCTGAGAAATGACAAGAAATCGCTGGAGTGCATTTAGACAGGAAGTGGCTGCAAAGAGGCTGCAGGAGATCAGCATCACTAATATAACAGAGGACGATTAACCACTTTGCACGCCGATATGCGTCCTAACTTTGAAGAGGGATATCTTTGTTATAGCCTCCCGCCGCTCTCCGGTGCCCTCCGCCGCTTACTGGAGCCGTCGGTAGCGGCGGAGGCGATCGGATCCTTGTCCTTGCTGGGTATGGAGAGGAGTGAGGGGAAGATGGCCCCCACCTGTCTCCATACCATTGCAGGGTGGGAGCGACGTCAAAACGTCACTTCCGCCTATAAGCTCTTAAAGGGTCATTTTTTTTTTTAATGACAAAAAGTTTTGGTTTTTTTTTTTTGCATTTTAGTGTAAATATTTGAGTTTTTTTTTAACCCAGATCTCATATTTAAGAGGTCCTGTCATGCTTATTTTCTATTACAAGGGATGTTTACATTCCTTGTAATAGGAATAAAAGTGACACATTTTTTTTTTTAAAGAACAATGTAAAAATAAAAAATTGAAAGATAAACTAAATAAGAAAAACATTTTAAAAATTTTTAAACGTGCCCCCTTTCGCCGAGCTCGCGTGCAGAAGCGAATGCATACGTGGGTAGCGCCTGCATATGAAAACGGTGTTCAAACCACACATGTGAGGTATCGCTGCGATCGGTAGAGCAAGAGCAGAAATTCTAGCCCTGGACCTCCTCTGTAACTTAGAACATGCAACCTGTAGAATTTTTAAAAAGTCGCCTATGGAGATTTTTTAAGGGCAAAAGTTTGTCGCCATTCCACGAATGGGAGCAATTTTGAAGCGTGACATGTTGGGTATCAATTTACTCGGCGTAACATTATCTTTCACAATATTAAAAAAAATTGGGCTAACTTTACTGTTGTCTTATTTTTTAATTCAAAAAAGTGTCTTTTTTCCAAAAAAAGTGCGCTTGTAAGACCGCTGCGCAAATACGGCGTGACAGAAAGTATTGCAACGACCGCCATTTTATTCTCTAGGCTGTTAGAAAAAAAACTGTATAATGTTTGGGGGTTCTAAGTAATTTTATAATAAAAAAAACTGTTTTTAAACAACAAATCTCAGAAAGAGGCTCGGTCCCTAAGTGGTTAAAGGGGAAAACAGGCATTTATTTAATAGGAAGCACACGCAACAAAGATGCAAAATAAAACTTGAAACAATTCTCCATATCTATATATCAGACCATCTACATACTGTATACATTACGGCTTTCAAGTAGCAGCTGCAGGCGTCATCCCGCTATTGTTTTTTTTTTTTTTTTAGGTGGCGATTGGCTTTTTTGTAAAATCCATCCGAGCGTCTAATTTGCCGCTGGAATGCTTTTACAGGCGGCGGAAAGGGTCGTCCCCTCCCCCCTTTAACCGCCTGCTGGTGCCTCTCTCCGGGATCTCCGCCCCTCCGCGGTTCCGCTGGCTTATCACAGAGCCCATGGAGGACCGGAAAGTCTCTGATGAGCTCTATGGTATAGACCAGTAGACATGGGCACTGCCCAAAAAATTTGTTAGTTTTCATTTCACTCGTTTTTTGTTTTTTTTTTCGTTTTTCGGGTCATTCGTTATGATCGCAAATTTGTAAATTCGAAAATTTTAAAATCCTAAAATAAGAAAGAAAATCCGAAAATTCGAAAGAATAACTAACTAACTAATAATAACTAACTATTAAATTATTAGGTATTGGAATTTCCTTTCAAATTGGGCTGTTAGTGAACGTAAGAAATACGAATTTATCCGAAGTTACGAATTATCCGAAATAACGAATGGAATGTAACGAATTAATAATAAATAATAATATTAATAAAAAGTTTTTATTTATCGGTGATCAGTAGTAGTGTGAACCTAGCCAAGGACTGGGGGAGGTGTTCTGTAGTCCTCAGAGATAGCTGGGAACAATGTAACTGATACCAGTGGAGCACAGACAGTTATCTGCTGCGGGGGATGTTCCAGGAAAAGGTCCCTTCCTTTTCCGAACGAATACAGCGAGGGATCTGAGTGTATCACTCCACTGTTCAGTCTTACCTGAAGCATAGTAAATTATGTTTGCGAATGAAAAGGAAAAGTCTTAAAAGTGAAACATCAGGGGTCTGTTTAGACCATTGATATTTCACAAAAGCCCCCCAATGAGGCGCCCAAAAAAAATTGGTAAAAAAAATAATAAAAAGTAACATTGTAAAAAAATAATTTAAGAAAATAAAGTTGGAAAAAATAATAAAAATAAAAACTGACACCACCCACAGCTCTGCGGATATACACACGTATACAATAGGCTGCGAACGCCAATGACTATTTATATCTATGTATGGAGGGATATTCTGTGTATACAGTATATACTGTATATATCTATCTACATATATGGGGGATATTCTGTGTATTTAGTATATATATATATATCTGTATATATGGGGGATATTCTGTGTATTCAGTATATATATATATATATATATATATATATATATATATCTGTATATATGGGGGATATTCTGTGTATTCTATATATATATATATATATATATATATATATATATATATATATATATATATATATATATATATATATATATATATATATATATATATATATATATATATGGGAGATATTCTGTTGTGTATTCAGTAGTATGTATGTATATATATATATATATATATATATATATATATATATATATATATATATATATATATATATATCTGTATATATGGGGGATTTTCTGTCTGTATCTGCACACAGCCAACTGTCTTTGTTGTTTCATAATTTGTTCTGAATCGATCCTTTCATATCCCCCCGGGGGGGCGTCTGACCCCTGACCCCACTCATATTCTGAACACATCTCCTCTTGTGTCATAGATGGGGAGCGGAGCGGCCTCACCCAGGATGTGCGCACCCCAAGAATTAACCCCTTCGCTGCCCCGTACCTCCCCCAGTCCTTTCCTGTCTATGGGATCCCATAGTCCTCTTCCAGCAGACTGGAATGTGGATTGTTAGAACTATTGTGTCTGCTGTAACAATGTAGATTAAACCCGAACTCCGGACAGATATAAAAAGACATTATTATTCCAGGAGACTCTTGCAGTTCCAGTACAGCAAAGCTCAGACTGGAAAACACCACAAGGGGCCAAACAAATGAGTTTTAGTGCAAGGAGCATGCTGATAGAAGGAGAGAGTGGAGTGACAATGGGATGAGCTCATCAGTCTTCTGCTTCTCCTTTTACTGTCTGATGGGGGGGGGGGGGGACCTCTGAGTTGTACTGAACTGCAGCAAAGAAGAATCGGGTCTCCTGCTCTGCTGATCCCATGTCACCCATCAACAAACACTTATGATATCATTGTATCTAACAGAAAAATGCACCCAAAACGCAGTGTGATTATTCTGCCACGATTGTAGCTAAGACAGAATCAGGCGGCAGGACGTGTGTTTAAAAATGGCGTTACGCTTGTCACCCGAAAAAAAAAAAAAGGAGCAGGAGCTTCAAATGCACATACAGCAGGGCTTCCCATTCATGTGAATTGGCTGCCCTTGTGTGCGACACTCAGAATCACGTGAAAATTGCAAAAAATTGTGAGTGGGATCACAGCCACAGCGGGTGTACAATCCCTGTCTGGCTGCCTTTGCAACTTAAAGGGGGTGGTGGTAAAAAGGTTGTTCAGCTGTCTATTATTACCGCCAATCCCGACCACAAGTTTAAATGAGCCCTGAGGGCTGGTTCATACCATATTCCAGTGACCTGCATTTTTCAGCCTTGGTTATTTGCATGTCACTGCAAGGGCACACGATTGTCTATATGCCTCATTCACACTGCAACACAAATGAATGGATAAACCGATCAGCCACAGCCAGTGGCGTTGCTAGGGAATCTAGTGCCCATAGCCCAGAGTCTCTTCAGGGGTCCCCAAGGGGAGGCGAGGCTCTCTGGGGACCCTGATGTAAGGGAGAGGCTCTCTGGGGACCCTAATTTAAGGGGGAGGCTCTCTGGGGACCCTGATGCAAGGGGAGGCTCTCTGGGGACTCTGATGTAAGGAGGAGGCTCTCTGGGGACCCTGATGTAAAATAGGGGGCTCTCTAAGGACATTGATGTGAGGGGGCTCTCTGGGGACCCTGATGTAAAGGGGGGCTCTCTGGGGACCCTGATGTAAGGGGGGCTCTCTGGGAACCCTGATGTAAGTGGGGGGGGGCTCTCTGGGAACCCTGATGTAAGTGGGGGGGCTCCCTGGGTAACCTGATGCAAGGGGAGGCTCTCTGGGGACTCTGATGTAAGGAGGAGGCTCTCTGGGGACCCTGATGTAAGGGGGGCTCTCTGGGGACCCTGATGTAAGGGGGGGACTCTCTGGGGACCCTGATGTAAGGGGGGGCTCTCTGGGGACACTGATGTAAGGGGGGCTCTCTGGGGACCCTGATGTAAGGGGGGGCTCTCTGGGGACCCTGATGTAAGGGGGGGACTCTCTGGGGACCCTGATGTAAGGGGGGGCTCTCTGGGGACACTGATGTAAGGGGGGCTCTCTGGGGACCCTGATGTAAGGGGGGGCTCTCTGGGGACCCTGATGTAAGGGGGGGGCTCTCTGGGGACCCTGATGTAGGGGGGGTCTCTGGGGACCCTGATGTAAGGGGGGGGCTCTCTGGGGACCCTGATGTAAGTGGGGGGCTCTCTGGGGACATACACACACACACACGTATATTACTGTATATACATGTGTATGCCCACCCAAGCGTATGATTTTCATTACTACGCTGCTATGGGCTCTAGCCCCAGATCTTTTGTAGACCTAGCAACGCCCCTGGCCACAGCATTATGACCTCTGATGGGTAAACTGAATAACATTGATTATTTTATTACAATTGCATCTGAAAGTGAGAGGGATGTATTTTTTTTTTTTGATAATTAAATTTTATTTTATTAGAATTCAGCTTAACAATCAACTAAAAACAAAGACATGTGTCCATACACACCATTTACATAATATCATAAACTCTATATACCCATCTCAAAATTTTCTATTCAGAAAGAAAAAGAAAAAAGGGGGGAAAAAAGGGGGGAAAAAAGAGGGATAAGGAGGGGAAAAAAATCACTTCCTCTCTTAACAGGCAATATATTATACCGGTTGAATTAGCTTGGACACCCCCCCAATTGAGGACCCCAACCTCCCTAGCTATTTAGGTTCCTAATATCTCTTAGTGCACCAATCAATCATTACCCCCCTAATTCAATGAGAAAAAAAAAAGTGAAGTTGTATCACATCAACTCCTAAGTGACGGTGTGCCCAGTGAAAAATTGGCGAATCTTCTTGACTTGAGTCACCAAACCCCAAAAAAGAAAAAGGGGAAAAATAAGGAAGAGAGGGAAGAGAAGAACCAACATTTTATTATACATTTATTGGTGTGAAAAAAAAAAAAATTCCTATCTTTTTTTTTTTCCTCTTCCCTTTCTCCTTTATATATGGAGGAGGCCTCTAAATACCACCATGTGCAAAATAAATAATGATCCAAAAATGTATTGTGCACTTAGTGTAAAAAAAAAATCCACCGGTATATAAAAGGGCCTCTAAGAGCTACATTGTCACCATGCCTATTTAAATTGACTGATACCTAAAAAAAAATAAAAAAATAAAAATAAAATCATTTAATAATAAAAGTTATTACCCTGTTTCCCCGAAAATAAGACCTAGCGTGATGGTCGGTGATGGCTGCAATATAAGCCCTACCCCCCAAATAAACCCTAGTTAAAGTCCTTGTAGGTCTTATTTTCAGGGTAGGGCTTATTTTTGGGGAAACAGGGTAGGGCTTATTTGGGGAGTAGGGCTTATATTGCAGCCATCACTGACAATCACGCTAGGTCTTATTTTCGGGGAAACAGGGTACTTCTCTCTCTCCTTTCCCCTACCCACTTACACAAATTACATTATCTCGTCATATTTAATATGTAATTATTATACCCACTTATTATACCCACATTGTACTACTATTGTACCCGATCCATGTGTACCCACTCTCTTTACATAGGTAACAACACCATCTCTTGTACTTCAAAACCACTCGTCCCAATACCCCTGTGACTCTTTCTTTCCTTTTCTTCTTCTCTCTTTGGGGTCATGTCGGAGCCAATAATTCAACACATCTTTTCTATACGGATGTGTGCATACATGTACCCATACGCACACACAAACATCTATACCAGAACCCCCCCCCCCCAAAAAAAAATATATATATATAAATAACAAAAAAAAAAAAAAGGGGTTTAATAATATAACCATTCAAAGAGGGATATATTAGTCAGTAAGTTAACATGTTTTCCCTGAAGTTTATGCGTTAAAATTAGAAGGAATGGTCATCACAGTTTGTTATGTGTGGGGGATGTTTAGCCGCAGAGCGGTCAGGGTGCCCCATGCTGAACCGTGTCCACAGCCAAAAGTGCCTACAATGGGCACATGAGTATCAGAACTGGAGCACGGAGTAATGGAAGAAGGTGGCCTGCTCTGATTAATCATTGGTTGTTTTTTTTGGCTGGGTATGTCGCTTACCTGCGGAAGAGATGACACCAGGATGCGGTATGGGAAGAACGCAAGCCGGCGGAGGCGGTGTAATGCTTTGGGCAATATTCTGCTGGGAAACCTTGGCTCCTCCCATTCATGTGGATGTCACTATGACACGTACCACCTACCTTAACATTGTTGGTGACCATATCCACCCCTTCATGGAAACGGTGTTCCCTGATGGCAGTGGCCTCTTTCAGCAGGAAAATGCGCCCCGCCACACTGCAAAAATGGTTCAAGAATTTTTGAGGAACGCAACAATGAGTCTGAGGTGGTGACTTGGCCTCAAAATTCTGTAGGATGTGCTGGAAAAAACAAGTCCGATCCATGGAGGTCCTACCTCCCAACTTACAGGACTTAATGGATTTGCCACTGACAGCTTGGAGCCAGACACCACAGCGTACCTTCTGAGGTGTAGTGGAGTCCATGCCTCCATGGGCCAGGGCTGTTTTGGAAGCAAAAGGGGGGCTTACTCAATATTAGGTGGGTGGTCATAAACTTGTGGGTGATCAGTGTCTAAACTAAAGGTAACGTGCACAAAACATGCATGCGAATGCAAAATACTTCACAGGCATACCTCCCAACATTTTGAGATGGGAATGAGGGACACCTACTTGCAAACGTATGTAGGCATAGGACACGCCCCCTGCCACACCCCCTTAAAGGAGAATTAACCAAAAAAAGTTAATTAAATCCACAAATGAGGGACAAATGAGGGGCAAAGGGGGACAGAGGGACATTGCTTCAAATCAGGGACAGTCCCTCCAAATCAGGGACAGTTGGGAGCTAGGCACAGGCATTTCCATCAGGGGCGTACCTACAGGGGTGGCAATTTGCGACACGACCGCATGCTGCAGGAGCCCAGTGTGGCCCCCCCCTGTACACCTGGAAAGGAGGAGTGGTGGGGGCAGCAGCAGAAGGAAGCTGGATAGGAGGAGTGGCGGGGCGGCTGCATATAGAAGAACTTATCTCTTCATTTTCCTCCTGCACCCGCTAAACGCCTTCAGGAGACAGAAGAGGACGAGCGGGCATTCAGCGGCTGCAGGAGGAAAGAGGAGAGATCAGTTCTTCTACATGCCGCCACTCCTCCTAGGGAGTTTGTTTGCCACCCCCCTCAAAAAATGGAGCACCAGCCGACCACTGGTCAGTGATCCGTGCCAATCACTGACTCTGTCAATTCATAACTGAAGCATAATAAACTGTTTACTATGCTTCGGTTTGTGAATGAATTGGAAGCTCTGTACAGAGCTATTCCTGTCCATTCATTCTGTGCAGCTGAGGCTGCAGAGAAGGAGATTGAGGACTGTGTCCTGATTCCCTATCTCTGTCTCAAAGGTGGAACATCAGAGGTCTGTTTGGACCCTCTGATATTTCACCAAAGCCCGCCCAATGGGGCTCCTAAAAAAATTGTAAACAATCATTTAAAAAATAATATTGTAAAAACATAAAAAATAAAATAACAAAAATAAAAAACTACTGGCACCAGTGGTGGAACTACCAGGGTCACGAAGGTTGCACTTGACCGGTTGACCGGGCCCTGGCGTTCCGCCACTGGGATTGAAGGGAAGGGCCCCCGGCTGGGGGTCAGGGGGGCCCTTACTGGTTTCTTGCAAGGTTTTAGTTACATCACTGATTTCCAGTGCATTTTTATGTGCAGCATGGTGGGAAAGGGCTCTTAAAGGGGACCTTGGTGCATGTATCTGCCCCTGCCTGGCTGAGCACCATGAACAGGATGGTTCCGCTCACATTTTCTTGCTGTCGATGGGAGTGTCTTTGGTATTTGGTGGCTCTGTTCAGTTTTGAACGCCACAAATAATTCCAATGTAATCATGGCGGCAGAGTCCTTTCCCCTTCTAGAGGTTTGGGGGGGTGGGGTGATATTGTTTGCTGGTTGGGGGGGTTACGGTCTGGTTGTATAAATGATTGTGATGTTGTGTTTCCCCAGCAGAGCCCGGTGTCTCCCAGCATTTTCCCCCGGAGTGACTGCACAGCGCCCTCCACTGGCGGTGTTTGCGGTGGGGGCAGAAGACCCTCCGTGCACAGCGATCCCCCGCAGATCGCCCAGCTCAGCCAGGATATATCAGAGGTAGGACCGGGTCTTTTTTACTGCTCTGTGCAATGTTGTGTATTACCTCTAGCTCCCAACTGTCCCTGATTTTGAGGGACTGTCCCTGATTTCGAGGGACTGTCCCTGATTTCGAGGAACTGTTCCTGATTTCGAGGAACTGTCCCTGATTTCGAGGAACTGTCCCTAATTTCGAGGGACTGTCCTTGATTTCGAGGAACTGACCCTGATTTTGAGGGACTGTCCCTGATTTCGAGGAACTGTCCCTGATTTCGAGGAACTGTCCCTGATTTCGAGGGACTGTTCCTGATTTTAAAGGGACTGTCCCTGATTTCGAGGAACTGTCCCTGATTTCGAGGAACTGTCCCTGATTTTGAGAAACTGTCCCTGATTTGGAGGGACTGACTGATTTCGAGGAACTGTCCCTGATTTCGAGGAACTGTCCCTGATTTCGAGGGACTGTCCCTGATTTTGAGGAACTGACCCTGATTTAAAGGAACTGACTCTGATTTCAAGGGACTGTCCCTGATTTCGAGGAACTGACCCTGATTTCAAGGGACTGTCCCTGATTTCGAGAAACTGTCCCTAATTTCGAGGGACTGTCCTTGATTTCGAGGAACTGTCCCTGATTTCAAGGAACTGACCCTGATTTCAAGGGACTGTCCCTGATTTCGAGGAACTGTCCCTGATTTCAAGGAACTGACCCTGATTTCAAGGGACTGACCCTGATTCAAAGGACTGTCCCTGATTTCGAGGAACTGTCCCTGATTTCGAGGGACTGATCCTGATTTCGAGGAACTGTCCCTGATTTCGAGGGACTGACCCCGATTTCAAGAAACTGTCCCTGATTTCAAGGAACTGACCCTGATTTCAAGGGACTGTCCCTGATTTCGAGGAACTGACCCTGATTTCGAAGAGACTGTCCCTGATTTTGAGGATCAGTCCCTGATTTCGAGGAACTGTCCCTGATTTTGAGGGACTGTCCCTGATTTCAAGGGACTGTTCCTGATTTCGAGGAACTGTCCCTGATTTTGAGGGACTTCCATGATTTCGAGGAACTGATCAGCTGTCAGCCAATGATGTGAACAGAAGATTGGTAATGTTTTTCCTTTTCCCCTCACCGATCACCGGCTTCTGTCAGAGGGACATCGATCCCTCACACAGAGAGCCACCGCTGCCTTATCGGTACCCATCAGTGCCACCTGCCAGTACCCACCAGTGCCACCTATCAGTACTCACCAGTGCCACCTACCAGTGCCCACAGTGCCACCTACCTTTGCCCACCAGTGCCACCTATCAATGCCCACCAGTGCTGCAAATCAATGCCCATAAGTGCCCTTATCATCAGTGCCACCGCTGCTGCCTATCACTGCCTTCCACTGCTGCCTATCAGTGTCACCTAGCAGTCCCTACCAGTGCCCATCAGTGCCACCCATTAGTCCACATCAGTGGCGCCTATCAGTGTCCTTCAGTGCCAATCATCAGTGCCACCTCTAAGTGTCAACTCTCAGTGCCCATCAGTGGCACCTCATCAGTGTCCATCAGTGCAGCCTATCAGTGCCCATTACTACAGCCTATCAATGCCCATCAGTGCAGCCTATCAGTGCAGCCTGTCCCTAATTTCGAGGGACTGTCCTTGATTTCGAGGAACTGTCCCTGATTTCAAGGAACTGACCCTGATTTCAAGGGACTGTCCCTGATTTCGAGGAACTGTCCCTGATTTCAAGGAACTGACCCTGATTTCAAGGGACTGACCCTGATTTCAAGGGACTGTCCCTGATTTCGAGGAACTGTCCCTGATTTCAAGGAACTGACCCTGATTTCAAGGAACTGACCCTGATTTCAAGGGACTGTCCCTGATTTCGAGGAACTGTCCCTGATTTCGAGGGACTGTCCCTGATTTCGAGGAACTGACCCTGATTTCGAAGGGACTGTCCCTGATTTCGAGGATCAGTCCCTGATTTCGAGGAACTGTCCCTGATTTTGAGGGACTGTCCCTGATTTCAAGGGACTGTTCCTGATTTCGAGGAACTGTCCATGATTTTGAGGGACTGTCCATGATTTCGAGGAACTGTCCCAGATTTCAAGGAACTGACCCTGATTTCAAGGGACTGTCCCTGATTTCGAGGATCAGTCCCTGATTTCGAGGAACTGTCCCTGATTTCGAGGGACTGTCCCTGATTTTGAGGAACTGACCCTGATTTCGAAGAGACTGTCCCTGATTTCGAGGATCAGTCCCTGATTTTGAGGAACTGTCCATGATTTCGAGGAACTGACCCTGATTTTAAAGGTACTTTCCCTGATTTCGAGGATCAGTCCCTGATTTCGAGGAACTGTCCCTGATTTTGAGGGACTGTCCCTGATTTCAAGGGACTGTTCCTGATTTTGAGGAACTGTCCCTGATTTTGAGGGACTGTCCATGATTTTGAGGGACTGTCCTGGATTTCGAGAGACTGTCCCTGATTTCGAGGAACTGTCCCTGATTTCGAGGGACGGTTCCTGATTTCGAGGGACTGTCCCTGATTTTGAGAAACTGTCCCTAATTTCGAGGAACTGAGCACAGTCACTTGTTTGCTGCACCATATTTGGGTGATTGCATTCTATATACAGAATGATTGTATTTTGTATGCAGTCAGAGCCTAGTACTTAGGATGGGTCTATATGTGTTTAGACGGGGCTAGCTATACACAATACAATCTGATTGTACAATCGCCTACCAACAACTATGTAGTGCAAGAGCCTGCCTGCTTGAATACAGATCGATTGGATTGATTAAGTAGGTTGTCATATTACATTGTATTGGTAAACCTCAAGTTGAGTGTACAGAGATTGTATGGTCAGATTGTAACACATACAGAGACCGTTAGGTTCACACCTATGCAGTTTGCTTTTGATCGGTTTCTGCAAAGCGTTTTTACACACGTTTTTTGACGTTTTTGGGTCTTTTTATGCGTTTTGCATTTTCTTTTTCTTGGACAATTTGTTTTTCGGGCAGATTAATAAATGCAAAATCGTGGCAAAAATGCACCACTTGCTTTTTTTTTGCAGCTTCTCCATTGAAGTCTATTGAACCAAAATAAAAGTATCAATTTGCATTTAAAAAAGTCCCTGACACTTTCCAAAAACACAGTGGCTGAAAAAAACATAGATGTGAATGTGTCCCACAGGATACCATTTTAAATGGATTGTAGTGTGTTTCTGCAAAACGCACTAAAAAAAACGCATAGGTGTGAACCCGGCCATAGACGGTTCAAATCTCGGCCAGTCCCAGATTTGAACCCGGTATGGGCAAGCTGATCATACACAGGGCTGGCCCGTCCCTCCCCCCATCCATGCGGTCGGTCCCTTGCAGGACACCAGGATGCATGAATTACAATGGCTATAATAGGCTTCAAAATAGGGTGGGCTCAGGGGGGGGCGCAGCGAACGGAGCCCACCCAGGTGTGTTACAACAGCGAATGAATCATCGCTGTTGTAACACTGATCCTCCTCCCGGCCAATCAGAAAGCGGTTTTTTGAGACCCGTCACCCGATTGGCTGAAAGGGCAGGCGATCCTATTGGACGCCTAGGAGGAGGGGAGGAGCCGCACGCTGGAAGCCGATGTGATGGAGGAGAGGACACAGAGCCTCTGCCCGCCACCCGCTTAGATGGAGTAAGTGCCGGACCAACCGGCAGACAGCGGAAGGGAGGTGCCACCGGGCCGCTGGGGGATGGGTGGTTGTTTGCTGCCCCCCCAAAAAAGAACACCAGCCATCTGATCGAACAACTTGGGTACAACCAGCCTGTTGGATTTTTCATGCGATTATTGCCAGCAGCCATAGCCACTAGCAATAATTACCGTGTATTCCCCCAACCGGGGTGGCTCCCCCCGCACCCCTCCCGGGTGAAACACAATGGCTTCGCAGGAGGGATTCCCTCATCAACACTGACTCTGTTGATGAGGTTTTAAGCGATTTTCTTTCTTGCAACCCATGGCTGGAGGAAAGAAAATCGCACCGTTTATGGCCGGCTTTAGAATACTTCTTTTGGCCAGTCATTAGTTTGCTGCGGCACAGTTAGGAACACCCCGGCCATTAAAGAGACTCACATATGAGGAACAGTAAAGCACAATCACTACAGGAACAATGATCTGTGAATGTCATGCAATATTAGAGCTGCATTGTGTACATATTGTATATAATTCAATCAATAGGTGAAATATGAATATACTTAGTCTGGTTATAAAATGACATAAGTCCATTTAGTTCAACCAACAAAAGAGGAAAAAAAAAACATACAATCCCAATACACAATCCTATACCCACAGTTGATCCAGAGGAAGGCAATGATCCAATTTGCTACAGCAGGGGAAAAAATTCCTTCCTGATCCCCTGAGAGGCAATCGGATCTTCCCCGGATCAACTTTCCCTATAAATGTCAGTATCCAGTTATATTCTGTACATTTAGGAAAGAATCCAGGCCTTTCTTAAAGCAATCTACTGAGCTGGCCAGAACCACCTCTGGAGGGAGTCTATTCCACATTATCACAGCTCTTACTGTGAAGAATCCTTTCTGTATTTGGAGATGAAATCTCTTTTCCTCTACATGTATAGAGTGCCCCCTTGTCCTCAGCGATGACCTTAAAATGAATAACTCAACACCAAGTTCACTATATGGACCCCTTATGTGATTGTACATGTTGATCATATTCACCCTTAACCACCTCCCACCCGCGCTATAGCCGAATGATGGCAACAGTGCTGCGGGCCTTAATTACAGGAAAGGCGTCAAAAGACGTCCTCCTGTGCATGAACTGCCTGTGCGCCCCCTGCGGGGCACTCATGGCACTCTCCGTGATTAATGAGTCAACGAGACTTGGCTGATCACAGATCTGATCCCGGCCCCGTACCTACCAGTGCCCACAGTGCCACCTACCTTTGCCCACCAGTGCCACCTATCAATGCCCACCAGTGCTGCAAATCAATGCCCATAAGTGCCTCATCATCAGTGCCACCGCTGCTGCCTATCAGTGTCACCCATTAGTCCACATCAGTGGCGCCTATCAGTGTCCTTCAGTGCCAATCATCAGTGCCACCTCTAAGTGTCAACTCTCAGTGCCCATCAGTGGCACCTCATCAGTGTCCATCAGTGCTGCCCCATCAGTGCCGCCTTATCAGTGCCCATCAGTGCAGCCTATCAGTGCCCATTACTACAGCCTATCAGTGCCCATCAGTGAAGGAGAAAAATTATCTGTTTTCAAAAATTTATAACCAACTATGAAATCATTTTTTTTTTTTTCACCAAAAAAACAAAAACCCAGCAGTGATTAAATACCACCAACAGAAAGCTCCATTTGTGTGAAAAAAATGATAAAAAGTTCATATGGGTACAGTGTAGCACGACCGCGCAATTGTCATTCAGGGAGTGACAGAGCTGAAAGCTGAAAATTGGCCTGGGCAGGAAGGGGGTTTAAGTGCCCGGTAGGCAAGTGGTTATTCTCCTCTTCTCAAGATCTGATAAGACCATTTGCATGAGGATGACATATAAAAACTAAGAACTCTGAACATAACGCTGTAATAATTAAAGCAGAACACCACTTTAGATTAGACAGACTGAGGCCCCTCCCCATTCTTGTGATCCGACACTCATAACGGGGCCAATGCCTGTCCAGGGCTGCCCTCTCCTGCACCCTTCCAACCTCATTAGCATATAATAGGGACAGCAGACTCCGCCCCCAGCACTGACATTTCTAGTTTGACCCCTGTAGACAGTCTTTGATTATATAGCAACTGGGCCCTTGTCACCATGGAACTTATGTGCCTGGGGCCACAGCTGGCATTTGCCCCACTGTCCTCTCCTCTCTGTCTGCTGCTCAGAGTGGCTCGGTGTCACTACATGGGGGTGAGTCAGTTATATGGGTGTCACTACATGGGGGTGAGTCAGTTACATGGGTGTCAGTACATGGGGGTGAGTCAGTTATATGGGT
Source organism: Lithobates clamitans (assembly GCA_037952925.1). Taxonomy (NCBI): domain Eukaryota; kingdom Metazoa; phylum Chordata; class Amphibia; order Anura; family Ranidae; genus Lithobates; species Lithobates clamitans. Next base: position 305,008 of record JBBGZY010001730.1, read on the forward strand.
GTCAGTATGAGGGGGTGAGTCAGTTATATGGGTGTCAGTACATGGGGGTGAGTCAGTTATATGGGTGTCAGTATGAGGGGGTGAGTCAGTTATATGGGTGTCAGTATGAGGGGGGTGAGTCGGTTATATGGGTGTAACTACATGAGGGTGAGTCAGTTATATGGGTGTCAGTACATGGGAGTGAGTCGGTTATATGGGTGTCAGTATGAAGGGGTGAGTCAGTTATATGGGTGTCAGTACATGGGGGTGAGTCGGTTATATGGGTGTCAGTAGATGGGGGCGAGTCAGTTATATGGGTGTCAGTATGAGGGGGTGAGTCAGTTATATGGGTGTCAGTACATGGGGGTGAGTCGGTTATATGGGTGTCAGTATGAGGGGGCGAGTCAGTTATATGCAGGGGCGGACTGACCATTGAGCCACTCGGGCACTGCCCGAGGGCCCTGGGCCACTAGGGGGCCCCATAAGGGTTGCCAGCCTCAGTAAAACCAGGGACAGTATGTATAAATCTGTGTTTTTTTTACATCTGCCTGTGTATACTGTGTGTACATGTATGTGTACACTGTGTGATTTTATACTGTGTGTGTGTATACTGTGTGTGTGTATACTGTGTGGCCCCATAATCTCTGATTGCCTGGGGGCCCCATAATCTCCTATTGCCCGGGGGCCCCATGAGTTATCAGTCCGCCCCTGGTTATATGGGTGTCAGTATGAGGGAGTGAGTCAGTTATATGGGTGTCAGTACATGGGGGTGAGTCAGTTATATGGGTGTCAGTATGAGGGGGTGAGTCAGTTATATGGGTGTCAGTACATGGGGGTGAGTCGGTTATATGGGTGTCAGTACATGGGGGCGAGTCAGTTATATGGGTGTCAGTACATGGGGGTGAGTCGGTTATATGGGTGTCAGTATGAGGGGGCGAGTCAGTTATATGGGTGTCAGTATGAGGGAGTGAGTGAGTTATATGGGTGCCAGTATGAGGGGGCGAGTCAGTTATATGGGTGTCAGTATGAGGGGGTGAGTCAGTTATATGGGTGTCAGTACATGGGGGTGAGTCGGTTATATGGGTGTCAGTATGAGGGGGCGAGTCAGTTATATGGGTGTCAGTATGAGGGAGTGAGTCAGTTATATGGGTGTCAGTACATGGGGGTGAGTCAGTTATATGGGTGTCAGTATGAGGGGGTGAGTCAGTTATATGGGTGTCAGTATGAGGAGGTGAGTCAGTTATATGGGTGTCAGTACATGGGGGCGAGTCAGTTATATGGGTGTCAGTATGAGGGGGTGAGTCAGTTATATGGGTGTCAGTATGAGGGGGTGAGTCAGTTATATGGGTGTCAGTATGAGGGGGTGAGTCAGTTATATGGGTGTCAGTATGAGGGGGTGAGTCAGTTATATGGGTGTCAGTATGAGGGGGGGTGAGTCAGTTATATGGGTGTCAGTATGAGGGGGTGAGTCGGTTATATGGGTGTCACTACATGGGGGTGAGTCAGTTATATGGGTGTCAGTACATGGGGGCGAGTCAGTTATATGGGTGTCACTACATGGGGGTGAGTCAGTTATATGGGTGTCAGTATAAGGGGGCGAGTCAGTTATATGGGTGTCACTACATGGGGGTGAGTCAGTTATATGGGTGTCAGTATGAGGGGGTGAGTCAGTTATATGGGTGTCAGTATGAGGGGGTGAGTCAGTTATATGGGTGTCAGTATGAGGGGGTGAGTCAGTTATATGGGTGTCAGTATGAGGGGGTGAGTCGGTTATATGGGTGTCAGTACACTTCCCATAGGACAGTGAGGGGTGACTAAGCAGTGAGATCGATAATAAAGTGTTACATTGTTGCAGGTGAAGTTTTCTGTTTTAGTTCCATTGTCTTCTGCCTGAATCTCTGCTCACTGTCACCAATCTCCTCCAGGCGGAGAGTTGGGTCCGGGAGAGGCTGCAGGATCTGGGGGGCCAGTATGAGGTTTTTCCCCCACCGGAGCAGAGCGCCCGATCTATACAAGGAGACATCAGGAGCTTCGAGGTGACCCTGATGAAGCTGAATCAGGTGACAACACATTCTTCTGTTATTACCACTCTGTAAACTATAGTCAGCGCTCACACTCTGCTCTCTCCTACAGTGCCTTGAAAAAGTATTCATACCCCTTGAAATTTTCCACATTTTGTGATGTTACAACCAAAAACATAAATGTATTTTATTGGGATTTTATGTGATAGACCAACACAAAGTGGTACATAATTGTGAAGTGGAAGGAAAATGATAAATGGTTTTCAAAATTATTTTACAAATAAATATGTGAAAAGTGTGGGGGGTACATTTGTATGGCGCCCCCCGGAGTCAATACTTTGTAGAACCTCCTTTCTCTGCAATTACAGCTGCAAGTCTTTTTGGGGATGTCTCTACCAGCTTTGCACATCTAGAGAGGGACATTTTTGCCCCATTCTTCTTTGCAAAATATCTCAAGCTTTGTCAGATTGGATGGAGAGCATCTGTGATCAGCAATTTTCAAGTCTTGCCACAGATTCTCATTTGGATTTAGGTCTGGACTTTGACTGGGCCATTCTAACACACGAATATCCTTTGATCTAAACCATTCCATTGTAGCTCTGGCTGTATGTTTAGGGTCGTTGTCCTGCTGGAAGGTGAACCTCCGCCCCAGTCTCAAGTCTTTTGCAGACTCTAACAGGTTTTCTTCTAATGCCGCGTACACACGACCGGACTTTACGGCATACTTTGCACGGCTTTTCGACGGACTTTCCGAATGATCGGACTTGCCTACACACGATCAACCAAAGTCCGACAGATTCATATGTGATGACGTACGACCGGACTAAAACAAGGAAGTTCATAGCCAGTAGCCAATAGCTGCCCTAGCGTCGGTTTTTGTCCGTCGGACTAGCATACTCTTTCCATTTTCGGATGATGGATTGAACAGAGCTCCGTGAGATGTTCAAAGCTTGGGATATTTTTTTATAACCTAACCCTGCTTTATACTTCTCCACAACTTTATTCCTGACCTGTCTGGTGTGTTCCTTATCCTTCATGATACTGTTTGTTCACTAAGGTTCTCTAACAAACCTCTGAGGGCTTCACAGAACAGCTGTTTATACAGAGATTAAAATTACACACAGGTGGACTCTATTTACTAATTAGGTGACTTCTGAAGGCAATTGGTTCCATTAGATTTAAAGGTATCAGAGTAAAGGAGGCTGACTAGAGATGGGCTCGGGCGTGTTCAAAATCTCATGTGCCGATCCTGCCAGGAAGCCGACACTGTACACGGCTAATCACAGGCAGTGAGATTTCCCGATCTGTGCAGCTGCAAACTGGGAAATGTCTCACCGCCTGTGATTAGCCGTGTACAGTGTCGGCTTCCTGGCGGGATCGGGCACGTGAGATTTTGAACACGCCTGAGCCCATCTATAGGGCTGAATAGAAATGCAGGCCACACTTTTCAGATATTTATTTGTAAAAAAAAATTGAAAACCATTTATCATTTTCCTTCCACTTCACAATTATGTGCCACTTTGTGTTGGTCCATCACATAAAATCCCAATAAAATACATTTACGTTTTTGGTTGTAACATGACAAAATGCTCACACTCTGCTCTCTCCTATACTCGGCACTCACACTCTGCTCTCTCCTGTACTCGGCACTCACACTCTGCTCTCTCCTGTACTCAGCACTCACGCTCTGCTCTCTCCTGTACTAAGAACTCACACTCTGCTCTCTCCTGTACTCAGCACTCACACTCTGCTCTCTCCTCTACTCAGAACTCACACTCTGCTCTCTCCTGTACTCAGCACTCACACTCTGCTCTCTCCTCTACTCAGAACTCACACTATGCTCTCTCCTGTACTCAGCACTCACACTCTGCTCTCTCCTGTACTCAGAACTCACACTCTGCTCTCTCCTATACTCGGCACTCACACTCTGCTCTCTCCTGTACTCAGCACTCACACTCTGCTCTCTCCTGTACTCAGCACTCACACTCTGCTCTCTCCTGTACTAAGAACTCACACTCTGCTCTCTCCTGTACTCAGCACTCACACTCTGCTCTCTCCTGTACTCAGAACTCACACTCTGCTCTCTCCTGTACTCAGCACTCACGCTCTGCTCTCTCCTGTACTCAGCACTCACGCTCTGCTCTCTCCTGTACTCAGCACTCACGCTCTGCTCTCTCCTGTACTCAGCACTCACACTCTGCTCTCTCCTCTACTCGGCACTCACTCTCTGCTCTCTCCTGTACTCGGCACTCACACTCTGCTCTCTCCTGTACTCAGCAATCACACTCTGCTCTCTCCTGTACTCAGAACCCACACTCTGCTCTCTCCTGTACTTGGCACTCACACTCTGCTCTCTCCTGTACTCAGAACTCACACTCTGCTCTCTCCTGTACTCGGCACTCACACTCTGCTCTCTCCTGTACTCAGCACTCACACTCTGCTCTCTCATGTACTCAGCACTTACACTCTGCTCTCTCCTGTACTCAGCACTCGCACTCTGCTCTCTCCTGTACTCAGCACTCCCACTCTGCTCTCTCCTGTACTCGGCACTCACACTCTGCTCTCTCCTGTACTCGGCACTCACACTCTGCTCTCTCCTGTACTCAGCACTCACACTCTGCTCTCTCCTGTACTCAGCACTCACACTCTGCTCTCTCCTCTACTCGGCACTCACACTCTGCTCTCTCCTGTACTCAGCACTCACACTCTGCTCTCTCCTGTACTCAGCACTCACACTCTGCTCTCTCCTATACTCAGCACTCACACTCTGCTCTCTCCTCTACTCGGCATTCACGCTCTGCTCTCTCCTCTACTCGGCACTCACACTCTGCTCTCTCCTCTACTCGGCACTCACACTCTGCTCTCTCCTGTACTCAGCACTCACACTCTGCTCTCTCCTGTACTCAGCACTCACACTCTGCTCTCTCCTGTACTCGGCATGCACACTCTGCTCTCTCCTGTACTCAGCACTCACACTCTGCTCTCTCCTATACTCAGCACTCACACTCTGCTCTCTCCTGTACTCAGCACTCACACTCTGCTCTCTCCTGTACTCAGCACTCACACTCTGCTCTCTCCTGTACTCGGCATTCACGCTCTGCTCTCTCCTCTACTCGGCACTCACACTCTGCTCTCTCCTGTACTCAGCACTCACACTCTGCTCTCTCCTGTACTCAGCACTCACACTCTGCTCTCTCCTGTACTCAGCACTCACACTCTGCTCTCTCCTGTACTCAGCACTCACACTTTGCTCTCTCCTGTACTCAGCACTCACACTCTGCTCTCTCCTATACTCGGCACTCACACTCTGCTCTCTCCTGTACTCAGCACTCACACTCTGCTCTCTCCTGTACTCAGCACTCACACTCTGCTCTCTCCTCTACTCGGCACTCACACTCTGCTCTCTCCTGTACTCAGCACTCACACTCTGCTCTCTCCTGTACTCAGCACTCACACTCTGCTCTCTCCTATACTCAGCACTCACACTCTGCTCTCTCCTGTACTCAGCACTCACACTCTGCTCTCTCCTGTACTCAGCACTCACACTCTGCTCTCTCCTGTACTCGGCACTCACACTCTGCTCTCTCCTGTACTCAGCACTCGCACTCTGCTCTCTCCTGTACTCAGCACTCACACTCTGCTCTCTCCTGTACTCAGCACTCGCACTCTGCTCTCTCCTGTACTCAGCACTCACACTCTGCTCCCTCCTGTACTCGGCACTCACACTCTGCTCTCTCCTGTACTCAGCACTCACACTCTGCTCTCTCTGTACTCAGCACTCATACTCTGCTCTCTCCTGTACTCAGCACTCACACTCTGCTCTCTCCTGTACTCGGCACTCACACTCTGCTCTCTCCTGTACTCGGCACTCACACTCTGCTCTCTCCTGTACTCGGCACTCACACTCTGCTCTCTCCTGTACTCAGCACTCACACTCTGCTCTCTCCTGTACTCAGCACTCACACTTTGCTCTCTCCTGTACTCAGCACTCACACTCTGCTCTCTCCTATACTCGGCACTCACACTCTGCTCTCTCCTGTACTCAGCACTCACACTCTGCTCTCTCCTGTACTCAGCACTCACACTCTGCTCTCTCCTCTACTCGGCACTCACACTCTGCTCTCTCCTGTACTCAGCACTCACACTCTGCTCTCTCCTGTACTCAGCACTCACACTCTGCTCTCTCCTATACTCGGCACTCACACTCTGCTCTCTCCTATACTCGGCACTCACACTCTGCTCTCTCCTGTACTCAGCACTCACACTCTGCTCTCTCCTGTACTCGGCATTCACGCTCTGCTCTCTCCTCTACTCGGCACTCACACTCTGCTCTCTCCTGTACTCAGCACTCACACTCTGCTCTCTCCTGTACTCAGCACTCACACTCTGCTCTCTCCTGTACTCAGCACTCACACTCTGCTCTCTCCTGTACTCGGCACTCACACTCTGCTCTCTCCTGTACTCAGCACTTACACTCTGCTCTCTCCTGTACTCAGAACTCACACTCTGCTCTCTCCTGTACTCAGAACTCACACTCTGCTCTCTCCTGTACTCAGAACTTACACTCTGCTCTCTCCTGTACTCAGAACTTACACTCTGCTCTCTCCTGTACTCAGAACTCACACTCTGCTCTCTCCTGTACTCGGCACTCACACTTCTGCTCTCTCCTGTACTCAGAACCCACACTCTGCTCTCTCCTGTACTCGGCACTCACACTCTGCTCTCTCCTGTACTAAGAACCCACACTCTGCTCTCTCCTGTACTCAGAACTCACACTCTGCTCTCTCCTGTACTCAGCACTCACACTCTGCTCTCTCCTGTACTCAGAACTCACACTCTGCTCTCTCCTGTACTCGGCACTCACACTCTGCTCTCTCCTGTACTCAGCACTCACACTCTGCTCTCTCCTGTACTCGGCACTCACACTCTGCTCTTTCCTGTACTCAGCACTCACACTCTGCTCTCTCCTGTACTCAGAACCAACACTCTGCTCTCTCCTGTATTCAGCACTTACACTCTGCTCTCTCCTGTACTCAGCATTCACACTCTGCTCTCTCCTGTACTCAGCACTCACACTCTGCTCTCTCCTGTACTCAGCACTCACACTCTGCTCTCTCCTGTACTCAGCACTCACACTCTGCTCTCTCCTGTACTAAGAACCCACACTCTGCTCTCTCCTGTATTCAGAACCCACACTCTGCTCTCTCCTGTACTCAGCACTCACACTCTGCTCTCTCCTTTACTCAGCACTCACACTCTGCTCTCTCCTGTACTCAGAACTCTCACTCTGCTCTCTCCTTTATTTAGCACTTACACTCTGCTCTCTCCTGTACTCAGCACTCACACTCTTCTCTCTCTACTAGATGAGTGATGATCTTTCGAGGACTGAGACTCCCAGTGCAGCCACTGTTCGCACTCAGCTCCAAAATCTGAAGGACCAATGGCAGCTGCTGAAGCATACAGCGACCAATCACAGCAAGGAAGTGGGTGGAACTAAAGCACTGCAAGAGTTTAATAAGAAGGCAGATGAGCTGGAGATGTGGATGAGGGAGAAGGTGAGACCTGCCAGGGGCCACAAACATGGGATTGTTATCCCTTCGCCCCACACACCCTATTCCAACCCCTCACCCCACTCTATTCTGTACCCCTCACCCCACATACCCTATCCCATCTCCCACACCCCACTGTATTCCATACCCCACACATGCTTTCCCATCCCCCTCTCCCATCTACATTCCATTCTCTTTACCCCACATACCCTATGCTTGTATCTCTTACTCTATGCACCCCATTCTGTTCTCCTATTCATTTCCTTCTCCCCACATGCCCTGTTCCTCTCCCCTCAAGAAGTCAGGTCTGCAGCGTTAAAATATTTCCGCTGCAGTTCGGTTATCTATTGTGGCATGAGTTTGGGGGAAATTTGTCCTCTATATGCACTTCATTGAGAATCTATCGCTTAACTTACACATGCCATCTACAGAATATTGTGCCTGAGCTTCTTTGTTCCTCCAGGAGGAGATCCCACCACTCAGCTTGCTCCTGGATGAGAACCTGGACAAAGTGCAGTTGAGCCGCCGGATCTTGGACCTCAAGCAGGTGCGCAGTGACAGAAGGTGGGGTGGGGCCTCTACGTTTGCATTCTGAGCATTTTCAAAGCTGTTTCCCCCCCGCCAAAAAAAAAAAACAGAGGACAAAGACTAATCACTAAAATTTCCTATGGTGTCTTTACCGCTGATCTTTTCCCCATTTTTGACTTACAATACCTTGTACGTGTCTCTGTAAAGTCAGCCATCTTGGTAGAGGAGCAAGACTTTGCTTCTTCATATTAGCGCTGCCCTCCTAATATATGGTAATCTGGTGACTGGTAGGGTAATGATGCAGAAAATGTAGGATAGATGGTGGAAGCACAGATCCACAGACTGGATAAGGCAAAAGCAGAGAGCTTCTTTCACTGCAGGTCCTCAGGTACAGCTTTCCCTCCAGCAAGGAGAACAGTGAGCAGCAGAGTAATAACATCACCAAATCTCTCTCCAAATCTGCTGGGACAAGCAGTACCGATGATCTCACACTGTATATACACAGCTATGATGCTTTATGCTCAAGAGTGCTTAGGCACAGGAAGTTCACTGCTATTTTTCAGGGGGAATTTTTAAAAAAGTATATTTTTCATCTTTCACATGATAGGCCCGCTCGGATCCGCCTGTCCGTTTTTTCAGGCGGATCTGAGTGGGACACCCATTGACTTGTATGGACAGACGGATGTCAGTGGAGATGTGTCCACTGACCGATCCGATCCAAAAAGATCTTCTCAAAACAGACGGATGGTGATATGTTCGCCATCCATCTTGCGGATCGGATGAAAATGGACATGCTGTCCATTTTCGTCCAATCTTCCCATAGAGGAGAGCGGGGCTCTAAAAAGGTCCGTCCCTGCACAGTGAGAAGAGACGGACCTGTCATCCGCCGGCTCAGCGGGGATCAACGGAGCGATCTCCCACTGAGCTAGCGGAGTCCGCCGAGCAGATCCTCCCAGTATGAAGGGGCCTACAGGGTTTTATAGCCCAAGCTACAGAAGTAGGACACTAGGCAGAAAGAAGACTTGGCACCTCCTATGGGCAGTCCTCTCTGGGAATAAAACCCATTTTCTGCTACAGGCTTCCAGTCATTCTACCTAGTGTCTTCAGGAGTATGGACAATGTTTGTCCAGTCCTGGATGTCAGGGCCCTGAATGCCTTCATGCGGGTCCACAAGTTCAAGATAGAATCCATTCGTTGGAACTCCTTGGTGTGGTGCGGAGTGTTGGCATGTTGCCCTGAGTTCTTTCTCCAATAGTTGGTTTGCCCACCCCTCGTTGTGGCACTACTTGGGGAAACCCCTGTTTGGTCATGTTTTATGGATTAAGAAGAGAGGCTATGTCCATCAATGATCGTAAGAGAAACCAGGATTTTTTTGTTGCTCACTGTAAAAATTCCTTTCTCTGAGTTCTTTGATGGACACAGCACCCACCCCTCTATGGAACCTCTTCTTTGACACTGCTATTGGCTGACTGGAGGCCTATAGCAGAGAGGAGTTTTATGGCCATAGAGGACTGCCCATTAGAGGCGCTGAGTCTTTTTTCTGTCTAGTGTCCTACTCCTATAGGTGGGGCTTAAAAATTTGTTTGCGCCAAAGTATAGCCCAGAAAAGGGAATTTTAATTCTGACACACTCTACAAAAAATTTCAAGGCTTTGTAGTCCATATTTGGCCCTCTGGCAAAGGCCTGGCCTTTCCTACAACTGAGGACCGTGGACCACCACCATAGACCTTTACTTAGTATCATCCAGAGTCGATCTTCACAATGACAGGATCTATATAATATAAACATTTTGAACTAAGGAAGACACTCGATTGAGCTTTAGAACATTTTCAACATTATAGAACAAGTTCAGATGAATGGGACCAACCCCTACAAGTGTTATATATTTATTATCCCCCTGTGTACACTGTGTAAGATAATCCCAGGCAGCAGGTTCTTCAAATTCTGTCTCTTAATCTTTCAGGAGCAACTGTATTACAGCAACTTGCAGGAGAGCATCAACAGTCTGGCCCAGAAGCTGGAGAAACTTGGCCGGGCAGAGAGCCGCGGCACATCCAACCGGAGGAAGCACCTTAACAGAATGTGAGCAGTGGGGCTATAAGGAGGTGACAGGGTCAGGGCAGGCAGAGGAGCCCACCAAGGCTGACAAATGGGGGGATCTCTTATACAAATGTCTGTTTTGTACAATATATTTCTTCGATCCAACGTTGACTTCTCATAACTTATTCATAGATCATGCATGGTAGACACTGGAGGGTAGGTCTTGTACAAAAACCCACCAATAAAATGTAAGCTCAGCACAGTCCAGAAAAGGAACCATTCAGACCCATAGGCACTCTTATAAATTTTAAAGCACTCTGCAGTCAGTCATGTCTAGCACACCTCCAGCATTGGATGAAGTTGGAAATTCGCTATCCGCTAATCCGTTTGGTCTTTGCACGTTCCTGAATGGATGCCTTCAGATTTTGCTTTCTCCATTCTAAGTAAAAAAAAAACATCACAACATCTGGATATTCTACAAGAATCACATTTTTTTTCTTTCAATTTTGCCATTGAGTCTGCTCTAGAATAATTTTTTAGTATGTAGACGTTTACATGATCTCATCCCATGTAAAAAAAAAGGATAGAAAAGTACGCAGAACGGCTATAAATGGCGAAATACAGCAAAAGGAGTAAAAATAATTCCACCATGAGCCAAGTCCCTTTTCCAGACTTCCTTTAGGTACGATATAATGTAACACCAGGTTTAAAAGGCTACAAATCAGAAGTCAAAGGGTTAGAATATTGTGAAAATTAAATACAGAGAAATTTGCCGAATCAGCTTTATAAATAGGTGACACCACCAATGAAAATATCATACACTATCACCACTTACAAGTGGCCCCTTAGCGTCGCAAAGAAGGAGGCAGAGTGACCAAGGACTGAACTTCTGACATAACGCTGGTATCGGTGATCCAGACTGGCCAGAGTCATCTACAAACTTACGGTTAGCATAGATGAATGGGGAGCTCTTCCAACCCCTGTTGGATAGTTGGGGAGATTTTCTTTATTATCGTTTTTAAGAGCTCTGCTAATGATAAAATTGGAGATAATCTTCACCTTGTGTGTATGGACATTGGTATATTAGACAATAGCGAACTACAGAATAGTATAAAGGATGGCGTTTCTGGATCATTCAGGAATTTGTTACCAAGGCAAAGCAACACATGTAGGAGAAACAGTGTAATTAGAGGGAGATATTAAACCAATACGAGAAGAGCCACCCTACCAGTTATGACATCATTATGATGTCACATTCCCTCCTAAAGAATGTAAACACTCAGCCATAAAACCAATAACAATAAATATATAAGGGTATAATTTTATACATTTTTCTTTACAATATAAAGGCACACTGTCCATTGTATGTGTTCTTTCTCAAAGGAGAGGTCAGATGACTATCTAATTGACTGATTGCTTGCCCTATGTATGGACAGTGCAGACACTTTTTAATAAAATTAGCGATCTTTATTTCTCTCCTGGCAGGTGGCTGAGGCTCCAGGGCTCTCTGGATGAATATCAGCGGAGTCTACAGCTGGCCCTGGAAGGTGCTTCACTCTGGCAGCAGGCGGACACTGTCCTGAGGGCCATGCAGGAGAAGGTGAGGCTGGGTCTGGGGAGACAATGGTCAGGTGTTTATTATACACCATATCACTCATTGTTGCCAGGATAGGTAGGTGAGGGTATAGACAGGACATTGAGGGAGGTACTATACCAAAATCAGAAAGTATCCTCTATACGAGCCTTTCTCCAAGGAATTCCGTGAGCAATGCTCTACTTCCCCAACCCCCAGATGACCAACCACTGGCAACAATGATCCTTTAGCTATGTGTAAGAGGGGTTTCTTCCCAATGACCACAGAGGTAAGGAACATCCTTCCTGGTGGCCATCACACTAATGTTCTGTGAACTCTAGATATAGTAATTATTAACAGGGGTTCTTTGACTGCTGTAAGTTATTTTAAGGGTTCTCCCATGTTAAAAAAAAGTTGAGGAAGCCTGGTCTATGCTATACCTGAAATCAGAAATCAACATCTATGGTATACCCAAAATTATCAACGCCAGCTATATTTTGTCTATGCTCAGCATCACTGTAGAAAGCTGCACAGATATTTATACAAATTGCTTACTACACATTGAACTCTGTTTCTCCCCCAGAAGGACGCAGCTGATGGACACAGAGACCAGGATCTCAGGGATATTGCTAGTCAGATTATGGTATGAAAATATTCATCATATATCCAAACACCTGCCTCTTCTCTCCTTTGTCTTCTGTCTTCTCTCTCCTCTTCTCACCTCTGTGTCTTCTGTGCTCTCTTCTCATCTCTGTGCCTTCTGTCCTCTCTCTTCTCACCTCTGTGCCTTCTGTCCTCTCTTCTCACCTCTGTGCCTTCTGTCCTCTCTCTTCTCACCTCTGTGCCTTCTGTCCTCTCTTCTCACCTCTGTGCCTTCTGTCCTCTCTCTTCTCACCTCTGTGCCTTCTGTCCTCTCTTCTCACCTCTGTGCCTTCTGTCCTCTCTCTTCTCACCTCTGTGCCTTCTGTCCTCTCTTCTCACCTCTGTGCCTTCTGTCCTCTCTCTTCTCACCTCTGTGCCTTCTGTCCTCTCTCTTCCCACTTCTGTGTCTTCTGTCCTCTCTCTTCTCACCTCTGTGCCTTCTGTCCTCTCTTCTCATCTCTGTGCCTTCTGTCCTCTCTCTCCTCTTCTCACCTCTGTGCCTTCTGTCCTCTCTTCTCACCTCTGTGCCTTCTGTCCTTTCTTCTCATCTCTGTGCCTTCTGTCCTCTCTTCTCGCCTCTGTGCCTTCTGTCCTTTCTTCTCATCTCTGTGCCTTCTGTCCTCTCTTCTCATCTCTGTGCCTTCTGTCCTCTCTTTTCATCTCTGTGCCTTCTGTCCTCTCTTCTCATCTCTGTGCCTTCTGTCCTCTCTTTTCATCTCTGTGCCTTCTGTCCTCTCTCTTCTCACCTCTGTGCCTTCTGTCCTCTCTTTTCATCTCTGTGCCTTCTGTCCTCTCTCTTCTCACCTCTGTGCCTTCTGTCCTCTCTTCTCACCTCTGTGCCTTCTGTCCTCTCTTCTCATCTCTGTGCCTTCTGTCCTCTCTTCTCACCTCTGTGCCTTCTGTCCTCTCTTCTCACCTCTGTGCCTTCTGTCCTCTCTTCTCATCTCTGTGCCTTCTGTCCTCTCTCTCCTCTTCTCACCTCTGTGCCTTCTGTCCTCTCTTCTCACCTCTGTGCCTTCTGTCCTTTCTTCTCATCTCTGTGCCTTCTGTCCTCTCTTCTCATCTCTGTGCCTTCTGTCCTCTCTTTTCATCTCTGTGCCTTCTGTCCTCTCTCTTCTCATCTCTGTGCCTTCTGTCCTCTCTTCTCACCTCTGTGCCTTCTGTCCTCTCTTCTCACCTCTGTGCCTTCTGTCCTCTCTTCTCATCTCTGTGCCTTCTGTCCTCTCTCTCCTCTTCTCACCTCTGTGCCTTCTGTCCTCTCTTCTCACCTCTGTGCCTTCTGTCCTCTCTTCTCATCTCTGTGCCTTCTGTCCTCTCTTTTCATCTCTGTGCCTTCTGTCCTCTCTCTTCTCACCTCTGTGCCTTCTGTCCTCTCTTCTCACCTCTGTGCCTTCTGTCCTCTCTCTTCTCACCTCTGTGCCTTCTGTCCTTTCTTCTCATCTCTGTGCCTTCTGTCCTCTCTTCTCATCTCTGTGCCTTCTGTGCTCTCTTTTCATCTCTGTGCCTTCTGTCCTCTCTCTTCTCATCTCTGTGCCTTATGTCCTCTCTTTTCATCTCTGTGCCTTCTGTCCTCTCTCTTCTCACCTCTGTGCCTTCTGTCCTCTCTCTTCTCACCTCTGTGCCTTCTGTCCTCTCTTCCCACCTCTGTGCCTTCTGTCCTCTCTTCTCACCTCTGTGCCTTCTGTCCTCTCTTCTCACCTCTGTGCCTTCTGTCCTCTCTTCTCATCTCTGTGCCTTCTGTCCTCTCTTCTCATCTCTGTGCCTTCTGTCCTCTCTTCTCATCTCTGTGCCTTCTGTCCTCTCTCTTCCCACCTCTGTGCCTTCTATCTTCTCTCTTCTCACCTCTGTGCCTTCTATCTTCTCTCTTCTCACCTCTGTGCCTTCTGTCCTCTCTCTTCTCACCTCTGTGTGTTCTGTCCTCTCTCTTCCCACCTCTGTGTCTTCTATCCTCTCTCTTCTCACCTCTGTACCTTCTTTCCTCTCTTCTCACCTCTGTGCCTTCTGTCCTCTCTCTCCTCTTCTCACCTCTGTGCCTTCTGTCCTCTCTACCCACTACGGTGTCTTCTGTCCTCTCTACCCACCTCTGTGACTTCTATCTTCTCTCTTCTCACCTCTGTGCCTTCTGTCCTCTCTCTTCTCACCTCTGTGCCTTCTGTCCTCTCTTCTCATCTCTGTGCCTTCTGTCCTCTCTTCTCATCTCTGTGTCTTCTGTCCTCTCTCTTCCCACCTCTGTGCCTTCTATCTTCTCTCTTCTCACCTCTGTGCCTTCTATCTTCTCACCTCTGTGTCTTCTGTCCTCTCTCTTCCCACCTCTGTGCCTTCTATCTTCTCTCTTCTCATCTCTGTGCCTTCTGTCCTCTCTTCTCATCTCTGTGCCTTCTGTCCTCTCTCTTCTCACCTCTGTGCCTTCTATCTTCTCTCTTCTCACCTCTGTGTCTTCTGTCCTCTCTTCTCACCTCTGTGCCTTCTGTCCTCTCTCTTCTCACCTCTGTGCCTTCTGTCCTCTCTCTTCTCACCTCTGTGCCTTCTGTCCTCTCTTCTCATCTCTGTGCCTTCTGTCCTCTCTCTCCTCTTCTCACCTCTGTGCCTTCTGTCCTCTCTTCTCACCTCTGTGCCTTCTGTCCTCTCTCTTCTCATCTCTGTGCCTTCTGTCCTCTCTCTTCTCACCTCTGTGCCTTCTGTCCTCTCTCTTCTCATCTCTGTGCCTTATGTCCTCTCTTTTCATCTCTGTGCCTTCTGTCCTCTCTCTTCTCACCTCTGTGCCTTCTGTCCTCTCTTCCCACCTCTGTGCCTTCTGTCCTCTCTTCTCACCTCTGTGCCTTCTGTCCTCTCTTCTCACCTCTGTGCCTTCTGTCCTCTCTTCTCATCTCTGTGCCTTCTGTCCTCTCTTCTCATCTCTGTGCCTTCTGTCCTCTCTCTTCCCACCTCTGTGCCTTCTATCTTCTCTCTTCTCACCTCTGTGCCTTCTATCTTCTCTCTTCTCACCCCTGTGCCTTCTGTCCTCTCTCTTCTCACCTCTGTGCCTTCTGTCCTCTCTCTTCTCACCTCTGTGCCTTCTGTCCTCTCTCTTCCCACCTCTGTGTCTTCTGTCCTCTCTCTTCTCACCTCTGTACCTTCTGTCCTCTCTTCTCACCTCTGTGCCTTCTGTCCTCTCTCTCCTCTTCTCACCTCTGTGCCTTCTGTCCTCTCTACCCACTACTGTGTCTTCTGTCCTCTCTACCCACCTCTGTGACTTCTATCTTCTCTCTTCTCACCTCTGTGCCTTCTGTCCTCTCTCTTCTCACCTCTGTGCCTTCTGTCCTCTCTCTTCTCACCTCTGTGCCTTCTGTCCTCTCTCTTCCCACTTCTGTGTCTTCTGTCCTCTCTCTTCTCACCTCTGTGCCTTCTGTCCTCTCTTCTCATCTCTGTGCCTTCTGTCCTCTCTCTCCTCTTCTCACCTCTGTGCCTTCTGTCCTCTCTTCTCACCTCTGTGCCTTCTGTCCTTTCTTCTCATCTCTGTGCCTTCTGTCCTCTCTTCTCGCCTCTGTGCCTTCTGTCCTTTCTTCTCATCTCTGTGCCTTCTGTCCTCTCTTCTCATCTCTGTGCCTTCTGTCCTCTCTTTTCATCTCTGTGCCTTCTGTCCTCTCTTCTCATCTCTGTGCCTTCTGTCCTCTCTTTTCATCTCTGTGCCTTCTGTCCTCTCTCTTCTCACCTCTGTGCCTTCTGTCCTCTCTTTTCATCTCTGTGCCTTCTGTCCTCTCTCTTCTCACCTCTGTGCCTTCTGTCCTCTCTTCTCACCTCTGTGCCTTCTGTCCTCTCTTCTCATCTCTGTGCCTTCTGTCCTCTCTTCTCACCTCTGTGCCTTCTGTCCTCTCTTCTCACCTCTGTGCCTTCTGTCCTCTCTTCTCATCTCTGTGCCTTCTGTCCTCTCTCTCCTCTTCTCACCTCTGTGCCTTCTGTCCTCTCTTCTCACCTCTGTGCCTTCTGTCCTTTCTTCTCATCTCTGTGCCTTCTGTCCTCTCTTCTCATCTCTGTGCCTTCTGTCCTCTCTTTTCATCTCTGTGCCTTCTGTCCTCTCTCTTCTCATCTCTGTGCCTTCTGTCCTCTCTTCTCACCTCTGTGCCTTCTGTCCTCTCTTCTCATCTCTGTGCCTTCTGTCCTCTCTCTCCTCTTCTCACCTCTGTGCCTTCTGTCCTCTCTTCTCACCTCTGTGCCTTCTGTCCTCTCTTCTCATCTCTGTGCCTTCTGTCCTCTCTTTTCATCTCTGTGCCTTCTGTCCTCTCTCTTCTCACCTCTGTGCCTTCTGTCCTCTCTTCTCACCTCTGTGCCTTCTGTCCTCTCTCTTCTCACCTCTGTGCCTTCTGTCCTTTCTTCTCATCTCTGTGCCTTCTGTCCTCTCTTCTCATCTCTGTGCCTTCTGTGCTCTCTTTTCATCTCTGTGCCTTCTGTCCTCTCTCTTCTCATCTCTGTGCCTTATGTCCTCTCTTTTCATCTCTGTGCCTTCTGTCCTCTCTCTTCTCACCTCTGTGCCTTCTGTCCTCTCTCTTCTCACCTCTGTGCCTTCTGTCCTCTCTTCCCACCTCTGTGCCTTCTGTCCTCTCTTCTCACCTCTGTGCCTTCTGTCCTCTCTTCTCACCTCTGTGCCTTCTGTCCTCTCTTCTCATCTCTGTGCCTTCTGTCCTCTCTTCTCATCTCTGTGCCTTCTGTCCTCTCTTCTCATCTCTGTGCCTTCTGTCCTCTCTCTTCCCACCTCTGTGCCTTCTATCTTCTCTCTTCTCACCTCTGTGCCTTCTATCTTCTCTCTTCTCACCTCTGTGCCTTCTGTCCTCTCTCTTCTCACCTCTGTGTGTTCTGTCCTCTCTCTTCCCACCTCTGTGTCTTCTATCCTCTCTCTTCTCACCTCTGTACCTTCTTTCCTCTCTTCTCACCTCTGTGCCTTCTGTCCTCTCTCTCCTCTTCTCACCTCTGTGCCTTCTGTCCTCTCTACCCACTACGGTGTCTTCTGTCCTCTCTACCCACCTCTGTGACTTCTATCTTCTCTCTTCTCACCTCTGTGCCTTCTGTCCTCTCTCTTCTCACCTCTGTGCCTTCTGTCCTCTCTTCTCATCTCTGTGCCTTCTGTCCTCTCTTCTCATCTCTGTGCCTTCTGTCCTCTCTTCTCATCTCTGTGTCTTCTGTCCTCTCTCTTCCCACCTCTGTGCCTTCTATCTTCTCTCTTCTCACCTCTGTGCCTTCTATCTTCTCACCTCTGTGTCTTCTGTCCTCTCTCTTCCCACCTCTGTGCCTTCTATCTTCTCTCTTCTCATCTCTGTGCCTTCTGTCCTCTCTTCTCATCTCTGTGCCTTCTGTCCTCTCTCTTCTCACCTCTGTGCCTTCTATCTTCTCTCTTCTCACCTCTGTGTCTTCTGTCCTCTCTTCTCACCTCTGTGCCTTCTGTCCTCTCTCTTCTCACCTCTGTGCCTTCTGTCCTCTCTCTTCTCACCTCTGTGCCTTCTGTCCTCTCTTCTCATCTCTGTGCCTTCTGTCCTCTCTCTCCTCTTCTCACCTCTGTGCCTTCTGTCCTCTCTTCTCACCTCTGTGCCTTCTGTCCTTTCTTCTCATCTCTGTGCCTTCTGTCCTCTCTTCTCATCTCTGTGCCTTCTGTCCTCTCTTTTCACCTCTGTGCCTTCTGTCCTCTCTCTTCTCACCTCTGTGCCTTCTGTCCTCTCTCTTCCCACCTCTGTGTCTTCTGTCCTCTCTCTTCTCACCTCTGTACCTTCTGTCCTCTCTTCTCACCTCTGTGCCTTCTGTCCTCTCTCTCCTCTTCTCACCTCTGTGCCTTCTGTCCTCTCTACCCACTACTGTGTCTTCTGTCCTCTCTACCCACCTCTGTGACTTCTATCTTCTCTCTTCTCACCTCTGTGCCTTCTGTCCTCTCTCTTCTCACCTCTGTGCCTTCTGTCCTCTCTCTTCTCACCTCTGTGCCTTCTGTCCTCTCTCTTCCCACTTCTGTGTCTTCTGTCCTCTCTCTTCTCACCTCTGTGCCTTCTGTCCTCTCTTCTCATCTCTGTGCCTTCTGTCCTCTCTCTCCTCTTCTCACCTCCGTGCCTTCTGTCCTCTCTTCTCACCTCTGTGCCTTCTGTCCTTTCTTCTCATCTCTGTGCCTTCTGTCCTCTCTTCTCGCCTCTGTGCCTTCTGTCCTTTCTTCTCATCTCTGTGCCTTCTGTCCTCTCTTCTCATCTCTGTGCCTTCTGTCCTCTCTTTTCATCTCTGTGCCTTCTGTCCTCTCTTCTCATCTCTGTGCCTTCTGTCCTCTCTTTTCATCTCTGTGCCTTCTGTCCTCTCTCTTCTCACCTCTGTGCCTTCTGTCCTCTCTTTTCATCTCTGTGCCTTCTGTCCTCTCTCTTCTCACCTCTGTGCCTTCTGTCCTCTCTTCTCACCTCTGTGCCTTCTGTCCTCTCTTCTCATCTCTGTGCCTTCTGTCCTCTCTTCTCACCTCTGTGCCTTCTGTCCTCTCTTCTCACCTCTGTGCCTTCTGTCCTCTCTTCTCATCTCTGTGCCTTCTGTCCTCTCTCTCCTCTTCTCACCTCTGTGCCTTCTGTCCTCTCTTCTCACCTCTGTGCCTTCTGTCCTTTCTTCTCATCTCTGTGCCTTCTGTCCTCTCTTCTCATCTCTGTGCCTTCTGTCCTCTCTTTTCATCTCTGTGCCTTCTGTCCTCTCTCTTCTCATCTCTGTGCCTTTTGTCCTCTCTTCTCACCTCTGTGCCTTCTGTCCTCTCTTCTCATCTCTGTGCCTTCTGTCCTCTCTCTCCTCTTCTCACCTCTGTGCCTTCTGTCCTCTCTTCTCACCTCTGTGCCTTCTGTCCTCTCTTCTCATCTCTGTGCCTTCTGTCCTCTCTTTTCATCTCTGTGCCTTCTGTCCTCTCTCTTCTCACCTCTGTGCCTTCTGTCCTCTCTTCTAACCTCTGTGCCTTCTGTCCTCTCTCTTCTCACCTCTGTGCCTTCTGTCCTTTCTTCTCATCTCTGTGCCTTCTGTCCTCTCTTCTCATCTCTGTGCCTTCTGTGCTCTCTTTTCATCTCTGTGCCTTCTGTCCTCTCTCTTCTCATCTCTGTGCCTTATGTCCTCTCTTTTCATCTCTGTGCCTTCTGTCCTCTCTCTTCTCACCTCTGTGCCTTCTGTCCTCTCTCTTCTCACCTCTGTGCCTTCTGTCCTCTCTTCCCACCTCTGTGCCTTCTGTCCTCTCTTCTCACCTCTGTGCCTTCTGTCCTCTCTTCTCACCTCTGTGCCTTCTGTCCTCTCTTCTCATCTCTGTGCCTTCTGTCCTCTCTTCTCATCTCTGTGCCTTCTGTCCTCTCTTCTCATCTCTGTGCCTTCTGTCCTCTCTCTTCCCACCTCTGTGCCTTCTATCTTCTCTCTTCTCACCTCTGTGCCTTCTATCTTCTCTCTTCTCACCTCTGTGCCTTCTGTCCTCTCTCTTCTCACCTCTGTGTGTTCTGTCCTCTCTCTTCCCACCTCTGTGTCTTCTATCCTCTCTCTTCTCACCTCTGTACCTTCTTTCCTCTCTTCTCACCTCTGTGCCTTCTGTCCTCTCTCTCCTCTTCTCACCTCTGTGCCTTCTGTCCTCTCTACCCACTACGGTGTCTTCTGTCCTCTCTACCCACCTCTGTGACTTCTATCTTCTCTCTTCTCACCTCTGTGCCTTCTGTCCTCTCTCTTCTCACCTCTGTGCCTTCTGTCCTCTCTTCTCATCTCTGTGCCTTCTGTCCTCTCTTCTCATCTCTGTGTCTTCTGTCCTCTCTCTTCCCACCTCTGTGCCTTCTATCTTCTCTCTTCTCACCTCTGTGCCTTCTATCTTCTCACCTCTGTGTCTTCTGTCCTCTCTCTTCCCACCTCTGTGCCTTCTATCTTCTCTCTTCTCATCTCTGTGCCTTCTGTCCTCTCTTCTCATCTCTGTGCCTTCTGTCCTCTCTCTTCTCACCTCTGTGCCTTCTATCTTCTCTCTTCTCACCTCTGTGTCTTCTGTCCTCTCTTCTCACCTCTGTGCCTTCTGTCCTCTCTCTTCTCACCTCTGTGCCTTCTGTCCTCTCTCTTCTCACCTCTGTGCCTTCTGTCCTCTCTTCTCATCTCTGTGCCTTCTGTCCTCTCTCTCCTCTTCTCACCTCTGTGCCTTCTGTCCTCTCTCTTCTCACCTCTGTGCCTTCTGTCCTCTCTTTTCATCTCTGTGCCTTCTGTCCTCTCTCTTCTCATCTCTGTGCCTTCTGTCCTCTCTTTTCATCTCTGTGCCTTCTGTCCTCTCTCTTCTCATCTCTGTGCCTTCTGTCCTCTCTCTTCTCACCTCTGTGCCTTCTGTCCTCTCTCTTCTCATCTCTGTGCCTTATGTCCTCTCTTTTCATCTCTGTGCCTTCTGTCCTCTCTCTTCTCACCTCTGTGCCTTCTGTCCTCTCTTCCCACCTCTGTGCCTTCTGTCCTCTCTTCTCACCTCTGTGCCTTCTGTCCTCTCTTCTCACCTCTGTGCCTTCTGTCCTCTCTTCTCATCTCTGTGCCTTCTGTCCTCTCTTCTCATCTCTGTGCCTTCTGTCCTCTCTCTTCCCACCTCTGTGCCTTCTATCTTCTCTCTTCTCACCTCTGTGCCTTCTATCTTCTCTCTTCTCACCCCTGTGCCTTCTGTCCTCTCTCTTCTCACCTCTGTGCCTTCTGTCCTCTCTCTTCTCACCTCTGTGCCTTCTGTCCTCTCTCTTCCCACCTCTGTGTCTTCTGTCCTCTCTCTTCTCACCTCTGTACCTTCTGTCCTCTCTTCTAACCTCTGTGCCTTCTGTCCTCTCTCTTCTCACCTCTGTGCCTTCTGTCCTTTCTTCTCATCTCTGTGCCTTCTGTCCTCTCTTCTCATCTCTGTGCCTTCTGTGCTCTCTTTTCATCTCTGTGCCTTCTGTCCTCTCTCTTCTCATCTCTGTGCCTTATGTCCTCTCTTTTCATCTCTGTGCCTTCTGTCCTCTCTCTTCTCACCTCTGTGCCTTCTGTCCTCTCTCTTCTCACCTCTGTGCCTTCTGTCCTCTCTTCCCACCTCTGTGCCTTCTGTCCTCTCTTCTCACCTCTGTGCCTTCTGTCCTCTCTTCTCACCTCTGTGCCTTCTGTCCTCTCTTCTCATCTCTGTGCCTTCTGTCCTCTCTTCTCATCTCTGTGCCTTCTGTCCTCTCTTCTCATCTCTGTGCCTTCTGTCCTCTCTCTTCCCACCTCTGTGCCTTCTATCTTCTCTCTTCTCACCTCTGTGCCTTCTATCTTCTCTCTTCTCACCTCTGTGCCTTCTGTCCTCTCTCTTCTCACCTCTGTGTGTTCTGTCCTCTCTCTTCCCACCTCTGTGTCTTCTATCCTCTCTCTTCTCACCTCTGTACCTTCTTTCCTCTCTTCTCACCTCTGTGCCTTCTGTCCTCTCTCTCCTCTTCTCACCTCTGTGCCTTCTGTCCTCTCTACCCACTACGGTGTCTTCTGTCCTCTCTACCCACCTCTGTGACTTCTATCTTCTCTCTTCTCACCTCTGTGCCTTCTGTCCTCTCTCTTCTCACCTCTGTGCCTTCTGTCCTCTCTTCTCATCTCTGTGCCTTCTGTCCTCTCTTCTCATCTCTGTGTCTTCTGTCCTCTCTCTTCCCACCTCTGTGCCTTCTATCTTCTCTCTTCTCACCTCTGTGCCTTCTATCTTCTCACCTCTGTGTCTTCTGTCCTCTCTCTTCCCACCTCTGTGCCTTCTATCTTCTCTCTTCTCATCTCTGTGCCTTCTGTCCTCTCTTCTCATCTCTGTGCCTTCTGTCCTCTCTCTTCTCACCTCTGTGCCTTCTATCTTCTCTCTTCTCACCTCTGTGTCTTCTGTCCTCTCTTCTCACCTCTGTGCCTTCTGTCCTCTCTCTTCTCACCTCTGTGCCTTCTGTCCTCTCTCTTCTCACCTCTGTGCCTTCTGTCCTCTCTTCTCATCTCTGTGCCTTCTGTCCTCTCTCTCCTCTTCTCACCTCTGTGCCTTCTGTCCTCTCTTCTCACCTCTGTGCCTTCTGTCCTTTCTTCTCATCTCTGTGCCTTCTGTCCTCTCTTCTCATCTCTGTGCCTTCTGTCCTCTCTTTTCATCTCTGTGCCTTCTGTCCTCTCTCTTCTCATCTCTGTGCCTTCTGTCCTCTCTCTTCTCACCTCTGTGCCTTCTGTCCTCTCTCTTCTCATCTCTGTGCCTTATGTCCTCTCTTTTCATCTCTGTGCCTTCTGTCCTCTCTCTTCTCACCTCTGTGCCTTCTGTCCTCTCTTCCCACCTCTGTGCCTTCTGTCCTCTCTTCTCACCTCTGTGCCTTCTGTCCTCTCTTCTCACCTCTGTGCCTTCTGTCCTCTCTTCTCATCTCTGTGCCTTCTGTCCTCTCTTCTCATCTCTGTGCCTTCTGTCCTCTCTCTTCCCACCTCTGTGCCTTCTATCTTCTCTCTTCTCACCTCTGTGCCTTCTATCTTCTCTCTTCTCACCCCTGTGCCTTCTGTCCTCTCTCTTCTCACCTCTGTGCCTTCTGTCCTCTCTCTTCTCACCTCTGTGCCTTCTGTCCTCTCTCTTCCCACCTCTGTGTCTTCTGTCCTCTCTCTTCTCACCTCTGTACCTTCTGTCCTCTCTTCTCACCTCTGTGCCTTCTGTCCTCTCTCTCCTCTTCTCACCTCTGTGCCTTCTGTCCTCTCTACCCACTACTGTGTCTTCTGTCCTCTCTACCCACCTCTGTGTCTTCTGTCCTCACTCTTCCCACCTCTGTGCCTTCTATCTTCTCTCTTCTCACCTCTGTGCCTTCTATCTTCTCACCTCTGTGTCTTCTGTCCTCTCTCTTCCCACCTCTGTGCCTTCTATCTTCTCATCTCTGTGCCTTCTGTCCTCTCTTCTCATCTCTGTGCCTTCTGTCCTCTCTCTTCTCACCTCTGTGCCTTCTATCTTCTCTCTTCTCACCTCTGTGTCTTCTGTCCTCTCTTCTCACCTCTGTGCCTTCTGTCCTCTCTCTTCTCACCTCTGTGCCTTCTGTCCTCTCTCTTCTCACCTCTGTGCCTTCTGTCCTCTATTCTCATCTCTGTGCCTTCTGTCCTCTGTTTCTACTCGCCTCTGGGTCTCCTGTCCTTTGTCTCTCCTCTCCTCCACTCTGTCTCTGCTGTACTCTGTCCCTTCCCTCTTCTCTCCTCTACTCTACCCCTGCCCCTCTCCTCTGTCTCTCTTTTCTTCTTCCCTCCTATCCTTTGATCTCCTCTCCCTCTCCTGCTGTTTCTCCTCTCCTCTGTCTCTGCTGTCTTCTGTTTCTCCTCTCCTCTGTCTTTGCTGTCCTGTGTCTCTCCTGTCCTCTATGTCTTCCCTCTTTTCACCTTTCCCTTTCCTTTCCCCTCTTCTCCTCTGCCTCTCCTTTGTCTCCGCTGTCCTCTGCCTCTCCTCTTTTTTCCCCTCCTCTCCTCTGTCTCACCTCTCCTCTTTCTCTTCTGTGTCTCTCCTGTCCTCTGTCTCTCCTCCCCCTCTCCTTTGTCTCTCTGGTCCTCTGTTTCTCCTCTCCCCTCCCTCCCCAATGTCTTTGCTGTCCTCTGTCTCTCCTTTCCATCTTCCTCTGTCTCTGCTGTCCCCTGTGTCTCCTCTTCTCCGTCTCTCCTCCTTCCTCTACTCTTCTTCTCTGTCTCTCCTCTAATCTGCCTCTGCTGTCCTCTATCTCTCCTGTTCTCTGTCTCTCATCTCCCCTGTCTCTGCTCTCCTCTGTCTCTGCCGTCCTTTGTCTCTCCTCTTCTCTGTCTCTGCTCTCCTCTGTCTCTGCTCTCCTCTGTCTCTGCCATCCTTTGTCTCTCTTCTTCTGTCTCTCTTCTTCTCTCCTCTCCTCTGTCTCTCCTCTCCTCTGTCCCTGCTGCCCTTTGTATTTACTGTCCTCTGTCTCTCCTGTCCTTTTCCCTCTTCCCATTTGTGTCTCTTATGATCTCTTCTCACCCATCTATCTCTCACCATTTCTCCTGCAGATGTTGGATGTCTCGGTGTCTCAGGTCTCCAGTCTGCACCCTGTTTTGGCCTCCAGAGCTTTGCACCGACAGCGGCAGGTGAAGGAGATTTGGTCCCAGCTTCAGCAGACAGTCCGGTATGGAGTCTTCTCCCTCTACTGCCATCCTTTCTTTTTTAAAGTTGAACCTAAATTAAGTTTAATGACAGAAGCAGTAAAAGTGACAAATGTGGATTTAGGGGAAGGGAGGGAATCCCGGGGTGGGATCATCCATAACATCTATCACAGAATTTTGCTGTAGATCCTACATGTAATTTATTATTACTTATCACTGCTAATCGAAATTTTAGCATTCATCATAATCAAAAAATAATCTCCTTCCATTTGGGTGAGGGAGAGATTGTTTGAAAGTCACCAGCAATACAGGCCAGGGGCATTTTGTATGATCATGTGCCTTAATTACACTTTAGTTTTAGTGATTGAAAGATCGAAACATTTAGATGCTTGCAGGAAGCTATGTACAGCACCCTGCTGGCCCCTCCCACCAGCCATGATCTGTCTGCATTGCATAGAAAAGCACAGAAACCCAATAATGATATCACTGCATCTAAAATAAGGTATATAATGAAAACAGAAAGGTCTCATTTAAATGTTTATATAGTATGTTGATAAGGGGAAAGGAGGGTCCGAAACTGTGAAATGCAAGGGATATCTATTTATTTTTGTTTAATTTGTATCCAATAGGAGACGTCATTGTACTATGTAGTTGTTAGTAGATTTAAAGTAGATTGTCCAATCAGATTGCTGGCTTATATAGCTGAATAGGTCTGAACATGAAACCCAGACTTCATAATGTAATTTGTAAAAGCAGCCAGAATTGTGTAGGGAAGTCAACCAGGGTTCCGTGGCATCCGAGAGTTCCTCCAGAGATGGCCAGGGGTTCCTTGAGCTGTGGCTTAATGACTTCCCATATGATGGCGCCTGCATTGTTCTGGGTCTAACACCACTCGGCATAGCCAACAGCATGACACCAATTACATTTTCAGCTGTTTGTAACGGTGGCATTTTGACCATCACTGTAAGTGGTGGCATTCTTTCCACTGACTCTGACACTGATTCATAAAATATAAAAATGCAGTCCTCATACTGGAGGCATTTAAGAGGGTCTTCGTGGTTGGCTGGTGTTGGTGCCAAAGCACAAGTCCCTACCAGTCCCGGCTAGTACACTGTCCTTTCTGCTGAGGCCAAACCCTCCACTATCTTGTGCTCTGCTCCTTGCCAAAGGCCTCGACACGAAATTCCCAGCCATAGACCTTTATATCCCAATGAAGGAATGTCCACACAATAAATAGACTTGCTGCAGTTTACTGGTGTTGTTCAGTAAACAGCATTACAGTCACATCACTAGGACATACATTTCGGAGTCACATGACGTACACGGTCAATCACATATAGTGGGCGGTCTGCAGTAGTCACAGGTGAAAGCACATGGAGCGCTTAACAGCCATCTCCCCACAGCCTCTCCTCTGCCCAGGGTCATCCGTACTCACAGGACTGTATTCTCTGTAGACATCTCCTAGCTGGGTAGATCTAATCTGGGAACGCTCCAGGGAACCAGCCTCATGCAGTGATCTCCAACATGGCCTAAAAGGCCCTGTTGCAATCCATCCTAGCCCCCACCTCCTTAAAGTGGAGATCCTCTGTGAAGCCTTGTGGCTTTATAGCCTGTTTCCTACTGCGCCTTGTGAATGGTCCCGTAGTCTTCTAGGACCTGTGATGTGTCCCAGAAGACTGCGGGGGAAGGAGGGGGTGGCAAACTTTGGGCTCAGGTCGCTGTGGTGATCTCAGCTGCAAGTAGGAGTGGGTGCCTGTCAAAACCAGGTACCTGCTCCCCCCCAAAAAAGTGCCAAATGTGGCAGTGGAGGGTCCAAACAAGCGGAGCTTCCCCTTTTGGGTGGAGCTTTGCTTTAGGGGCAGAATGTCTACAGCCAGCTCCTCCTGCATACAGGTCCTCTCCACCCGGCCACCTGCCCTGTCCGGGGCCTATATGTACTGGTTACATGCTGGCACATGGTGAATGTTTACAAAGCTCCCAACTGTCCCTGTTTTTGTAGAGTTGTTCTTTTAAGTGTTTCATGTCACATGTTCAGCAGATGACACAACGTAACTGTTTGGCCAAGATATTGCTTCGTCTGAAATTCCCACAATCTCTATAATTAGACATTAATAGCTAACACAAAGTCACTTTTGGTCCCTTAGGACAGGAAAGTCCTCGAGAGGCACCGCATTCACCAGAGAACTGGGTAACTCAATGACCCCCGACATACGGGAGCACAGCAGCGTGGGAAAGCAGCAGCAAAGCATCCTGGGAAGCCAGACCATTGTGTCTCAGGTCAGTGATCGGTGCTGGGAGAGAGCCAACAGGACACAAATGGTCCTCAGAGAGTTCTCAGAACTTCCTGAGTCTTAATATAAAACTTGACATCATCTTCTGTGACTCCAATAACTGTATTTATCTTCCCAGAAGGAGCCAAACACCGGGGACTGCAAAGTACAGATCCCGCTACGCCCAACGCCACAAACTGGACCCAGCAGGTAAACAAAATTCCAACCATTGTGTGCTCATACCTTCCCTCCCCTGGATTCACAAATCATATTCATGTTCATATTCTGTCCGTGTGTATTAGATGTGGACAATAACAAACATACATGGTTTTACTGGAGTGATCTGCACTACAACATTCAATTCTGAAAAAAAAGAAAAAATGATGATACATACAGTACATGTCATTATTATTATTACATATACTGTATGCTATACATATTATTATTGTCATTTCTTCCATCAGACCAAGAAACTGGAGGTTTTTAGTTGAAGGGTACCGAGGAAAGAATAGGTGCGAGGAACCAGGTTCTGAATAGGCAGAAACATGGATCTTTTTTTAGGATGTATCTGGTCTACAAACCAGAGGCTATGGATGGACAGTTGGATAATTGGTTCTATATTTAGAATGTATCTGGTATCTAAACCAGAGGCTCTGGATGGACGGCTGGATAATTGGTTCTATATTTAGAATGTATCTGGTATCTAAACCAGAGGCTCTGGATGGACAGTTGGATAAATGGTTCTATATTTAGAATATATCTGGTCTCTAAACCAGAGGCTCTGGATGGACAGTTAGATAAATGGCTCCAACATTTAGAATGTAACTGGTCTATAAACCAGAGGCTCTGGATGGACAGTTGGATAAATGGTCCTATATTTAGGATGTTTCTGGACTATTCACCAGAGGCTCTGGATGGACAGTTGGATAAATGGCTCAATATTTAGGATGTATCTGTCTATAAACCAGAGGCTTTGGATGGACAGTTGAATAAATGGTTCAATATTTAGGGTTTATCTGGTCTATAAACAACAGGCTCTGAATGGACTGTTGGATAAATGGCTCCATAATTTGGATGTATGTTGTTTATAAATCAGAGGCTCTGGGTGGACAGTTGGATGAATAGCTTCATATGTAGGATATATCTGGTCTATAAACCAAAGGCCCTGGATGGACAGTTGGATACATGGTTCGATATATCAGATGTATCTTGTCTATAAACCAAAGGCTCTGAATGGATGGTTGGATAAATGGCTCTATATTTAGGATGTATCTTGTCTATAAACCACAGGCTCTGGATGGACAGTTGGATAAATGGTTCTATATTTAGGATATATCTGGTCTATAAACCACAGGCTCTAGATGGACAGTTGGATAAATGGTTCTATATTTAGGATTATCTGTTCTACAAACCTTTGGCACTGGATGGACAATTGGGTAATGACATGTAATTATTATCTGTTATAAGATGAGAAGACAATGTTTCACATTGTTTTTGGTTTATTTTCTTTCTCTCACTAACTTGGTTTGTTGCACTGTGTGAAATATTGTGTGAACTAATTTCCCTTGTTTTTTCAAATTTTTAGCATATGTGGGAAGTTAATGAAGTGCAGAGAAGAGAGTGACAACAGTAAGAATAGTTGTCGGAGACACTCCCCACCTCCAGATAGTGAGGTGAGTTTTAGGCTCTGTTCCCTCCTGTTTGGAATAGAGCAGACAGACCCTTGTGCCTAGCTCCTCCCACTCAGCCAGCCCTGCCGCCTGTCAAAATATCCAAACAGCAGCTTCATCTGATTGGATGCAGGTGCTGATCAGTTGATAATTTTTCCACCTGGCTCCTTCAATTGTTCAATCAAAGGAGGGAGCCAACAGGGCCACCCAGAAACTGAAATTTGGTCAGTTTCTGATGAAATTCGTACAGTGTACAGCTTAAGTCATGTGTCATTGGGACAGAAAGTGATGAGAAATCTCCCATAGCCCATAATCCTACTCTATCCAAAAGAAAAAAGTTTTGTATCCAGTGTTAGACAATTTTTTTTCAGTGAAATCGAAGACCCTCCTTTAAATTGGTACACATTTGGGATAAATTACCTGAAAAAAGCACTTTGGGATAAGGGATCACAGGTATTAATTCTGACTAGTCCACAGAGCTTACAGTAATTTGTAGACAGGGTTCATTCCACACGTAGAGTACCTGCACTTTCTAAACCTTTTGTAGGAAGACAGTCTTCTCAGCGAGCTGAAGGCCACATCACAATGGCTACAGAATCTGGAACAGCTTCTATCAGAGCCTGCTGCCATGCGCAGTCCGGAGCTGGTCCGTCGGGACCTGAGGCAGGTGTCCTACCTGGAGAAACAGTTGAAGTCACGAGGCGTGGCTCTACATTCTGCAGGGAGAGCGATCCGGAGCTCCGGGTGGAGTGTGGACAAGGAGATGCAGGTCCAGGTCCGGGAGGTGGAGGAGAGGTGAGCAAGTGTTAACGTTGTACAGTTCTGAAAATGATTCAGGTACCGTATACATGTACAGTTGCCTTGATGCAGAAAAATGTGACCCTTCACTAATGCTTTGGTCATCTGAAAGTGTATCTAAAGGCCAAATATTTGGATCCTCTTTTGGGGTTCTCCTGGTTGGGAAATCAGCTGCACAGATCCATTTAAACTGCTACATCTGTTCGGTCTTCTCAGATTTGCACTAACAATAACAATTTGGAGGAGAATATTGGTTCTAGCGCTGAAGGTTAGTTTTTAGGATTCCTAGAGACAGAGGTAGCAGAGGAACTGGCTTGCTTAAAGCTCAAAGGCTAACTAAAGGCAAAACATTTTTTTTTCTTTTTCTAATCATGAATGGAGTGGAGAGACACCCTGTCAGGTTTTTATTTGTTGCCTAGATTCCCTTCTCTATTGGTCCTGTTTGCCATTATCAGTGAAGGTGTAAGAAAATCCAAATTTTGTCTTGACTTTAGAACAGTAATAGAGGAAAAGTCTTCCAATGTGGATACCCCAGGATTCCCTAACTTCCTCTCACTGCCTGCTTTGGCTATGGGATAAAAAGTAAAGGCAAATCTTCCCCCGGGGGGGACACAGATGGCAAAAAAAACAAAACAAAAGGGGTTATAACCCTCCCTTACTGTATCCAAAATGAAAAAAAAACAATTGCATTTAGGTACATTTTAATAAAGCAATGAGCCCTGATGCCAAAAATTGTTTATTACTAGAGGGATCACCAGCAGGAGGAAGGAGGTCCTGATTCCTCTATATTGATCTTTATATCACTAGAGGGGTCACCAGCAGGAGGAAAGAGGTCCTGATTCTTCTATATAGATCTTTATATCACTAGAGGGATCACCAGCAGGAGGAAGGAGGTCCTGATTCTTCTATATAGATCTTTATATCACTAGAGGGATCACCAGCAGGAGGAAGGAGGTCCTGGTTCCTCTATATAGATCTTTATACCACGAGAGGGATCACCAGCAGGAGGAAGGAGATCCTGATTCCTCTATGATCTTTATATCACTAGAGGGATCACCAGCAGGAGGAAGGAGGTCCTGGTTCCTCTATATAGATCTTTATATCACTAGAGGGGTCACCAGCAGGAGGAAGGAGGTCCTGATTCCTCTATGATCTTTATATCACTAGAGGGATCACCAGCAGGAGGAAGGAGGTCCTGGTTCCTCTATATAGATCTTTATATCACTAGAGGGGTCACCAGCAGGAGGAAGGAGGTCCTGGTTCCTCTATATAGATCTATATATCAAAACGTGAAAATTAAAAAAAACAATATAATAGTCCAAATCAATAATTGTGTATAAATTATTGTACATGAACAACATAAGTGATAAGTGAACAGTCCATATATGGCACATAAAAGTGGGTTCTTATGGTATAACACCTTTTGACGACAGTGCACCTCCACCACATGAATTGTGTGCTTACCAGAAGGCAAGCTTTTAAGAGCCTGCGGCTAAATACCCAGCCAGGGCCTTTATCCAAAAAGGAAGATGGTTATCCACAGCTAGTATTGGGAAGGAGCTTATATTGAGCACCAAATAGTCTGGGGAACTCAAGCATCGGCCACCAAGGAAAGAGTTCATGTGTTACCCAAAAAATATAAAGAGAGACTGCATAGTGTAAACCGTACCAAAAAGGATTTAATGGAATAAAAGGATTGCACTTACAAAGTAGAAGATAAAAACGATCATAAAAACAGCCAGCCAGCAAGCGAACACCCATCCACTGAGTAAGTGCGATGACGTCAACCTCCCTACGCGCGTTTCATCACAATTTGACATCGTCTAAGTGGACGGGTGTTCGCTTGCTCCTAAAAGCTTGCCTTGTGGTAAGCACGCAATTCATGTGGTGGAGGTGCACTGTCATCAAGATGTGTTATACCATAAGAACTCACTTTTATGTGCCATATATGGACTGTTAACTTATCACTTATGTTGTTCATGTACAATAATTTATACACAATTATTGATTTGGACTATTTTATTGTTTTTTTTCATTTTCACGTTTTTACTCATTTTTTTTTAGCGCTGCTACTTTGTATTATTTTTTTTTGTTTAATTTTTGTATTTATATATGTCATTCAGCGCTGTATTTTTCACTTTTTTATTAAGATCTAATTATCACTAGAGAGATCACTAGCAAGGGGAAGGAGGCCCTGAATCCTCTATATAGATCTTTATATCACTAGAGGGGTCACCAGCAGGAGGAAGGAGGTCCTGAAGGAGGTCCTGATTCCTCTATATAGATTTTTAGCTATTACTAGAGGGATCTCCAGCAGGGAGAAGGAGGTCCTGATTCCTTTATATAGATCTTTATATCTCTAGAGGGATCACCAGCAGCAGGGAGGAGGTCTTGATTCCCTTTACAGATCTTTTGTTATTACCAGAGGGATCACAAGTGAAAAGAAGGAGGTCCTGAAGGAGGTCCTGATTCCTCTATATAGATCTTTAGCTATTACTAGAGGGATCTCCAGCAGGGAGAAGGAGGTCCTGATTCCTCTATATAGATCCTTAGTTAAGCTGGCCAAACACATATTTTGCCATTCAGCTTTCAGCCAGATGTCGGGCAGGAGGTGGCTAACGTGGTTGCCCACTAAGCGCATTTCAAGCCAGTTTATCGGGAACTGGCCAATATTTGAACAGTATGTGGCCATCTTTGGACCTCATTTTGAATTTTGTGTCCAGTTCTGAAGACCTTGCTTACAAAAAAAGATATTGATGAGATAAAAGGGATGGAGGGATAAAAATGTACAAAGAGAGATGGCAGAAATGTATGTACAGTCTGTAAGAAAGAAAAAGGAGAGGGTATGGATGGAAATCTTTAAATACACAAGGTGTGTGAATAGGGTTCCAGAGGGCAGTATTTTCAATAAAAAAAAGACCAAGAACATGACCTCAAACTAGCAGAAGGAAAGTTCAACATTTACCGTATATACTCGAGTATAAGCCGACCCGAATATAAGCCGAGGCACCTAATTTTACCACAAAAAAACTAGGAAAACTTATTGACTCGAGTATAAGCCTAGGGTGAGAAATGCGCAGCTACTTTAAGTGGAAAAGAGGGTCAACAATGCCCATTTGCAGCCTCACTGTGCCCATTTGTATGCCTTACTGTGCCCATTGGCAGCCATAGGTCCCCAGAACTTTAAAGGTTTCCTACATGCCCCCGTAGCTGCAGACAAAATTTGGGGTCTCTGGACCCAAAGGGTCCCGAAATGACATTGCTGCAGATGGACACATTTGACTGACTTTGTGGCCCCATATCTCGGGGCTACTTGACCAAATTTGGTGTGCAAACCCAGTGGAACTAGCACTACAACATATCCAAAGGGGTTCCTGGCACTAAGTGGCCCTGAGATAAAGGGCCCCAAAGTCGGTTTGGAAAATGTCATTATCTGCTGCTGAAAAGTGCTTGACTCGAGTATAAGCCGAGGGGGGCACTTTCAGCACAAAAAAATGTGCTGAAAAACTCGGCTTATACTCGAGTATATACAGTACCTTAGAAAGTATAATTTTACAGAAATAGTAGTTGATGCTTGGAACAGACTTCCAGCAGCAGTAGTATGGCAGTCAACAGTAAGTGAATTTAAACATGCTTGGAATAAACATAGCTCTATATTCAGACAATAAGGTTAAAACAACAAAAAGAAAATCAAAAAGGGGCCAATCTCGATGACCCGCTTCATCTTTTTCTGCTTTCACTTTTCTATGTTTCTATGCTTCTCTTTTGAGCACTGGATATCATTTATAACACACGAGTTGCCCGGTTAACACAGACCTCCAATATTCTCTTCTTCCAGGCTGCAGACGGTACAGGAGGCGCTCCGTCGCCGCACCTCCGATCTGAGAGATACGTTGGTGCTGTCGGAGTTCATGAAGGTTGTCCAGATGGAAGAGGAGAGGCAGAGGAGGAGTGCGGTGAGAGAGAAAAATATTAAACTTCATCGTGTGTGTGTGTCTGACTGGTGACAACTCCATTTAAAATGGAAAGTATAGCAAGATGATAGCTGTCCTGTGTTTAGTTTTTTTCGGTTGGTACTTTTGCCGGTCCTCATCATCATGTAGCACTTTACCGCTTGGGAAAGCACTAATAAATTCCTGCCATGGTTGTAGAATGAGGAAATTCCCACTGCTGCCATGGTGCTAAAGTGTGTTTGGCACTGTGCTTCCACCTCTGCTATGGAAAAGTTCCTTGATGGTCCTTCTAGGACAGCAATTTGAAGAAACTTTGTAAACTGCAGTTTTCAGTGTAAAGACTGTTAGTTCTGGACACATACTGTACAAACCATTACAATTAATGCAGCTTTATTCAGTGGCGGGCCTCTGCAATATAGCTAACGCCTTGATGAAATGCATGCCCTTGGCTCCTGGGAAGTGTGATAAGACCTCATCTTCCTCCTCCCCTGCTGACATGGCTCATGTCTTTAGCCAACCTGGAGATTGGCTAAAGGCCCCTAAATATTCAAGGCAGCCCCTAGCTTCTGCCCACTAGTTCAAGAACATTCTCCAACATTCTAGAAACAGGGGGAGGCACCAGAGAGCTGCCAGGATGGGTCACCCAACCCTGGCCTCTAATAATCCTGACCCAGATTCAGTGACTCAGGTTTATCCCTTGCCAGATTTGCCTACTCTATACTAGTAGCACACACTAGATATATCATGTTATTGTACTGTGTTACCTGACGTTGGGGTTGATTTACTAAAACTAGAGAGTGCAAAAACTGGTGCAGCTTTGCACAGAAACCAATCAGCTTCCAGTTTTTTTTTTTTTGTCGAAGCTTAATTGAACAAGGTGAAGTTAGAAGCTGATTGGTTACCATGCACAGCTACACCTGATTTTGCACTCTCCAGTTTTAGTAAATCAACCCCAATATCCCTGCTGAACAACTGCCTTTTTTGCCTCTTCCATAGCTGCTCGGAGGACCCCCAGATCCCCCTCCAGAACCGGCAGACAGGAAGGACGTGTTCACCCCTTTGGAAGAGCTGCAGGAAGCGGTGGAAATGCTGAATGACGCAGCGAAGGAGAGAGAGCGAGCGCTGGCTGCCACCAAAGGGACGACTGACCTGGATAGGCGGGTGAGTGTCTGCCATGTGTGCTGCTTCCCCAGAGCACAGCTAATGCAGGATGTTCACTGCTCATGACCAATCAGAATAGGGCGGGATGTTGTGGGATCTGCATTCGTACAACAGAGATACTGGCACTCTCACACTGTCTCCCAACTTCAGAGTGTACATAACAGTATAAAACTGAGCCATATTTTGTACTGTGGGTCAGTGGCGGCTGGTGGGATTTTCTTCTGGGGGGGGCAGCAAACAACCAGCACTACCCCCCCCTTACGGGCGGCGAGGCACTGATGCACCCCCCCCCCGCACCAGGGGCGGCCGTGGGGCTCGTGGCACTGTCAGCCAGAAACCCCCCAGGAGGTCCGGCACTTACTATGCGGCTGGCTGTGTCCTCCTCTCCTGCTTGTGTCCTCCTCTCCTGCTGTGTCCTCCTCTCCACTTGTGTCCTCCTGGCAGTGGCAGGTCCGGGTCTGGCTCCAGCGTGTCTCCTCTTCCACAGCGCTAGGCATCCAATAGGATCGCCTGGCGCTTTGGCCAGTCGGGAAACAGGTCTTACTGACCTGCCTCCTGATTGGCGAGGACTAACTGTAGTGTGAAAATAGCGAAAACTCATTCGCTATGATCACACAATTGGGTGGGATTGGAGTGCACTCTCTGCACCCCGAGCCTAAACTATTTTCACACCTATTAGAGCCTCTAATTAGGTGCTTCAAAAAAAACACACCCCGCCCACCCCCTCATAGGAATTTATGTGCCTGGCGTCCTGAAAGGGGCTGGGCACATGGATAGGGAGGGCGGCAGGGGTGTTGGGGGGGGCAGCACCCACAATGCATGGGTCACCCATGCTGTGGGTGTCTTCTCAAATGCCCACCTAATCCCCCTGCCCCTTGGATCTTGTTCCCTCTCCGCTCACCCTCCTTCCATTCTAGGCTCTCTAATTTACATATCCAATTTCTCTGTCTCTACTGGTCTCTTCCTTTCCCCTCCAAAACATGCACTGGTAACCCCTATACCTATAAATCCCTCACTGAACCCCACCAGTCTGAGCAACTAAAAACCTGTTGTTCCTATTTCCAAATTTCTAGAATGCCTGGTCTACATCTTGTCTGAGTTGCTGCCTCAATGATAA
The DNA here is from genome assembly GCA_037952925.1 of Lithobates clamitans. Lineage (NCBI taxonomy): Eukaryota > Metazoa > Chordata > Amphibia > Anura > Ranidae > Lithobates > Lithobates clamitans. The sequence continues at coordinate 340,345 of JBBGZY010001730.1, forward strand.
CAACTTTCTTGACCCTTGGTCTCTAAGACTCTTCTCTTTCCTAGTTCTCCTCCTATCTAAGAGCTCCATTAGTGTCACCAACAACTCTATCTCCTACTTTACTCAGTTTTATCAGTTTTATTCTCTATATACCCCTCCTCCCTTGGTCAGTTGATAATCTCCCATGGCATTTAATAACATCTCTATATATATTTTCTCCTCTCCCTGTGCCCCCCTCCCCCAACTTTCTCTTGAGATCAGTAGCACAGCCATCCGTCATGTCAGGGTGGTAGGTGTAATCCTGGACCCAAATCCAATCACTGTCCAGATTTCGCTGCCTGAACCCCAGTAGCATTTCCAAAATACACCCCTACTTAGCCAATGAAACCACCAAACTACTAATTCACTCCACTGGTATCTCCCACTTTGACTATTAAAACTCCATCCTTGTTGGCCTACACAGGGTATCCTTCTTCAGTCTGTCATGAATGCTGCTGTCAGACTCTACCTTACCATCTGCTCTGTGTCTGCCACCCCTCTCTTCCAATCCCTCCAATGGCTTCCATTCACCCAACAAATAAAATTCAAAATACTAACACCATACATATCCATCCAGAACTCCGCACCAAGCTAAATCACCAACCTCATCTCAAAATATCACCCAAACCATCCTCTCCGCTCCTCCCAAGACCTCCTGATCTCGTGCTCGCCTCCAGGACCTCTCTCATCTTCTGCAACTCTCTACCCCAATCTGTCCAGCTTCACTCTTAGTTGCAAGAAGCTTAATGGAGAAGAACGTTTAATGATATGTCTAACACATTTGGCTCAATTCACAGAGCTCACACACCAGGATACATTATAGAAGGAGAACCACTATGGAGAGTAAACAAAACCCAATTTTTTTGTTGCCAACATCCCAATATATTATATAGTTACAAAGAGAAAGTACCCCCGGTACTATAGGACTTTAAGGGCGAACTTTTGAAAACACAATGTTTTGAAACATGAAAAAAAATATTATTTTAATAAACAATGGTGTAAAACAACACCGTACATAAAACAGTACATACTATACATATAGTATAAGACAAGCACTTCTCCTATAGCCCCACACGTTTCAGGAATTTCAGGGTGAATCCCTTCTTCAGGGGTATGGAGGAGATAATAGTTGGAGATGCTCTGGAATAGAGAAAACAGAATCTAGAGCCTAAGGATAAAACATGGCATATGTTGCGTCAAAATATGGGACATCACAGCCAAAAACCATGCACATACCAGTACTATATTCGTAAAATCAGATATTTATAAATTATTCGAATGAAGCTGAACAGGTAAAAGGACACATGTCCTAGATAGAAAAAATGACCAAGTAGGTAAAGGTCCTCTGAGCTCAAGAAGTCCCTCACAAGGATCCCCAAGGTAGGTCTCTGCAGCTGACTCAAGAAATCCAACATGGAGCTTGAGCTGTAGGAAATATCAATCCTACAAAGACAAACAAGTTTTTTTTACCAAAAATTATAATCAGAAAAAAAAACACACCAGGATACAGACCTTTATTATCAAAAAAGTGACAGATATTTTCAGTGAGACTAATAAGATTTGAAATTTAAGGTTGTATGGAATAAAGATCTTTTCTTGTGTGAAAGCGTTGGGAATTGAGCCTTATGCAGATCAATAGATCCAATTTAATGCATGTTTTAATGTTGGACAATCTTATTTCCTAAATCTAGGTATTCCCTAAGTCAGGACGTACCGTCATGATCTCTATCTCTTTCTTCTGTAGCTCTTGGCGCTCTCCCAGATGATCCAGTCAGCCAGCGCCCTGACCCAGGAGGTGCGGAGGAAGATGGAGGAGGTGGAGCAGGATTATATGGCAGCAAAGAAGTATACAGAGCTGAGAGACCTGCAGGAGATTTCTGCACTACACCAACAAGCAGAGGTAATGGGGGTTGTGGCCTCTAGATAACATTGTCTGCGGTTCACTGTCTCGCAGTTCGTGTTCACCCTCGTTGGAGAAGGCCACATTGTGAGATGAGGCAGATTAGTGAGTCACTACTAACCATCATGACAAAATTCACAGTTTCCAGGAACCCCATCTAGCTATTCCTTTATAAAGATTTCAGACCAGCTGTCATACTTAAAGAGTAACTCCACTTTCCTGGGGGGGAGGGGGGGGGGGGAATTACAAATAAAGAAAAAATAATATAGGGTCTACAACTGCGACTCAAGTCATATTTTAATTGAATGTATTAAAAATGAACTTTCCTTTTCAATCTGCAGCCGCTGTAATATTCTGAAAATGCAATATGGCAACCTGGAGGTCTTCTGTACACAGAATGTTAACAGAATGCCCCCCCAGGAACATAATTTACTGCTGTGATTGGCTCACCAATTTTCCCATATTTCTGCACTAAGATACAAGTTAGGTTTCAGGCATCCCCTGTAACAAAAATGCCATTTTTGGTGAGACGCTACATAACGTCTAAAGGGATGCAGGGCCAGCAGATTTCCTTATAAGAGCCCTGCAAGTGCACAGCTGATTGATAATTGTGAAACCATTCCCATTAGACTCACTTTCCCACATGAGCACAGACAAACACACAGGGATTTCTTCAGAATAACAAAAGGTAGGAATCTGCAGCAAAGTTTGTTAAAATTCTTACAATGTACAGAGATCACCCAGAGGGGAATGTTTTTTTCTCAACAAAAGTGGAGTTACTCCTTAACCACTTGCTAACCGCTGCACGCCGATATACGTCGGCACAATGGCAGCGGTGGGCAAATGGGCGTACCTGTACGTCCCCTTTAATTCGCAGGACTAATGGGCATGCCCGCCGCATACATCGTGACCGTGCCCACGGGACTGGCGGACTCAATGTCTGCCGGTCTCCCGGCGGTCGTGTCACAGAGCCGCAGAACGGGTAAGTGCCTATGTAAACAAGGCATTTCCCCGTTCTGCCTTGTGACATGACAGAGATCCACTGATCCCTGTCATCGGGAGCAGTGATCGCTGTCATGTGAGTTGAAGCCCATCTCCCCCACAGTTAGAATCACTTCCTAGGACACACCTTATCCCTTGATCACCCCCTAGTGGTTAACCCCTTCCTGCCAGTTATATAAGTCTTAACAGCACTCATGGAAAAAGTGTAACATAATAAAGTGCAAAGTGCTATAAAGCAAATATTCAATGGTAAGTGGTAATGCAATAAAAATATATATATGTATAAAGTGCCAAGTGCTTCCAGCGGCAACTCAAGTAGCAGGCTTCAAAGGAAATGTTCAGAGACCACACTCAACGAAGACCACACTCAACGAAGAGCAAGAAATCCCTTCTTGTAACCCTTCTTATAACTCCAAAAACATTTAGTGGAGTCACGATGGTGGATCCAAGGTCGAAGAAACTCCAACAAATGGTTAACATTTGTTGGAGTTTCTTCGACCTTGGATCCACCATCGTGACTCCATTAAACGTTTTTTGACCCCTGGACTGCAAAGCTGAGGGTCTATAGGTTCTGGTGAGTGGGGTTACAAGAGGGGATTTCTTGCTCTTCGTTGAGTGTGGTCTCTGAACATTTCCTTTGAAGCCTGCTACTTGAGTTGCCGCTGAGGGGAGACGATATATATTAAAAGAAGAGAAAGAAGGCATATAGTGAAGTATTGTCGGCACTGACTGTCTGCGCATTAACAAAACGCCACTCATGAGACAGCTTGAAAAAACAGGCATCAGGGTGTTCCGGGTTCGCAACCGCAGCGTGCGTTCCACGGATACCGGAAGTATCGTCACTGGTGCGTAAAACCGGAAATGCGTCGAAGCGTTTCACCCCTCCTCCAGGGCGTCATCAAGGACAACCTGCCAGTGTCATTTACACAGTAATCAGTGCATTTTTATAGCACTGATTGCTGTGTAAATGACAATGGTCCGAAAATAGTGTCCGATGTGTCCGCCATAATGTCGCAGTCATGATAAAAATCGCAGATCACCGCCATTACTAATAAAAAAAAATGAATAATAAAAATTTTATAAAACTATCCCCTATTTTGTAGACGCAAACCAATCAATATACGCTTATTGCGTTTTTCTTTTTTTACCAAAAATATGTAGAAGAATACACATCAGCCTAAACTGAGGAAAAAATTAGTTTTTTTATATATTTTTGGGGGATATTTATTATAGTAAAAAACAATGCGTTTTTTTTCAAAATTGTCGCTATTTTTTTGTTTATAGCGCAAAAAATAAAAACCGCAGATGTGATCAAATACCACCAAAAGAAAGCTCTATTTGTGGGAAAAAAGGACTTCAATTTTGTTTGGGTGCAACGTCGCCTGACTGCGCAATTGTCAGTTAAACCGATGCAGTGCCGAATCGCAAAAAGTGCTCTGGTCAGGAAGGGGGTAAAATCTGAAGCGGTTAAAGGTTATTTCCAGGCACATTTTACCCTATTTCTGCCCTCTATAACCCACCAATGTCTGCTGTCCAGATCCCTCATATTCTTCATTTTGAGGGGACCGCTATTCCAGTGCTGCAGATGTGCCCATGCTGGCGAGTCTCAGAAGGTTGCAAAGTGCAGACGTCATCGTTGCAGACTGTGCTTCTGGATCGTGAGAGGACATCCAATTGTAAGGTGTCCACTTCATGCAGTCAGAATGAAGGACCCCTCCTCTTGTAAACCGAAGAGAGAGGAGTTGGACCTGGAGTGTTACTTGACTGTGGCTTTAGGTGATTTAAAAGGGCATTTCGTTTTTTTTCTTGTCAAGCCAGCGATCAGTTAGAGGAGAGCTTGGAGGGGTTTCAATACTTGCCTGGAGATGGTCTTTAATTGTGCGTGGCTGAACAGTCCTAGTCTCTTGCACTGAATCTCACTGTCACTATATGAGCAAACATTTGTGGACACCTGACTAGTATGCCTATATGAGCTTTTTGGGCATCCCATTTCAAAACCATGGCCCTTAATTTGGAGTTTCCCTCCCTCCATAACCATTAATATGGAGTTGCCCCCTTCCCTATGGTTATTAATATGGAGTTCATGGCTATAACATCCTCCACTCTTCTGGGAAGTCTTTGCACAGGATTTCGGAGGTTGTCAATGAGAATTTGTGCCCACTTGTGAGGTCAGGTACTAACATTGGAAGAGAAGACCTGGCTCACCATCAGCCTTTGAATTTATCCCAAAGGTGTTCGGTAGGGTTGAGGTCAGGGCTCTGTGCAGGACACTCGAGTTCCTCCACACCAAACTGCTTACACCATGTATTTATGGAGCTGGCTTTGTACACAGGGGCACAGCCATGGTGGAATAGAAAAGGGTCTTCACCAAACTGTTATGACAAGGTTGGAAGAGCACAGTTGTCTAAAATGCCTTTGTATGATGTAATATTAACAAGAACCTTCAGTGGAAACACCTGAACTTATTCAAAGGGGGTTCACATACTTTTGGTCATATAGTCTTCATAACATTTATATTGTAGGTCCCCAATAGCTATAAAATAAAGCCACCAGATGGCACCATAAAATCATGAAGTTTTACCTTCTCGCTATTAAATAAAATGTAGACGTACCAATAAATACTGTACAAAAGCCCAAAATCTAGCGTAGTAGGTACCTTGGTTATAAAAAAAAATCTTCAATCACAAACTTATAAATACTTGTACACAATTTGATTGCTGTAACCCCACAGTGTTATCTATCCCATATAGTTGCCTCCAGATTGTTATTATCTATCCTATATAATTGTCCCAGCCTTGTTACTATCTATCATATATAACTGTCCCCACACTGTTCTTAGATCTATCTATCTATCTATCTATCTATCTATCTATCTATCTATCTATCTATCTGTCTGTCTGTCTGTCTGTCTGTCTGTCTGTCTGTCTGTCTGTCTGTCTGTCTGTCTGTCTGTCTATCTATCTATCACACTGAACAGTACTGGGTGTTAGAGATGTTATTTCGGAAGATTGGCTATATTCACTTTGACCACTTGCCACCTGCCCACCGTCAAATGACCGAGGAGTGGTGCGGCTCTCGTTCTGGAATGATGTCATATGACGGCGCCCCAGGACGGCCGCTCTTGTGCACCTGCGGGAGCGCGCAGCACGGCGATCGCGGCCGTGCAGTGTTCCTAGGACACGGCGTGACCCCGATCTCAGTAAAGAGCCAATGACGCCGCTTTTTAACCATGTGTTCCACTCTGTCCAATCACAGCTGGTCACATGTAAATGCAGAAGTGGTCTTTTATCGGCTCCCCTTGCCTCACACTGAAAGAGTGTGTGGTGAGGAGAGCTGATCGGTGGAATCTCCTCGCAGGGGAGACCAGGACAGGTCATCAGGTCACTGATTATAGTAAAGCCCCAGCAGTGCCCATCAGTGATACCAGTCAGTGCTGCCTTTCAGTGTTTCCTATCTGTGCCGCTTATCAGGGCCCACCAGTGCCGCCTATCAGTGCTTATCAGTGCCGCCTCATAAGTGCCACCTCATTAGTGCCCATGAGTGCAGCCTATCAGTGCCCATCGGTGCTGCCTCATCAGTGAAGGAGAAAAAATACTTATTTACAAAACTTACTGATAGAAACTAATGCTTCGTTTCCACCGAGCGGATCGGTTCGGTACACTTTGGAAGGCCTAGAACGGCCCGGCCTATTCAGGTGAGCGTTTCCACTGCAAGTCGGACCGCCAGGGGCCATACGTGGGTTTCGAAAAAATGCCTAGCATGGCGTCACACGTCCGCCAATCAGTGGAATGTATCGTAGCTCCGCCCTAACCGAACCGTACCATTTTTTATGGCCCCACATCTGAAGCAGGACCCAGAATGGTGCGGTTCGGTTCGGTTGTATGGGCCACTTTCATAATAGAAACACTCAAAATAGCGTACCGTACCGAACCGATCCGCTCAGTGGAAACGAGTCAAAAGAGAAACTTTCTTTTTTTATTTAAAATTTTCGGTCTTTTTTCTTTTTTTTTTCTGTAAAAAATAAAAACCTCAGCAGTGATTAAATACCACCAAAAGAAAGCTCTTTTTGTGTGGAAAAAATTATAAAAATGTCAAATGGGTACAATTTTGCATGGCCACGCAATTGTCATTCAAAATGTGAGAGCGCTGAAAGCTGAAAATTGGCCTGGGCAGAAAGGTGGGCAAGTGGTTAATGTGTTAATTCGTTATTTCGGGAGATTAATTATGCACTCTAAGTCATCCCTGCTAGTCCAACCCACAAAGATAAATGGAATGAGCTGATTGGACAATATCAACTGGAGTGCATCCGAAAGTAACAAATGGAAGGAAATTAATTTCAGATACATGAAAAAAGAAAGTTTGCTCCAGCTAGCTGACTAAACCGTTTGTGGATCCCATCCCGGATACATATAGTAAAGAATAGGTTTCCTCAAATTGGAACTTTAAATGGACCACAAACAGTAATCATAGAAAATTACAAACTTATTAATATATTAATAAATTTGTAATTTTTTACGATTACCGCTTGTGGCTCGTTTAAAGTCCCAATTTGAGGAAACCTATTCTTTACTTAATTTCGGATACATTCGTTATGTTATGATTCAAGGATTCTGATGAATCCACCTCCATCCGACCCAAAAACAATAAGTAAAATAATCTCATTCCATACCTTACTGTATTTATGGCAATATGTTTCTATTTCATATGTAGTGCATTTGTTATAATAAGGAAAAAACGTTCATGCAAAATAGAAACAAAATAGATTCGAATTGATTTGGATAATTTGTTATGTTGTTACATTATTTCGGATGCTTCAAACATTAACAAAAGGCCCAAACTATCGCATCATATCATCGGAATGAAACAAATGAATACAAATTAAATTGTTTTCTTTCGTTTTAATGTATTTTGGATTCGTTGAAATTCGTTACTGTTGTTATTCATGGATTTTGATACAACTTGAAATCTCCAAATAACTAATATTTCATCTGAATTTCGATTTGTAATGAAACAAATTAAACATGTCTACTGAGTGTATTGTTATGCCGCGTACACACGGTTGGATTTTCCGACGGGAAATGTTGGATGTGAGCTTGTTGTCGGAAAGTCTGACCGTGTGTAGGCTCCATCGAACATTTCCTGTCGGAATTTCCGCCAACAAATGTTTGCTAGCAGGTTCTCAAATTTTCCGCCAAAAAAACGTCGGAAAGTCTGATCGTGTGTACACAAGTCCGTTGCAACAAAAGCTCACGCATGCTTGGAATCAAGCAAAAGGAGCCACACTGGCTATTGAACTTCCTTCCTTCCCTCTCAGCTCGTTGTACGTCTTGTATGTCACCACGTTCCCACGTTCGGAATTGTTGGCCAACATTTGTGTGACCGTGTGTATGCAAGACAAGTTGGAGCCAACAACCTTCGAACAAAAATCCACGGTTTTGTTGGCGGAAAGTCCGATCGTGTGTACGGGGCATTAGACATCCAGGTTGCAAAGGAGATCATTAACTTGTAGTGCATAGACTCGGAACGTTGACATTTTAGCATTGGTTATTTGGGGATGATTGAATCAGAACTCCTGACCTAGACTTGAGGGAACACTCAGGGTCTGATCTGTGGTCTCAGGACTTCTTGATGCACCTCAAGAAAAGCCAATGTAGCACCAATATTTAAAAAGGGCCCAAAAAACATCCCTGGGAATTACAGACCAGTTAGCCTAACATCAATAGTATGTAAACTCTTGAAGGGGATGATAAGGGACTATATACAAGATTTTAGTAATAAGAACGATATCATTAGCAGTAATCAGCATGGATTCAGGAAGAATCGTTCTTGCCAAACCAATCTATTAACCTTCTATGAGGAGGTGAGTTGCCATCTAGATAAAGGAAGGCCCGTAGACGTGGTGTATCTGGATTTTGCAAAAACATTTGACACAGTTCCCCATAAACGTTTACTGTACAAAATAAGGTGCGTTGGCATGGACCATAGGGTGAGTACATGGATTGAAAACTGGCAACAAGGGCGTGTTCAGAGGGTGGTGATAAATGGGGAGTACTCAGAATGGTCAGGGGTGGGTAGTGGGGTCCCCCAGGGTTCTGTGCTGGGACCAATCCTATTTAATTTGTTCATAAACGACCTGGAGGAAGGGGTAAACAGTTCAATCTCTGTATTTGCAGACGATACTAAGCTAAGCAGGGCAATAACTTCTCCGCAGGATGTGGAAACCTTGCAAAAAGACCTGAACAAATTAATGGGGTGGGCGACTACATGGCAAATGAGGTTCAATGTAGAAAAATGTAAAATAATGCATTTGGGTGGCAAAAATATGAATGCAATCTATACACTGGGGGGAGAACCTCTGGGAGAATCTAGGATGGAAAAGGACCTGGGGGTCCTAGTAGATGATAGGCTCAACAATGGCATGCAATGCCAAGCTGCGGCTAACAAAGCAAACAGAATATTGGCATGCATTAAAAGGGGGATCAACTCCAGAGATAAAACGATAATTCTCCCGCTCTACAAGAATCTGGTCCGGCCGCACCTGGAGTATGCTGTCCAGTTCTGGGCACCAGTCCTCAGGAAGGATGTACTGGAAATGGAGCGAGTACAAAGAAGGGCAACAAAGCTAATAAAGGGTCTGGAGAATCTTAGTTATGAGGAAAGGTTGCGAGCACTGAACTTATTCTCTCTGGAGAAGAGACGCTTGAGAGGGGATATGATTTCAATATACAAATACTGTACTGGTGACCCCACAATAGGGATAAAACTTTTTCGCAGAAGAGAGTTTAATAAGACTCGTGGCCACTCATTACAATTAGAAGAAAAGAGGTTTAACCTTAAACTACGTAGAGGGTTCTTTACTGTAAGAGCGGCAAGGATGTGGAATTCCCTTCCACAGGCGGTGGTCTCAGCGGGGAGCATTGATAGCTTCAAGAAACTATTAGATAATCACCTGAATGACCGCAACATACAGGGATATGTAATGTAATACTGACACATAATCACACACATAGGTTGGACTTGATGGACATGTGTCTTTTTTCAACCTCACCTACTATGTACTATGTAAGATCTCAGGGTTGCACCAGATCTCCAGCCAGCTCCTCCAACCTTCATACTGAGATTATGTTAAGTTTTATATCTCTTAGCATATACTGTATGTATATTTAATACTAGTATACGTAAAGTTCTTATTACAGTTAGACAAGACACCAAACTCTTCTTCCACACAGGATACATGTTTTGGATCTCCATAACATTTATTAAAGTATGAGGCAAGTTAGGAAATAAATTAAAATGCCTTTGTATAAAGATTGTGAGTTGTTTCCCTTTGTAGTAACTATCCAACCTGTATAGTCATTGTAGGAAGCTTTACGTTATACTTGACACAGTGCCGGGTTATATGGAACATTTCCAGCGGTGGTGACTTTGACATGACAGCAGCCATTTTGTCCTCCAGGCAGAGGTGACGGGAGAGATGCAGGCAGAGGTGAGGAGGATGGAAGAGCAGAGGGGCCCGCTACAAGACCTCTGCCCCCAGAGGAGCCAGGAACTGGGGAGAAGCCTTGAGGAAACCCTGCAAGCTTGGGGCCAGCTACAGGAGGACATCCAGAAGAACCGCACCCGATTACATAGAACCTCCCAGCTGAGAGAATTCTTCCTGAGCTACCTGGGGATGATGTAAGTACTGTATTAACTGTGTGTAGATAAGACAGGTTTTGCATGATCTGACCGCAATGACACATGGCCGGCGGCCATGAAATGCCATGATGACTGTAGTCCTCCAGGCCACCTATTGTTGGGTGTCACCAACTTGCTGGTAATCAAGGAACACCAGTTGCTGAGCCTTGTGAACATGCAGGCCTGGGATTCATAAACTTTGCCCATTGTATGCTGCATGAGACTCCCAGACGAAGTGTAGAATAGGCATAGTAGAGAATTGTGTGACCAGAGGCTGCAGACCTTTCCAGCAAGCAAACATGAGGAGTCAGCAGAACCTGGCTGTGATGGGTTTTCAAGTAATCATCATTAATCAGATATTATTATTAGTAATCAGATTAAGGGGTACACCAGTTCTTCTCTGGAGTAAGGCTGGACACAGATGTCAGGAGTGGAAATACTATCTCAGCCCTTCACATTGTCTGAGGGCACAGCTTCACCCTAAACAGGAACAATAGAGCTGCATGAGGACTCCGGCTTAGACTTTGGAGGGGGAAGGTGCAGCTTCCCTGCCTGCCAACAGTTCTGGCTTATTGAAGAGGAAACAATGGCAAACAAAGACTACCAAAATATCCAAGAGGAGTTCCTAAGGCTTTCCCATAGAAACAAAATTGTCACCCGATCCAGGCAAAATAGGGGTGTCACCAACATGTGATGCTCTGCTTTACTCCATCATATCCTGCAAGCAAAATCCAGACAGCACCTCACAGGGTCACTGGGAGTATACTTCCTGTAGCCAAGGATGGTTTGAGCCCGATTGGTGGTTGTAGCTAGACATGTGCAATTTTTTTAGTTCCGAACTTGTTTTTTAACGAATTTAGACAAATTTGTTAATTCGTAAATATCCAAATTTCTGAATTTTTCTGAATATTAGGAAATTTGAAAATTAGAACATTCAAAAATTCGGAAATTCGAAATTTCGGGAATACGGAAATCCAAAAATAAGAATTCCAAATTTCAAAAGAACGAAAATCCGAAAATAAGAACGAAAATTCAAAAACCCAAAAATTAGAAAATTTGAAATAATAACTAACTAATAATAACTTAACTATTACTAACTATTACTAACTATTAAATTATAGATATTGGAATTTCCTTTCAAATTTGGATGTTAGTGAACGCAACGAATAGGAATTTATCCGAAGTTACGAACTATCCGTAATAATGAATGCCGTATTTAAACGAATGGAATGTAACAAATTTATAATAATAAATAACAATAATAATAATAAAAACATATTATTATTTCGTTCCATTTCTTTACATGCGGCATTCTTTATTTCAGATAATCCGTAACTTCAGATAAATTTGTATTCCTTACATTCACTAACAGCCAAATTTGAAAAGAAATTCCAATAACTTATTTTAATAGTTAGTTATTATTAGTTAGTTAGTTATCATGTAGAATTTGTGGATTTTCGTTCTTTTGAATTTTCGGATTTTCCTTTCTTATTTTCGGATTTCAGAATTTTCGAATTTCTGGATTTTCGAACTTTCCAATTCCGAATTCTCGAATTTACGAATTTACGAATTTCCCAATTTTCGCATTTATGAATTTTCGAATTTCCGAAAAAAAAAAAACGAATGAAATAAAAACGAACAATTTTTTCGGCCGTGCGCGTGTCTAGTTGTAGCTGAGAAACAGCAAGGATCCTGTGGAGGGCGTGCTGGAATTTCTCTCTTTATTGAATATAGGGGTTCCATATCACCAAATCACAGACAGAAAACAATTAATGGAGCACTACAGCAATGCATGTAAAAATACTGAGCTGAGTTCCCCGTGTGTATTTCATTGCCTCTGGCTGTAGTTATGATTTTAAAACAAACCTCTTCCCACCCACAATCTGTATATTTATGTTCCCTGGCACAATGCCCTGTGCTGAGCAGTGTTCATTTTGGCAGCAAATTTCGATTTAGTTTTGGTCTTAGTCTTTTGACTAAAATTACATTTTAGTTTTAGTCCCATTTAGTCTTCTGCAAATGTTTTAGTTTTAGTCGTATTTGGTCAACTAAAATCTCCAGTGCATTTTAGTCGACTAAAACTCATTTTCAGTCGTCTAAAATCGAATGGGTGTAGTTAAATTGTAATCCATTATTTAAACATTTCTTTACAGTTTCCAAACTCATTATATACTGCTGGAGTGAAAAATCAAATATGTTATTATTTGTGGTATTAAGGTTTGAACTAGACATGTGCAATTCGTTTAGTTCCGAATTTGTTTTTTAGCAATTTTGACAAATTCGCAAATTTCCGAATTTTTCAATTTCCGAAATTTCGAATTTCCGAATTTCCGAATTTGAATTTCCAATTTCGGAATTTGGGCAATTTGGAATTTCAGAAATTCTAAATTCTAAATTCGGAAATTCCAAATTTCGAAAAAATTCTAAATTCGAATATCGAAGTTCGGAAAGTGGAAAATTTCAGAGATTTGGAATTTTCTGTAATTTTTATTATTATTATTTATTATTAATTTGTTCCATTCAATTTGTTTAGATGCGGCATTCGTTATTTTGGATAATTTATAACTTCAGATAAATTTTTATTTGTTACGTTCACAAACAGCCAAATTTGAAAGGAAATTCCAATACCTATAATTTAATAGTTAGTTATTATTAGTTATTATTTTGAATTTTACTGATTTTCTTTCTTTTTTTCAGATTTTCGGCTTTTCGAATTTCTGAATTTCCAAATTTTCGAATTTTCAAAAAATTGGAAATTCGAAATTCAAAAATTCGAAATTCAGAAATTTGAAAATCAGAATTTTCGGATTTCCGAAATTCCGAATTTTCGAATTTCCGAACTTCCGAAAAAAGCAAAAAAAGGAAAACGAACACATTTTTTGTCAGTGCACATGTCTAGTTTGAACATGCACTACAGACCAGTGTTAATTTTGACGTCAAATTTAGTTTTAGTCATACTCTTTCGACTAAAATGCCACTTTAGTTTTAGTCTTATTTTAGTCATCTCTATTGTTTTAGTTTTCGTCGAATTTTAGTAGAATACTAAAATAATACTAAAATAGTATTAATTCAGTTGACGAAAATGTTTTAGTCAACGAAAATTAACACTGGTGCTAAGGAGACATTGATAAAGTTCAACCTCTCGAAAACTATGTTGTGTGGCTGCTGGCTGTCAATCCTGGCTGTCCTTCACAGCCGGGGTCCCCACAGATGATCAGGAACCAATCAGAGAGGTTTCCGATCATGTGATCATTAAGTCAGTGCTGACATATTGCTCACATGCAGGGTGGAAGCGCCATGGATAAAAAAGGAAAGCCCTCAGCCAATAGGTGAACACTGCCACCTTCAGGCTATATTGCTCATGTGCAGGGCAATCAAATTAGATCAATTGGGAGATACAGTTGCAGTAATAAATATAATAAATTAATTTAAAAATAAAGAATGTGCATTGTCAGTACGTAATAAAAGCAGAGCAGGGATTTTTATTCTCACAGTGTACAAAATAAAAACATGTCCCACAAATTAGAATAGTGAAGCTTAGCCTTTCTATACCTTTTTTTTACCCCAGGGGAACATATAAAATAATTCTCAGCTCTTGGGGAACCCCTGTTAAAACCAATTAATTTGGGTAAGTGGAAAGAATGTTCCTTACATTGGTGATCAGTGAGAAGAATGCTCCTTACATTGGTGATCAGTGAGAAGAATGCTCCTTACATTGGTGATCAGTGGGAAGAATGCTCCTTACATTGGTTATCAGTGAGAAGAATGTTCCTTACATTGGTGATCAGTGAGAAGAATGTTCCTTACATTGGTGATCAGTGAGAAGAATGCTCCTTACATTGGTGATCAGTGAGAAGAATGTTCCTTATATTGGTGATCAGTGAGAAGAATGTCCCTTACATTGGTGATCAGTGAGAAGAATGTTCCTTACATTGGTGATCAGTGAGAAGAATGTTCCTTACATTGGTGATCAGTGAGAAGAATGTTCCTTACATTGGTGATCAGTGAGAAGAATGTTCCTTACATTGGTGATCAGTGGGAAGAATGTTCCTTACATTGGTGATCAGTGAGAAGAATGTTCCTTACATTGGTGATCAGTGAGAAGAATGCTCCTTACATTGGTGATCAGTGGGAAGAATGCTCCTTACATTGGTGATCAGTGAGAAGAATGTTCCTTACATTGGTGATCAGTGAGAAGAATGTTCCTTACATTGGTGATCAGTGAGAAGAATGTTCCTTACATTGGTGATCAGTGAGAAGAATGCTCCTTACATTGGTGATCAGTGGGAAGAATGTTCCTTACATTGGTGATCAGTGGGAAGAATGTTCCTTACATTGGAGGTCAGTGAGAAGAATGTTCCTCACATTGGTGATCAGTGGGAAGAATGTTCCTTACATTGGTGATCAGTGGGAAGAATGCTCTCTACAGTGGTGGTCAGTTGGGAGAAGAATGTCCCCTTACCGTGGTGGTCAGAATACCAAGATTACATACAGCTTAAAAGATCATTGGTGTTATGCCACTAGCTCTGCCAAGGGGAACCAGCCTTGGAACTATGCATGATGGGGGGGTCAATCATCTACAGTTCAAGGAAGCTCTAGCAACCTCTGGAGGAATTCTAGGGTCCCATGGAACCCTTGTTGAGAGTGGCTTACAAGCTGCCATTACACTGTCTCTGTCTGTAGACCAGGTTTCCCCAAGGTTTGAGAGCCCATGCATGATCAGGCAGTTCCCACTTAAAGGTCATCCATGGTTTTGGCACAATTAGGAAAGTTTTCCTGGAAACCCAGTTTTTCAAACAAATTGCCAGCCTAGTTTCCCCAATGCGCTTCCCAGACGTTGTAGACTGAGCCCATGTGATCCTCTCTCTGCAGATCCTGGACGGAGGAAACCAGAGCTCAGATCCTGTCGGACAGCCCAGAGGACCGGCTCAGCCCAGCGTGGAGGGAGGGGCTGGAGAGAAGCATTGATGGCAAGATGAAAGAGTTTGAAGTGCTGGCGGGTGTCGGCTGGAAGCTGATTGGAGAAGATCGGCTTCTGACGCAGACGGTGAGTGCGGACAGTTCCTTATGTCATAGTCTTGGAAGCTGCAGTGTCACCAAGACAGAAAGTGAATGAAGGGAAATATTTAATGTGGTACACAGCTGTCCAAGCACCCCCCCCCCCCCTGTCCACACATACACACACACTTCCTGTTGTGTCCCCACAACAGGAAGTGAAGGGAATCTCCCAAATGGACCACAACATAAAAAAATACCATCATATTGGTTTTAACCCTTCCTTACCATATCCAAACCTAAAGAAAAATGGTTTGGGCTTTAGATTTACTTTAGATTTACTTTTTACTTTATTTAGACCCAGGAGTTAAGAGTTCTTTGCTGTTAAAGCAGGGCTTATTTGTGGGAGCGGTATGGATACTTTGCTATTAGAGCAGACACTATTTGTGAGAGGGAAGGGTTCTTTGCTGTTAGAGCAGCGGTTATTTGTTAGAGGTAATTGTTCTCTGCTGTTGGAGCAGGGCTTATTTGTGGGAGGCAATGGTTCTCTGTTAGAGAATAGCTTATTTGTGGGAGGTAAGGGTTCTTTTCTGTTAGAGCTAAGCTTCTTTGTTGGAAGCCAGGGTTATCTGCTGTTAGAGCCGGACTTTGGGAATAACCCTTCAAGGCTTTGTGTACTTGATGATTCCATTCAGAAGACTTTTTTTTTTTAACTTTTCATCATGGGTGAAAGGGTCCAGGCACAGGGTAGCAGTTTGTTTCTACTCTGTGACGGTACAGGATATGAAGATTTTTATGTCACAGCATCATCTTGTCTGTCAATATTCGTAAGGGTGCAGTTCGAGCGCACAGTGTGCGTGATACTTTACGATATAAAAAAAAAAAATAAATAAACTATATATATTTTTTATCTTAATTTTTTTGTTTTTTGTTTTATTTTATTTTGAGTAGAAATACTCCAGGAACCTTTCGATTGGCAATCAGTGACTTTGCTGTAGTTGATACTTTAAGGCTGCATTTCCACCTGAGCGTTTCAAAGTCGCCTGTTTTTACCGTGATTTTGCTGCATTTTTGACTACGTTTTTACCTCGATTTTGCCGCAATTTTGTTCAGGTCACCAATGTAAAAGGCAGAAAAATGCCTGTAATCTGCCCCAAAAGAAGCTCATGTTCTTTTTTGAGCTTAGGGCGTTTTTCAAGCGTTTTGCTTCAGGTGACAAAACGCTCAGATGTGAACAGGTGCCATTGAAAATTAATAGGATTTTGCTTATTGGGCGTTTTTTCGGCGTTTTACGAGCGTTTTATGAGCTGAGAATGCTCAGGTGTAAATGCAGTCTTAAGATCCGAAATATTTTTAATCACAGATTGATTGATTTAACCTTCTTGTTATCCCAAATAGTTAGATTTTTTTACATTTTATAACCCCCTTATCTACAGATTAAGGAGCGTCTGGAGGAGCTACAAGGGATGCTGAGCTGGGTCCTAATGAGATGGCGATGCCAGAAACACCCGAGGATCATGGGAAACAAGACTCAGAGGACCAAAGAGGCTGTAGTGCCCACCCAGGCGGTAAGTGACCAACCCCGAGAACAATTAACAGAAAATGAAAATAATTCAGATTTAGAATTTTACACATGCTGGATAAACAGTATTAGCAGGCTGGGGTTTCTAAAGTTTTATATACGGTATCTCACAAAAGTAAGTACATCCCTCACATTTTTGTAAATATTTTCTTCTATCTTTTCATGTGACAACACTGAAGAAATGACACTTTGCTACAATGTAAAGTAGTGAGTGTACAGCTTGTATAACAGTGTAAATTTGCTGTCCCCTCAAAATAACTCAACACACAGCCATTAATGTCTCAACAGCTGGCAACAAAAGTTAGTTCACCCCTAAGTGAAAATGTCCAAATTGGGCCCAATTAGACATTTTCCCTCCCCGGTGTCATGTGACTCGTTAGTGTTACAAGGTCTCAGGTGTGAATGGGGAGCAGGTGTGTTAAATTTGATGTTATCGCTCTCACTCTCTCATACTGGTCACTTGAAGTTCAACATGGCATCTCATGGCAAAGAACTCTCTGAGGATCTGAAAAAAAAAGAATTGTTGCTCTACATAAAGATGGCCTAGGCCATAAGAAGATTGCCAAGACCCTGAAACTGAGCTGCAGCACGGTGGCCAAGACCATACAGCGGTAAAACAGGACAGGTTCCACTCAGAACAGGCCTCACTATGCTCAAAGAAGTTGAGTGCACGTGCTCAGCGTCATATCCAGAGGTTGTCTTTGGGAAATAGACGTATGAGTGCTGAAAGCATTGCTGCAGAGGTTGAATTGGTGGATGTCAGCCTGTCAGTGCTCAGACCATACGCCACACACTGCATCAAATTGGTTTGCATGGCTGTCCTCCCAGAAGGAAGCCTCTTCTAAAGATGATGCACAAGAAAGCCCGCAAACAGTTTACTAAAGACAAGCAGACTAAGGACATGATTTACTTGGCTTCTATCACACGAGCTGATCTAGGAGGAGGGCTGGACTTTTCCCACAGCACGGCCAAAGTTTTCACACTCAGCTCCGAGACACACAGCGGGAGATGCCCCCAGACTGTGTAATCCAGGTAAAGGCACTGACTACAGTGAGGCTGCGATTATGGGCATGGTGAGAAGGCATTATGGCCACGGTGAGACAGCATTATGGGTACGGTGAGGCTGCGAATATAGGCACAGCGAGGCTGCAATTATGGGCACGGTGAGGCTGCAATTATGGGCACGGTGAGGCTGCGATTATGGGCACGGTGAGGCTGCGACTATGGGCACGGTGAGACAGCATTATGGGCACGGTGAGGCTGCGATTATGGGCACGGTGAGGCTGCGATTATAGGCACAGCGAGGCTGCAATTATGGGTGCGGTGAGGCTGCGATTATGGGCACGGCGAGGCTGCGATTATAGGCACGGCGAGGCTGCGATTATGGGCACAGTGAGACAGCATTATGGGCACGGTGAGGCTGCGATTATAGGCACGGCGAGGCTGCGATCATGGGCACGGTGAGGCTACGATTATGGGCACGTGAAGGCTGCATTATGGGAACAGTGAGACAGCATTATGGGCACGGTGAGGCTGTGATTATGGGCACGGTGAGGCTGTGATTATGGGCACGGTGAGGCTGTGATTATGGGCACGGTGAGGCTGCGATTATGGGCACAGTGAGGCTGCGATTATGGGCACAGTGAGGCTGTGATTATGGGCATGGTGAGGCTGCAATTATGGGCACGGTGAGACAGCATTATGGGTACGGTGAGACTGCATTATGCGCATGGTGAGGCTGCGATTATAGACACAGCGAGGCTGCGATTATGGGCACGGTGAGGCTGCGATTATGGGCACGGTGAGGCTGTGATTATGGGCACGGTGAGGCTGCGATTATGGGCATGGTGAGACTGCATTATGGGCACGGTGAGCCTGAGATTATAGGCACAGCGAGGCTGCGATTATGGGCACAATGAGACAGCATTATGGGCACGGTGAGACAGCATTATGGGCACGGCGAGGCTGCGATTTAGGCACGGCGAGGCTGTGATTATGGGTATTGTGAGGCTGCGATTATGGGCACAGTGAGGCTGCGATTATGGGCACAGTGAGGCTGCATTATGGGAACGGTGAGACAGCATTATGGGCACGGTGAGGCTGTGATTATGGGCACTGTGAGGCTGCGATTATGGGCACGGTGAGGCTGCGTTTATGGGCACGGTGAGACTGCATTATGGGAACGGTGAGACTGCATTATGGGCACGGTGAGGCTGCGTTTATGATGTGTAACCTAGCCATGCCCCACTATGTCCGGCTTCAGCCACCATAACAACGGTGATAAATCAGAAAAAAGTAGTTGGATCTGTATGTGTGTTATAATAATCGAAATTAGTCAATTTAATCGATTAAAAAAAAATCAATTAATCGAACACGAAAATTTTAATCAGTAACAGCCCTACTATAAAGTATAGAATATGTATATAATGTTGTCTATATTGTTATATAGTTCAG
This sequence comes from Lithobates clamitans, assembly GCA_037952925.1. Lineage (NCBI taxonomy): Eukaryota > Metazoa > Chordata > Amphibia > Anura > Ranidae > Lithobates > Lithobates clamitans. Next base: position 359,973 of record JBBGZY010001730.1, read on the forward strand.
TATATACATAGTATTATATATGTATTGTTAAATAGTATATTATATACATAGATATATAAAAGCAAAACGCTATGTGTTGCACATCACCCTGAACACACCATCCCCACCGTGAAACATGGTGGTGGCAGCATCATATTGTGGGGATGCTTTTCTTCAGCAGGGACAGGGAAGCTGGTCAGAGTTGATGGGAAGATGGATGGAGCCAAATAAAAGGGAATCTTATGCCGCGTACACACGAGCGGACATTCCGGCAAACTTTTCCGGCGTACCGGAGTCTGTCGGACAATTCGATCGTGTGTGGGCTCCAGCGGACTTTTTTTTCTCAAAAGTTTGCTGGACTTAGATTTGAAACTTGAGGTTCACCTTCCAGCAGGACAACGACCCTAAACATACAGCCAGAGCTACAATGGAATGGTTTAGATCAAAGCATATTTGTGTGTTAGAATGGCCCAGTCAAAGTCCAGACCTAAATCCAATTGAGAATCTGTGGCAAGACTTGAAAATTGATGTTCACAGACGCTCTCCATCCAATCTGACAGAACTTGAGATATTTTGCAAAGAAGAATGGGCAAAAATGTCCTCTCTAGATGTGCAAAGCTGGTAGAGACATCCCCAAAAAGACTTGAAGCTGTAATTGCAGTGAAAGGAGGTTCTACAAAGTATTGACTCGGGGGGGCGCCATACAAATGCCCCCCACACTTTTCACAAATTTATTTGTAAAACATTTTAAAAAAACATTTATCATTTTCCTTCCACTTCACAATTATGTGCCACTTTGTGTTGGTCTATCACATAAAATCCCAATAAAATACATTTACGTTTTTGGTTGTAACATGACAAAATGTGGAAAATATCAAGGGGTATGAATACTTTTTCAAGGCACTGTACATGGTATATTTTGCATTGTTGTATAGTATATACGTAGTCTGTTATCTGTATTGTTGTATAGTATAGTATATACATGGTATATTTATGTATTGTTATATAGTGTAGTAAATACATAGTATGCTGTCTGTATTTTTATATAGTAATTTGTCCGCATTTTGTTTTTGTATAGTTATAGTATATACATAGTATATTGTCTGCATTTTTATTTAGTATAGTATACTGTAAATGTAGTATGTTGTCTATATTGTTATATAGTATATACAGTACATGGCATATTGTCTGTATTGTTGTATAGTTTAGTATACACATAGTAATTTGTCTGCATTTTTTAGTATAGTATACTCTGTAGTGTACATGACATATTGTCTTATAGTATAAAATATACATAGCATATTTTCTTTCTTTTTTATAGTATAGTGTATACATGGTATTGTTATACAGTATATTGCCTGTATTGTTCTATAGTATATAATTAGTATGGAATGTTCTTCTATATGGTAAATTTCAGCAGTCACAGGCTGTAACGGTCAAATAAAGAGAAGTTTGTTAATTCCACAGGAGAACACGCAACACACACACGGGTCTCTCCAATCTGACAAGTCTGAGTGCCCAACAGAAGAGGACATCACACCCACAGTTCCGCCCCCGAGGGGCCCTGTACGGCGTAGGTACAGGCGAAAGGCGCTGAGCCCCATGTTATTCCAGCAACCGCTTAGGTTGTCGGGGGGAACAGACAGTGAGGAGGGGGCAGAGCTACTTGAAGATGCCCCCAGGAGGTGCACTGATGGACCATTGTGGCTGGAGCCCAAAGTGTTACCAACAGGACCCAGAGTGGAGGAAGTGGAGGAGGAGGAGCCACTCATGGTAAGAAACCTCTGATTGGTGGATAAGAATAATGACAATTTTGCGCAGGTCATCCTACAGGACACGTCCTAGGTGGGGACAAGACAGAGCAGGTCTGAGGCTGCAGAGGAACTACGAGTATCAGCAGACTTAATGGCTGGAGATGTCAATCCATTATTAATGACACTCGTTATTAAATATGGAAATGTTTCAGGGGCTTTTTTTGTAGCATATTATATTTAAAGTGAACTTAAAGTCAAAACTCTTAGTTTGGTTGGAGTGGGGAAGGGTTAAGACTTCTGTCCCCATTGGGTTTATCAGCATTTCTTAAACTTTTTTCAGTTGCGGCACCCTTTAAAAAGAAGCAGAATCTGGAGGCATCCCAGTCCAAAATGAAAAAAAAAAACAATAATGTTACTTATCAATGGGAAACCTGAGCCTGAGATGATGCACACAACCACCTTGATCAAATTAACCTGAAATCAGAGGAACCCCATCACATCAGCGCCCCCCCCCCATCACATCAGATGTCCCCCCATCATGTCAGAGGATCCCATTCATATGGGAGTCTCCCATCATGTCAGAGATCCCCCCATCACATTAGAGGTCCTTCAAGACATCAGCGGTTCCTCCAAGACATCAGAGGTCCCCCCTTCACATCAGATGTCCCCCTATCACATGAGAGTCACCTCTTCACTTCAGAGGTCCCCCGTCACTTCAGAGGTCGCTCCACATCAGAGTCCCCCTTCACATCAGAGGCCAACAGCATTTTCAACCCTTCCCTCAGAGGTCCCCCATCACATCGGAGGTCCCCCCATCACATCAGAGGTCCCCCGTCACATCAGAGGTTACTCCACATCAGAGTCCCCCTTCGCATCAGAGACCAACATCATGGTCCCCCATCACATCAGAGGTTACTCCACATCAGAGTCCCACTTCGCATCGGAGGCCAACATTATGGTCCTCCCTTCATGTCAGAGGTCTCTCTAGCACATCAGAGGTCTTCCCATGAATTAGAGGTCTCCCCATCATATCAAAGTCCCCCCTTCAGATCAAAGGCCAACATCATGGTCCCCACATCACATCAGAATCTCCCACTTCACATCAGAGGTCTTTCATGACATCAGAGGTCTCCCCATCATATCAAAGTCCCCCCTTCACTCCAAAGGTCCCCCCAGCATATCAGAGTTCACCTTCAAATTAGAGGCCCCCATCACATCATAGTCCCCCTCTCCTCGCGCCAGAGGTCTCCCCATCACATCATAGGTCCACTCATCACGTCAGAGTCACCCTTCATGTCAGAGACCCGCAATAATGTCATAGTTCCCCCCTTCACTTCAGAGCCCTCCCTTCACATCAGACGTCCCCATCACATCAGATATCCCCTATCACATCAGAGCCCTCTCTTCACATCAGAGTTCCCCCCTTCACGTCACAGGCCCCACCATCACATCATAGGGCCCCCATCACCTCAGAGGTCCCCTCATCACATCAAAGTCCTCCCATAACATCAGAGACCTCCATTGCATCAGAGGCCTCCCTTTGATGTGATCATCACCCCATCACATCAGAAGCCCCCCTTCACATTAGAGGTCCCCCTATCACAGTAATTGTGAACCTTGGCACCCTAGATGTTTTGGAACTACATTTCCCATGATGCTCATGCCTTCTGCAGTGTAGCTGAGCATCATGGGAAATGTAGTTTCAAAACATCTGGGGTGCCAAGGTTCACCATCACTGCCCTATCACATCAGAGATCCATCCTTCACCTCAGAAGTAATCCTTTCACGCTAGAAGCCTCCCAACACAACTGAGGCACCCATATCACATCACGCTCCCCCTTATACATAAGTGTCTCTTCATCACATCAGAGTCCCCCCTTCCCACCCATCTCTGGTGCAGGGCAAATTAGTTCTCACGTTTGCAGTAACCCCGAAGGGAACCCAAATGACGCATAGGTAGAGTCACTCTCTCTATTTGACCTTTTGACCAATTTCCCAGGGAGAGGAAGTGATGAGAATCCAGAATCCAGAATTTTACAGGAACAAGAATTGAGGGGATTCATTCATTTTGGAGAGATTTCTTCAGGCTTCCTGTTGTGTCTCCAGCACAGGAAGTGAGGGGAAGTCTCTTCCAAAAGGACTCAGATAGCAAAAAAAAAACCCCCCAAAAAAACAGGGCAAGGAGGCAAGTATTCCCTACTCCACCCAAATGTTTTTTTTTTTTACAAAAGTGTAGGCTTTAGAGGGTGGGGGTGGTATTGCTAAGGGAGGGGGGCACTTTTTTTGGGGGGGATATTTCCTGTGTGTGGACAGAAAAGTTTCCAGAAATATTGGTGAACGTCATTCGCAGTGCACTTATGATGGATCGTGGCTTTCTTGTCTGTCCTTTTAATCTCTCCCTTGTCTTCCCGGCTGTCTAATCATCTCTCTTTCTCATCTGTCTTCCCCCCCCCCCCCCATCAGCCGTCACCCCCTAAATCGTTCTGGAAGCGCTGTCAGGGGATAATAGGGGGAACGTTCGGCAGCTTAAAGAGAAAGAACAGATTGTCGCTTCCCGTGGCGGAGGAGGTAACGCCGCCCCGAGTGCGCTGTGCCGTGCCATAACAGCATGCCGTGATTTGTCCATTAACTCCACCCTTAAACTGAACGACGCCAAAAAAAAAAAAGGGGAGACCGCTTTAAAGGTCGCCACTATAGCTCTTCGCCATTTTTTTCCTTTATTTAGCCACTTTATTTATATTATAATTATATTTTATTCATTATAAAATCATTGTCGAAATTTTTAAAACTTTATCAAGAAGAAAAAATGTCATCTATTGCAGATTACCAGCACTTAGATGTGGTGGCTGCATTCGCTTTCTACTTTTTTTTTTTTTTTTTAAGGTTTTCTCCTTCCTTTTAAGCTGGTAATCCTGCCAGCAACACACTTCCTGTCCGTGGGGGACAACGCTCAATCCCTATACTGTGATAATCACTGCCATTTGAATTGCATGCCCCAGGAAGATGAACTGCTTTATTAATATATCCTCGTGTGTTGTGAAATTGTGGTGTGCTGTGAAATTAGTGCTTAGTTTTTGGCGGTGGAGGGCGGGGGGGGGGGGGGGGTTTGCTAATTATGTGAATGTGATAAACTGTGCAGAACTCTCCGTTTTGGCTAAATGATCTTATATCAGCGTTCCTCAGCATGCATGGTGGCTGCAGTGATTTGGGCTGCTGTTCTTCATTCATAAAATAGTGTGAACCAGGAAAATACCTCATTACGGCCACTAGATGGAGCTGACGATCATAGGAAATGAATACTCATTTCCTGTGATCGTCAGCCACATCTGGTGGCCATAATGTGGTAATCTCTGTAGCATCAGGCACATTTATCTTCCCTTTCCTTCCATCCCAGAGACACAGTAGGAAGTAAGAGGAGGTCCTTCCAAAATAAAGCTTCCTCTTTTAGATTGTTGTCACTAGAACAGGTGCCCACACTGAAAGATTTTGCCTGTGAGAAATTTTGGATTACTGTCTGAACCCAAGATAGTGGGCACCCGGAGCAATAATGTGGGTGAAGCTCCCTATCGGGAACACAGACAGCAATACAAACGTGAGCAGAAACAAAAACAGCTGCAAATACACTGAAATATCCAACATAGTCATAAACAGAATAGGTAAAATGTAGACATGTGCAATTAGTTTAGTTCTAAATCAGTTTTTTAACGAATTTTGACAAATTTGTTAATTCCGAAATTTCAGAATTTCCAAAATTATGAATTTCCGAAATTACGAATTTCGATTTTTCGAATTTTCACATTTCCAAATCTCTGAAATTGCGAATTTCCGAATTTCGATTTTTCGAACTTCCGAAATCACAATTTCCGAAATTATGAATTTCTGAATTACAAAATTTCCGAATTTTCTAATTTCCGCTTTTCGAATTTTCGAATTTCCAAAAATTCAAAATTTCTGAAATTTGGAATTTCGGAAATTGGAACATTTCGAAAATTCGAAAGAATTAAAATCTGAAAATTCAAAAGAATGAAAATCTGAAATACTGAAATAACTAACTAATAATAAATATTAAATTATAGGTATTGGAATTTCCTTTCAAATTTGACTGTTAGTGAACGTGACGAATACAAATTTATCCAAAGTTACTAATTATCTGAAATAACGAATGCCACAGCTAAACAAATGAAATGGAACAAATTAATAATAAATAATAATAAAAATAATAAAAAGGTTTTATTAATATTCTGGTTATTATTATTATTATTTATTAATTTGTTCTATTCCATTCGTTTAGATGTGGCATTCGTTATTTTGGATAATTCGTAACTTCAGATTCATTACATTCACAAACAGCAAAATTTGGAAGGAAATTCCAATACTTATAATTTATTATTTAGTTATTTCGAATTGCACTGATTTTCTTTCTTTTTTCAGATTTTCTAATTTTTGAATTTCCGAAAATTCGGAAATTCGGAAATCAGAAATTTGGAAATTCAAAATTCGGTCGGAACATTCGGAAATTCTGACATCCCGAAATCCAAAAATTCGGAAATTTGGAAATCCGAAAATTCGGAAATTTGGAAATCCGAAAATTCGAAAATTCATAAATTTGGAAATCTGAAAATCCAGGAATTCGGAAATCCAAAATTCGGAAATCCAAAATTCGGAAATTCGGAAATCCAAAAATTCGAAATTTGGAAATTTGAAAATACGAATTTTCGGTTTCCCGAATTTCCAAATTTTTTGAATTTCCGAATTTCCGAAAAAAGCAAAAAAACGAATGAAATGAAAACGAACACATTTTTTGTCAGCGCACATATCTAGTAAAATGTGTGCTAATCAGTGGATTCACACAAATTAGAAAATCTCAAATGCATAAAAAGTCCCAAGAGTAATAATGTAAGTCCACAAAGTGCATAAATGTAAAGAAATGTTCCACCAAAGAAATCTTATTATTGGTGCCACGACAGACAAGGCCTCCACAAAGAGCACAAGGATTGTCAGGGACCATAATCCAGAAGGAGACAGAAAGGGCAGTTAAAATCACATATTAAATAAAAATGGCAAAAATAACAGATTAGGAACGTAGTCAAAGACAGAAGCCAGGGTTTGGATGCCAGGCCAAGTCATACACAGGAACACAGGAAAGAATGCACTTGGAGATTATAGACCAAGCAAGGGCAAGGAGGAAATGAGCTAAGCGGTTTAAATAGCAAAAAGAGGCTGGCTCTACGCTGGACTAATGAGGCAGGTTAATGGCAACCAGGTGAGTCACTGTGGTAACAATGAGTGGCTGGTAATTAACCGACAGATAAGCTGCTTCTGAGCACTGAAACAAAAGAGCTTCTCGTTAAGTAGCAGGTGCCAGCCTTCACAAGGATGCAGGCTTACCAGACAGATATGACACCCTAATTAAAGAGCAGCCATATAAGGCATGTTGTTGTCGGAAGATGTCACGCAGGACGAAACACATAGGGAGGAGCTACATGCTGACGTCATCTGGAAGTCACCTGGAAGTTGTTTGCTGGCTGCAGTTGGATTTTCATCCCTATGTCATCTGTTAGAACAGTACAATTTTAACGAAAAGGTTTTTGAAGGTTTTACACTATATGGAGCATATGCTTCGGTTCTTCTTTCTGAGTACATGTGGTTGATAGCTGGAAGTGGTGATTTATAAATAACCAAGCTACCTGCTGACTCTGCAAAGGAGCGGGGGGGGGGGGGGGGGGGACGAGGCTAACATGGAATATTTCAAATATTTCAACACATGCCTTATATGACTACTCTTTAAACATGCATCCTTGACCACTTGGTGGAGGCCTTGGTTCTATACTAATATTTTTTCGGTGGAATATTTCTTCACATTTATGCACTTTGTGGACTTTTACATTATGTTTACATTATTATTCTTGGGACCCTTTATGCCATTGATATTTTCAAATTTGTGTGAATCCACTGATTAGCGCAAACGCGTTTCATTGATCATAGCAATACAAACCTGAGAGGGGTCCTAACCCTTCCACATTCCATCCAGAACATACAGTACATTTCTACATAGAGCCGCATGCCTGATATCTGGTTATTGGAAACTTCGGCACAGCGATTTGGGCAAGAGAGGCCCAGAACACCAAGCTAATCAGGGCTCTATTCTTTAACACAATCCATTCAGTCAAACACAGGAAACATGGCTCCAGGAGGAAAGCAGTCCAGGAATAATATAATTTATATGCTACTGGTCCATCAATGTCCAATCACAGACTTGGGCAGGTCCTAGAGCCGTACAGTACAGGAGGGGAATCCAAACTTTCTAAACAACTTTCTAAACAAAGGGCCAGTTTACTGCCCTTAAAGCTTTAGGGGGGCCGAACTGTGGCCTGTGGAGGAAGAAAATGGCTTGGCGTTAGTGGGAGTTAAAAATGCTCCATCATTGGTATTAGGGGGAGTAATAGTGCCCCATCTTTGTGTCAGTGGAAGGAACAGTGCCCCATCATTGGTATCAATGGGAGGAATAGGGCCCCATCATTGGTATCAATGGGAGGAATAGGGCCCCATCATTGGTATCAATGGGAGGAATAGTGTCCCATCATTGGTATCGATGAGGTCAATAGGAGGAATATTGACAAAAAAAATGGAAATATAACCTGGCATAGCCGCAGTAGCAAGCCTCCATCCCTAACTACATTAGTAACAACAGAAGAGGAAAGGACTTCAGATGAGGTATGTTACTGCAAAAAAAGTGTATGGAGTATATATAATAATAAAACTTTTATTGATTAAACGCAGTTCCATGGTCTAGAAATGCATGATACAGTTTCCAAAATATAGACACAGCCATATACAAATGGGCTGACATTATAGAACAAATATACCAAATGGACATATGAAGTACATACGGTGATCATACATAATTTTATATATATATATATATATATATATATATATATATATATATATATATATACATACACACACACACAAATGGATGCATGGTGGATATAGAGAATAAAAGCCGAACTGTCTTGGCATCCAATAAAATAACAACTCTACGCGTTTCATGAATTAAGTTCACTCATCAGGAGTATGGATGCAAAAATCCGCCGTAAGTACAGAAGAATCGAATATGTAAATATAAATACAGTATGCCCTTCATAAAAAGGGGGGGGGGGATTCTAAAGAATTCACAAAAAAAATCTAAAATCTAATACTTACAAATCAGCTCGAGAAATATACCAGCTCATATAGGGATGAAGGGGTGAAAGAGGGGGTCCCAAGCATAGTGTCAGGTCCGGAGCTGAGGCAGGAAAACCCCAAACCAGATCAAGGGAACCGCCAAGCAGCAGTCCAGGTTACCACAGTGTAATCAACGAGAGAATGGATGATGTAATTGCAACGAACCGCATCAATCAGTTCCCCATCATTGGTATCAATGAGATGAATAGTGCCCCATCGTTGGTATCAATAGGAGGAATAGTAACCCGTTGTTGGTATCAATAGGAGGAATAATGCCAAATCGATGGTATCAATGGGAGGCATAGTGTTCCATTATTGGTATCCATGGGAGGAATAGTGCTCCATCATTGGTATCAATGTGAGGAATAGTGTTCAATCGTTGGTGTCAGTGAGAGGACTGGTGCCCTATTATCACTGTCAGTGGCAGGAACTATGCCCACTGTTGCTGACAGTTGCGGGGAATAATGCCCCAAGGGCCAGATAAAAGCAAGCAAAGGGCCACATCCGGCCCCTGGGCCACAATTTGGAGACCACTGGTCTACAGGAAGGTCCAGGACTTGGCTATGTCATCTGTAGGGATTAAGCAGAATTAAACATTGACATGTATGTAGTTCAGCAGCTTATTTAGCTCTATGTCTATGTCTACCATTTACTGATCTGGAATGTTCTCCTATACATACCAAAGTTCCCCCCTTCCTACACCTTCTAATCACTTTGTTCATCATCTCCATAATCCTGATCTGTCTCACTCATCACTTTTTCTCTCATCCAGGTTTCACGCTCATCACTTTCCCTTTTAACCAGGTCTGTCTCATTTATTAATTCCTCACCTGTGTCTGGCGTTCAGCTTTCTTCATCCTTCCTTACTCATTCTCTCCAAGGTCTGTTCCTCTCTTTGTCTCATGTCCCATATTGACTCTCTCCCTGATGTCTGCTTCACTCTTCATTTTCTGTCTTCCATGGTGTATCACTCTCTCTCTCCTTTTTTGGAGTCTCATTTCTCATGCTGCACTATCTGTCAGTGATCCCTATCTGTCATTCACCCTTGTGCCTTACTCATCACGTTGTCCGTTTGCAGGTCAGCACCTACTTGAATGCAAAGGAAAGTGAGGGACCAGATGCATGCCAAAGCTTGACCTTGCCACGACCATCCAAAAAAAGTCGGTCGTTTGAACAATATACTTTGATATCTACAAATGACTCAAATATTAGATCAAGTTTGCTTTTCAGGAGCCTCAAGAGAAAGGAAAAAGCACAAAGGTGTACAGTGCAAGGGATTATGGACCTGTACTCTGATAAGAAGCCCATCAATGAAGAGAGCACAAAATATGAAACCTCCACCTGGCCTCCCAAGCTTGACAGGACCACCCCACAACCCGAATTTGGGAACTTTCTCAATTATGTCAAAAACCCACTGACAAAGGAGATTGATGCTGAATGTGCTGTGTCCGGGGCAGAGATCAAGCAAACGGAAGTGGAAAGTCTTAATTCTACCCAACCGATCTCTCAGGCCACGTGTCCACATGTGACTTTGGGTTCTGTCTTGGTTCTGGATCTATCCAAGGAAGCTAGTCTTGTGGACAACATTCAGGAGTCACTTCGAATAGAATCTGTAAAGGACAATGGGCTCTGTCATTTTTCAGATTCTGGAGATGCAGATGAAATAAAAAGTACAGAAATTGTAGAGCCAATCAAAGAGGACAGTGACCTCCAAAACACCATGAATTCATTCCAGTCTTTGTCTACAAAGTCATGGATTGAAGCATTAACAACCAGCTCTGGCTATTGTAGGCAAAACATTCATGGCTATGGAAAGGTGGCAAACGCTTCACGATCACAGGACCTAGATAAGCTAAACGATGACTTTATCCATTTTCAGATAGATAGACTTTCACCCACTAATGTTTTCCATCACCTGGAATCTGAGAGGGATGGACAAAGAACAGACTCAAAATTGGGTGAAATGCAGTATGTAAGTACATCCAGCCATTCAGAAGACAACCACACTTCCAAATACCAGAATAGAGTTGGTACTGTCACCTCAACCATCTTCCCAAAAGCTTTAGATTGTGTAAAGCCCTGTAATGATGACATGAATAATTCTACCTATGTAGAGTTTCTCAGAACGTACAATGCAAAACCCAACTCTATAAACAAGCCCTACAGCTCACCCAATAACCTACCCAAAAAGAGGACTAATAAGAGGGTTGCTTCTCATTCATTCCCCGAAGTGCTCCACCCCGATCAGGAGTTTCTGGAGCATGATGATAAGGAGCTGGAAGACATCTGGAATAATGCTAAACAGGGGCAACTAGAGAACCCAATCCAGAAACCTCACATCGTATCACTGAAAGCAAATGAAGGAGACCAGTTGACTAAAGCAAATCAAGAGACCCCAAATCACAAAGCACCAAGTGGCCAAGTAGTTATGAGGTCAGAGCCAAATATGTTGGTGGCCACGTTTTCATTGCCCACCTCAGTTGTCTTATCTACAGGCTCTGGGGTGGAGAAGGACCAAAGGGAAGACAGCAGTCTGATTCAAGAAAGAGTGGTGTCCACTGCTACTTCAACAGAGAGTAATCAAATGGAGAAATGTCAGCCAACATTAGGGCAAGAGCCACATGGTTTGAAGAATAAGTCTGATGGAGTGGAGACATCCATAACCATGGTGAGATGGGTTTTCTGTGTTTATGATGGAGCTCCTCTGTTTATTTTCTTGGGTGGTTCCATGTTTGAAACAGAGTGGAAAAATTAGGAAGAGATGACATGTGACACATAGGACAATGTGAGAACACTAGAATATTGCTCATTCCTTGCACAGCCAGGAGGTTGACTTTCAGTAATCAACCTGCAATTTAAATTCCTATGACAGCAATATTTTTATAGGGGCAAAAAGTTCATTAGCTCCTGGCCCACCTATATAGAACTCCACCAAGTGACTTGCACGTAATAGGAACTCAGAAAAGTTTAATGTTTAAGCGATCCTTTTTATTGGCTAACTTTAGTGATTGAAGATGCAAGCTTTCGTTGGATTTCCTTTATAGTCATTATACAGTTGTACAATGTTCATTTACATTCTATATTACAATACAATTGTACAATGCCAGACAAAGAAACCTGACCTGTTTCAACATCTTGCATCTTTAATAACTTAAAGTGGACTTCCAGTCATTTTTTCAACTTTCCATCTATTAAATCTTCTTCCCTTGTTGTTGTTTTAACTTTGGATAGTAAAACATTTTTTTTTTCTGCCAATAAATACCTTATACAGCCCACTTCCTGTTTCTTGTCTGGTCATTAGCCCAGGCTTATGACATCATGCATAGCTCTCTCTCTCACTCTCCTGAAAGTTTACCAGGAAGGGAGGGGGGATGAGTCATAAGAGGGCCAATGAGAGCTGCAGAGCTGGAGGTGTGCCTCTGTGTGTCTGTGTAAAACCAGGAAGTGAACAAGCAGCAGCCTCAGCTGCCCACAGTTAAAATGGCTGCAGCCAGACTCAGTGGAGGGAGATTTCTGCAGAATATTTGGTGAGTACAGAATCACAGTATATAAAAAATATTATACAAAGTGGTTGGAGGGAAGCTTAAGACTGGCAAAGATGTTTTTATTACAATCTATGTGAGCAGACTGCAGTTCCTCTTTAAGTTATTCATTCATTCAGAATGACACCCCAACGCCCAAGTACCGTAGGTACCGAGGGACATGCTCTTTGGTTCATGTCTGGTTTCATATTATGGTGGCAGCCCATTCAAAATTATTAGGCTGATTTAAAGCAATGTATGTCATTGGTGAGACAACGCTAAGATTTGACACAGATCAATGGCTAACATGATACATCCCCCTACGACTGATGTAATAGGAACCACATAAAGGGTGGTTAGATGTGGTGGATGAGGAATAATTGGAGATGAAGAAGTGGCCTGGTGCTCTACAGCAGTGGTCCACAACTTCATTAAACTATGTGACCCTTACCCATTGGGGACCCTTTACGTTGCGTCATTGTACAGAGGTCCCTGAAATGCCTCTGTCGGGGCATATTTGCTTTTTTCAGATCACTTCTTGCTTCTGGAACAATACAATACAATACACAGTGACCCTGTACGAAAAGTGGTGTTTGCAGGACTCAGGCCAGAGGAGGAGATATATCTCTTATATATGGCTGTTACCAAACACGCCCTCCAAGCTCTCTTATATGCTCGATTGGGAGCGGGACCTTGGGGAGGACAGGGATCTGGACCTCTGGCATAAGTGTTATTTACATTCCTGTTATGTATGTTATGTTACGTAGCTCTGACGGAGGCCAATTTGAAGGTACTCACTCAATGGTACTTGGTCCCAATGCGTTTGGCTAAAATGTACCCCTCTGTCTCCCCTTTATGTTTTGGAGGGTGTAATCTCCAAGGGTCCATGTATCATGTGTGTGGTGGGAGTGCCCACAGATTAGTGACTTATGACATGGAGTCTTTGTCTTGTTGTGTAGGGTCAGGGGGATTCCTCAGACACCCCACATAGCTCTATTAAATGCCCCTGCGGATGGTATTCCTGGCCGCCTTCAACGTTTGATTTTTTTTAGGCCTCATGCACACAGGGCATTTTACAGATGCTTTTAGCAGTGTCAGGCGTTTTTTTACAGCTTAAAAACGCCTTTTCATGCTATCCTATGTGTCCATGCACACGCCGGGACAAGGGGTGAGCAGGAGGGGCGGCTGCCCTGGGCACTGTGTTATCATGTGAGGTGGGGGGGGCAACACAAGAAGATTGGAGTTGCAGGGGATTTGTGTTGAAAAGGGGAATTTGGGACGGTGGGCTAGGAGTGGTGATTTAGGGCTATTTGTTTTGGGAGGGGGGGGGGGATTTGTGCTAGGAGGGGAAATTTGGGGGGTTTGTGCTATAAAAGTAATATGGTAGAGGGGAAATAGGTTTTGGGGGTGATGGAAATGAACATTTTTTTCGGGGCGGAGGGGGCAGGGGGTATATGGGGAGATAGAAGATTTGAGCTGAGGAGTGGGATGGGGGGGCAAAGATTTGTCCTGGGAGGGGGGGGGCTACAGCAGGAGGGCGGATTTGTACTGGCAGCAGGGGGAATTAATGCTTTGATTTTTTTTTGGTGGGGGAGGGGATTTTCGCTGACACATAATGCTCATATATTTTTTTTTTGGGGGGGGGGGGGGGCGTAATTTGCCATGTTCGCCCTGGGCTCTAGTTGACCTTGTCCCGACACTGCATGCACACATAGGCTTTTAAGAGCTTTTAGTGGCAAAGGCATTTTCAAGCTTCAAAAAAAAAAAAACGTTCTGGAGCATCAGCGTTAACTTCTGTAAAAAATGCCTGATGCTGCTAAACACGTGTATACAGCGTTCAGCTGCGTCAGGCGTTTTTAAGCTGTAGTAATTGGATTTGGGAGTGGAAAATAAGAGGGCAGAGAAACGCTGCTAAACGCCAACGCGGCTAAACGCGCATTAACGCCAATGCAAAACGCTTCTAAAAGTGCGTTTTTTACAGCCGCTTTTTCCTGGAAGCAGCCCTCCGTGTCTCTCGCACAGGAAAAGAAAAAGATTTTATGGATTATATTACATGAAAATAGTGTTAGTATTCTTCAAGATTCAGTCGGAAAAATTTGGAAGGACCTGGGAACCTCGGGCTAGTTATATGCGTGTTCAATTTTGAATTTTGACGCACTGTTTGAAAGTCCACTCTAGCCTTTGTCAGGACCTGTTTTCTTTTTCCTCTTTTTCTTTTTTCCCTCCTCTCTCTCTTTTGCCTTCTTTTTTTTATTTATTTTTATTTTTTTGTGACCATGCTGGCTTTCAGGACCACAGAGGGATCAATAGCCAGTCTTTTTTGGTAGGAGAGAGACCCTTTTTGCTGGTATTTTTGGTTCCTCATTGATTAAGGGGGCAAATTTGTTTGATGTGATAGTTTTGCGTTCACCTTGCACCTCCTTGTTACTACTCCATGTATGTTGAAAGGTTTATATTTTCATACTGGACATTGTGCCCTTATTATGCTATCTTTCTTTGTACCTACCCTGGCATCTACATACTGCTTGCCTACTGTTAATTCTGTATTTTTTTGAAACTAATAAAAATGATTGAAAGTAAACTTATGCCTCGTTTCCACCGAGCGGATTGGTTCAGGTCGGATCGGTTTGGAAGGCCTAGAATGGTCCGGCCTACTCAGGTGAGCGTTTCCACTGTAAGTCGGACCGACAGGGACCATACGTGGGTTTAGAAAAAATGCCGTCATGGCGTCACACATCCACCAATCAGTGGAATGTATCGTAGCTCCGCCCTAACCGAACCGTTCCATTTTCTATGGCCCCACATCTGAAGCAGGACCCTGAATGGAGCGGTTTGGTTCGGTTGTATGGGCCGCTTTCATAATGGAAACATCCAAAATAGCGTACCGTACCGAACCGACCTGCTCAGTGGAAACGAGGCATTAGTGACCCTTTCTATATTCCCATAATTATCAAGTAGATCTAGTCTTTAATGGAACTTAGTGTAGACTTAGTGTGAGTGATGCACCCAAAGCCAGATATATTTCCATGGTACAGTATTTTGTATGGATCCTGGTTGGTTCGAGCAGATTTATACTATGTTGGTGTGATTTGCAGGTGACTCGGAAGTTGGACTATCAGCTGATGGAAGGTTCCCTGGAAAAGAAGCACATCCTGCAGTCAGGGGGAAGAAAGGTGAGCAGGACATGAGGAGACAATGGTTAGACAATAGTATGACAACTACTAGTTCCAAACAAACAAAGGGCACCAAGAGACACCGAGACAATCTACATAGTTGCCAACTGTCCCAATCTGCCCAGGACACTCACAAATTTCTGTCCCGATATGACCTTGTCCCAGGCTGAGTCCTGGAAATCAAGGTCTGTTATGGACAGCTGTAAACACAGTGCATATCATGAGGGCAAAAACAGGGGTGCTGCCTGGCGGGGCGGGCTGCACTCCAAACACAAAGATCACATGCGGCATACACTGGGGACACAGATTCCTCCCCCTACTTTCTCCTCCAGAGCTGTTCAGGCCTCAGTATTGGGGACTGATGCCAGGAGGTCAGGTGGAGCCTTCTGCCTCGCTGTGATTGGGCATGACTCGGGGAGGGGGTGTGGCCAGCCTCGGAGGGGTCATGCCAAGCCGCTGGTGGTGCAGCAAGTTTGTGAGGCAGGAGGTGGCTGCAGAGACTTGAGAGCGGGCCGGCGGTATGTGTTAATGCTGCAGTTGGGGTCTCTCTGCATGAGCTTGATCTCTGCTAGCAATAATCTGCTAGAAATAAAAGGGTCAATCTTGTCTCTAGTCACCTGCACCAGGGATCTTATTAGTCTATTGCAGTGGCGGCTGGTGCGGATCTCAGTCCTCCCCAGTACATACCAGTATAGAAGAATCCCCCCATAGTGGGGGTATGATCCCAATCCTCCCAGTACATACCAGTATAGAAGAATCCCCCCATAGTGGGGGTATGATCCCAATCCTCCCAGTACATACCAGTATAGAAGAATCCCCCCATAGTGGGGGTATGATCCGAATGCTCCCAGTACATACCAGTATAGATGGGGTATGATCACATTTCCTCCGGTATAGAAGAATCCAGCAGCAGCCAGTTGCTCAGGGCTGAGTCCGGTGTGTTGCAGCCAGTTGCAGAAGGTCCCCATGCGGCTGGTCATGTTCATTAGCTTGGGATAGATGGTGGGATAGTCATTGTTCCCCGGGCAGTCGGTGGTGCTGGCTGAGGATGTGTCCATCCGGTAGATCCGGTTGCTGGGGGGTGGGAACGTTGCTGGGTTCGGTTCCCCAGAGGAAGGGACAGGTAGAGAAGTATTTGCAGTGCTCAGTAATAGGCCAGTCCCCGGGCTCCCAGCTCCAGAGGATCCCAGCATGAGAAGCACTGGACCCAGTCCTTGGTGCCCAGATAGAAGAAGCCGGTTCGTTGCAGGTGATGGGGGGACAACCGAGCCCGACAAGTCCCGGAATGTCAGCAGCCGTCTCACCTCTCTCACCATCCCCAACTGCACTGCACCGGGGGGGGGGGGGCCAGGAGCCCAACATCTGTACCGAGTCCATGGCAGAGCGCTGACCATTGACACTGCCCAGAGTCACCGGAGCGGAGGAGGTTTTAGAAGAGACCAGACGGTAGCTTCTCCTCCCAGCCAATCGGGTCTTAAGACCCGCTTCCTGATTGGCCTGGAGGAGAAGCAGGAAGACAATAGCGAATATTAATGCAGTGCTCCGCGCCCTGAGCCCACCCTTTTGAAGCCTCAGGCTCTAATCGGGCTTCAAAAAAAAAAACATTGAAATCCATGCATCTGGTTCTGGCTCCCTGCATGGAAATTAGGGGCCAGGCACATGGATTAGGGGGTGGCGTCCCTGTGCCCCCTATGAGCTTTCATTGCTGTCAGATCCCTGATGAAAGCACATGATTATCCTTCTTGTAGAACCACACCCATATTAAATGATTGCCGACCCTATTTAAAGTACATGCTCCGCCTACAGTGGCTTTCAAGACACATAGAAAAACAGGTGTCTCTAAAAACGTTTTTGAAATGTTGGCAACTATGAATCTGGGGTGGATTTACTAAAGACAAAGAGACTCTGCGAGTGCAGTTGCTCCAGAGCTTAGTAAATGAGGCAAAGCTTCACTTTGCAAAGAAAATCTAATCACATGCTTGCACATGATTGGATGATGGATGTCAGCAGAGCTCCTCCTCACTTACTAAGCTCTGGAGCCACTGCCCTTGCAAAGTGCACCGTCTATTTGCCTTTAGTAAATCAACCCCTCTGTGTCCATGGAAGTGTGCGCTGTGTAATACCGGGTCTTCCTGCCCACAGGCCTCTTCCCGCACCTGGGGGGTGTTTTATGCCGTGCTGGTGAGGAGAACCCTCTGCTTCTACCACGACCGCAAACATTCCACCAAGGTAAGTGCCCAACCGTCTCACCTCTAACCTTACTTCCTTATGTAAGACTTTATGGTTCCACAGAATCTACTTGTCGATTTTTTTTAAAACCAAGCCCATAAGAAAGCGCCTCCACTGAAAAATCCAAGGGAAATAGGCAAAAAGGGCGCCAGCTGGACACCTTAAAAGTCCATCACCATTTATTGTTAAGAGAATTTAGACAACAGGAAGATAAAGGGTAACCAATGCGTTTTGGGGGCCAAACAATCCCTATTCATCAGGGCTTGGATAAAAAATGGAAAAGCTTGTTTTAGGACTCTAAATATAAGGCCTCCTGGAAAGTGTTCAGTGTTAAATAAGGAGTATTACTGGTCGGAATGGATGAAAGCTTGTTGTCTTAATTTTATCAACATTATATGGTGGCTGAGCCGCTGATAGAGTGGGGACCACCAGTCCTCCTGTAGGGGGCCCGGGCACACAGCAGAAAGAATGGGTGAGCTCGGGAGGAGAGGCAATTACAGAAGGATGCCCTGCGCTGGTCTCTGCAGCTACTGAAAGCTGGTTTCTCTCCCTCTCGCCAGCTTTCAGCTGCTGCAGGGAGAGACACAGACACAGGGCATTGTTCCTGTAATTGCCTCCCTCACACCTATCCCCCTCCTTGTTCTGCCTATTTCTTATCCCCCCCCGCCACTGTGCGGCACCCCTTCCCCCCCTCCTGTGGCACTGACAGCTTCCCTGTCCTGTAAACAAATAAATAGTAAAAAAATTAATATAAAAAAAATTAAAACTTTATAATAAGTAATTTTTAAACATTGTAAAATAAAATAATTTTAACAATGTAAAAGAAAAAGAAAATTATACATTTTTATAAATAAAATGTAATTTTTTTCTTTAAAGGGCTAATTCACACAGGTTCTCTGTTATGTTTGTGTCCACTAATGATTTTTGTGTGTTTAGTGAAAATATTGTTTTGATATATTGGGGGGGGGGGGGGGGGGTGCCAGGTAGGCTGTACGGGGCCCCATGATTTCTAACAGCAGCCCTGTATGATGGTATAAGGCAGGGGTCTCCAAACTTTTCAAACAAAGGGCCAGTTTATTGTCTTTCAGACTTTAGGAGGGCCGGATTGTGGCCGGCAGGGGCAATAGATGCCATGGGCCCAGCATGAGTGAAAATAAATATGGCCCCAGGGTTGGTGGTCAATAGGAGGAGGAGTATCCCATCATTGGTATCGGTGGAAGATATAGTGCCCCATTGTTGGTGTCAGTGGGAGGAATATTGCCTCTTATCAGTGGGAGGAATAGTGTCCCAAGGGCCGCATAAAGGGCAGCAAAGGGCCACATCTGGCCCTCGGGCCACAGTTTGGAGACCCCTGGTATAAGTGGCAGTAAACTCCCATGTATGATGTTTACCTATAGGTAAGCCTATAATAAGGCTTAGCTATAGGTACAGTAAATATCTCCTAAATGTGCGCCATTTAGGAGATATTTACTTTATATGCAGCCGGTGACGTCACCGGTGCATGCGCTCTAGAGAGAAATCAAATCCGTGCCGTTCCTTCAGAGCTGTGCAGTAAACAGCGACTCCCGCATGGATGCGAGGGAATGACGTCATCGCCGGTTTAGCCATTCATATCGCCAAAGCCCAGAAAGAAGCCGAGGTGAAGATAGAAGCGCCTTCTGTGGTGACAGTGCGCCGCTGGAGGGCTTCGTTTTCAGGTAAGTCTGTCATAATACTAGCACATTATGACTTGACCGATTTTTTTTTTTATGGCGTTTACTACTGATTTAAAGGATATGTCAACCCAACATTTCCTATTCCTGATATGTGGCTGCTGTACCATGTACGTATATGAAAAAGTCTCCTGTTCTCTTTGTATTGCTTCCTATGTGTGAAATCCCTGGTGTTCCTGCTAGACCCTCTGCTTTCCTATTAAAAACTGACCAAACTAAGCAGGAGAACAAAGTGTGGTCAGTTCTCTAACTATGCTGGGAAGTCAGCGCGCTCTACTCCAATGACCAGACTTGTCCTGACACGCCCCCCCCCTGCACAGCCAATCTCTGGGAAGATCAGTATGCTGCTGTTTCTCTTCCCCCAGCTCTTATGCAGCTGAGAACAGGGGGAATGTGATCACTTAAAAAAAAAAGGTTGTTTTAAAGGTGAGAGTTTACATATACGTTAAGATGACTGGCTGGCATTTTGTCTATTTCCTTTACCAACTTGTGGCAGCCAAAAAAAAACGAATCCTAGAGGAACCAGCAGGAGATCCCAGTGAAGCCACTTGTCAAGGGACAACTTGCAGCTATGTCCATAGACAGCTTGGATGGAGAAACCTGCCCATGGCCAAAGAAAACTTGACATGCATAATAGTAACTCGCCCTCTATGTTTCCCAACAGAGCCCATTGTCTGCGCCCCCCCTTAACCTCACAGGCGCGCTCTGCACACCAGAATCAGACTACAATAAGAAGAGCAACTGCTTCCGCCTGAGGTCAGTGAAATGCCGGGTCACCCTTTACCATTAAATTATTCTTCTTCTGGGTAAATTATCAGTCTCTGCTTTGGTGGGACAAATACAATAAGTAGGTTGTCAGAGGGGAACAGGGCCGGGACAAGGGGTTGGCAGGAGGGGCATGGACCCTGGTGCCTGGGCGCGGTGGGGACTCGGGAGTTGTGATAGAAAGGGTGATTTGGAGAGGGGGATTTGTACTAGGAAGGTGGATTTCTGTTAGGAAGGGGGAATTGGGGTGGGGGAGTTGTGTTAGTAGGAATGATTGGGGGGATTTGTGCTAGGAGGGGAAATTTGGGGGGGGGGGGTAGAATTAATGCAAGGAGGGGGAATTTTTGCTGGGAATGGGAAGATTAGTGCTCAAAGTATTATTATTTTTTTCTTGGGGGGGGGGGTTTGCCGTCACATAGTGCTCTTACGTTTTCTTTTTTTTGGGGGGGGGGGGGCTTTAGGACATCAATCACTGCATAGGGGCTCATGCACAATAACACACAAGGTAACATGCGTTGAGTAACATCCTTTGTTATAGCATACATTGCTGTAAAATCCATTGTAATCTCTACATAGTTCTGTTCTTTTTTGCAGGTTGAGGGACGGCTCTGAGTACCTTTTCCGGGCTCCGACCTCCGAGTTGCTGCAGGAGTGGGTGTGCAAACTCCACCATAATTCAGGTGAGAGCTCAATGCGTAGGCGACTTATCCAACACTCCACAGGGGTTGAATGATAGACAAACTGGGATAGAATGCCATAGTGCCAGGCTACTGGTTTGGGTGGAAATCAGGCCACCAGAAGTCTGGTGATCTCAAACACCTGCTGGCACTTGATACCTCCTAAGATCTCCCCGTCTGGTCTTAGCCACCTTTGGGTGTTACAGCTCCATCTGTTACATTCTTCATAATATAAAATTAATTAAAACACCAGCAGGGATGGTGAACCCTTCATAGTGGCCAATCAGTTTCGAGAAATATTAGAGACCATGAGGAGGTTTAACTCTCCGGTGTCCACCAAACACATAATGGACCATTAAATTGTTGTCTAGATGGAGCAGGTTGTTGAGGTCAGTAGATCACTGTATTTTTCGTCTTGATCTGCAGGTGTTGAAGACACAGATCCACTCCGAGACCCGGCACTGGTGGCTGACCGCTCTCCACATCTCACATCCCGGTGAGTGAAGGAGGAATATATACAGATCAGATCATCTCCATAGCACTTTGCCTAAGGCAGGATTCACACCTTTGTGGTGTTGTGCGATAATGCAAATTGAGCATGATCCTTTCCACGCACCTGTACCACAAGGCAAAAATGGTTCCCACTAAAATCCAGGCCCGTGTTGGGGTGTTGGGAATGTGCATTGAGGTGGCATTCAGAATAAATGATGCCACCACCCACTGCACCACAGTTCATATGCTGGTGAGCGCAGTGGCGTAGCGTGGGTTGTCAGTGCCCGGGGCAAGGCAAGTCATTTGTGCCCCCTTACCCATGGACTTTTAGATACCATCACCCTGATCACAATCCCGGATTCCCCCCACTCTGATCACAACCCCCCAGATACCCCCACCCTGATCACACCCCCAGATACCCCCCCCCCACACACACACTCTGATCTCACCCCCCAGATTCCTCCACTCTGATCACACCACCAGATCCCTATCCCTCCACTCTGATCACACCCCCAGAAACCCCCCCACACACACACTCTCATCACACACCCCCCCCCCATTTTCCCTCCGCTCTGATCACACCCCCAGATCCCCCACCAGATCCCTTCACTCTGATCACACCCCCAGTTCCCCCCCATCCCTCTACTCTGATCACACCTCCAGATACCCCCCCAGATTCCTCCACTCTGATCATACCCCCAGATCCCCCCCCCCATAGTCCCCCTACTTTGATCACACCCCAGATCCCTCCACTCTGATAACACCCCAGATCCCTCCACTCTGATCACACCCCCAGTCCCCCCCCCATCCCTCCACTCTGATCACACCCCAGATCCATCCACTCTGATCACACCCTCAGTCCCCCCCCCCCATCCCTCCACTCTGATCACACCTCCAGATCCCTCCACTCTGATCACACCCCCAGACCCCCCCCCCACACACACACACACACTCTGATCACAATCCCAGATACCCCTCCCCCCACACACTCTGATCACACCACCGGACCCCCCCCCCCCCCATTTTTCCTCCACTCTGATCACACTCCAGATTCCCTCCACTCTGATCACACCTCCAGATACCCCCCCAGATTCCTCCACTGTGATGACACCCCCAGATCCCTTCACTCTGATCACACCCCCAGCCCCCCCCCCATCCCTCCACTCTGATCACACCTCCAGATCCCCCCCATATCCCCCCCACTCTGATCACACCCCAGATCCCTCCCATATCCCCCCCACTCTGATCACACCCCAGATCCCTCCACTCTGATCACACCCCAGATCCCTCCACTCTGATCACACCCCCAGTCCCCACCCCCCCCCATCCCTCCACTCTGATCACACCTCCAGATCCCTCCACTCTGATCACACCCCCAGATCCCCCCCCACACTCTGATCACACCCCCAGATCCCCCCCACACACTCTGATCACACCCCCAGACCCCCCCATATTCCCTACACTCTGATCACACCTCCAGTCCCCCCCATCACACCCCCATTTCCCCCCCATCCTTCCACTTTGATCACACCCCAGATCCCTCCACTCTGATCACACCTCCAGATACGCCCCCCCATATTCTCTCTACTCTGATCACACCCCCAGATCCCCCACCAGATCCCTCCACTTTGATCACACCTCCAGATACCATCCTCTCGCCCATCACACACACAATCCCACCACATCTCACCAGTCCTGCAGCACCAGAGACAGGAGGGCTAGCTGTGTCCTGCGCAGGCAGGAGAATATCCCCTGCAGGACTCCTGGTGGCTGCGGCAGCTGCAGAACCCGGGAGTCTCCGTCACCCTGACCACCTCCTCCAGCACACCCGGCCTGATAACTCCCCTGCACAGCGTGGCACTCACTGCCTGAATACACTCAGGATCTGGATCTGCCCACCGCTCCACCCTGCTCTGCATGCTTGGATCCATTCTCCCTGTTTTCTCGGAGCAGCTAAACAGAAGATAAACTAAAACCTCCACTCTACACCCTCTTTCCTACCGGGTGCAGAAAGGAGGTTTTAGTTTGCCTGCTGTCTGGGCTGCCTTATGGTGGCACCAGCCCTGTCTGCGCCCCTCTAAATGTTGCGCCCAGGGCAACCACGCTGGCTCCCCCTTCCCCAAGCTACGCCACTGGGTGAGCATAACCACAACGCAGAGCTGTGACTCCAGCCTAAATCTTTTGTCTGGGAAAAGCTCACAATGAGAAGTGCCGGGGAAAAAAAAAAACAACCAAAAAAGTAATAAGAAATTCAGCGGGAAGAATCCTCGGGGGCGGAGCAGTTTTTACAAGTTTGTTTTCGTTTTCCCATTTTCTTGTCACCTCATCGGTTTTTCCTGCCACTAAATATAATATGGTTTGTAGCAAGAGATATACAAATAAACCGCCCCTGAATCTCTCTTACTCCACTGCGCCAAAGAAAAGTGCAAATCTATATAAAAGATGTGTAAATGAATACAAAATATGTGTACATACACAGTGTACAGTGAAAAAAAGCTGCCACTTAAATAAATACATAAACTGATCAAAATCCCCAAAACTATACCTCTCACACGTGTACAGATAGAGATAGCGGCGCTAATATAAATTGTGTAAAATAATGGGTCAGAGCAGTATAATGCCTATGACCCTCTACTTATGCATAAAAATATTAATAATAATAGTGTCATGAAAAATATTAATTTTATCATGAAAAGAAATTTCTTTAACACCCAGTGAAAAGTGTCACTATAAATAATAAATTACAAGAAATGAATGATCAAGTTCAACAGTTGTTTTTCAATCTTCTTGTGAAAAATCTTCTACTCTTCCACCACACCACCGTGATAGTGACACCACTCCCTCTGAAGAGCGCACTCACCAGATTGTATAGCCTCCCACTCTCGTGTTCGGCAAAACAGCAATCCCAGGTGTGGTTCAATTGCTGTTTTGCCAAACACGAGAGTGGGAGGCTATACAATCTGGTGAGTGCGCTCTTCAGAGGGAGTGGTGTCACTATCACGGTGGTGTGGTGGAAGAGTAAAGGATTTTTCACAAGAAGATTGAAAAACAACTGTTGAACTTGATCATTCATTTCTTGTAATTTATTATTTATAGTGACACTTTTCACTGGGTGTTAAAGAAATTTCTTTTCATGATAAAATTAATATTTTTCATGACACTATTATTATTAATATTTTTATGCATAAGTAGAGGGTCATAGGCAGTGGCGTCACTAGGGGGTGGCTTTTGGGGCTATAGCCCCGAATCTGGGGCCCATAGCCCCGAGTCTCTGCAGGGGTCCCCAAGGGGAGGGGAGGCTCTCTGGGGACCCTGATTTAAGGGGGAGGCTCTCTGGGGACCCTAATGTAAGGGGGGCATTCTGGGGATATATACACACACACACATGTATATAATACACATGTGTATGCCCACCCAAGCGTATGACTTTCTTTACTACGCTGCTATGGGCTCTAGCCCCAGACCTTTTGTAGACCTAGAAACGCCCCTGGTCATAGGCATTATACTGCTCTGACCCATTATTTTACACAATTTATATTAGCGCCGCTATCTCTATCTGTACACGTGTGAGAGGTATAGTTTTGGGGATTTTGATCACTAAATATAATAACTTAGGTCAGGTTTAGGATGGGATGAAGTATTGTTGATGTTTTCAGAGAATAAAAATGGGTGTCAATTCATAATAGATTGGTAACATCTACAGAATCAATATTGCTGAGTGCAAAAACTGATCAAAAACAAAAAATTGTCAGAGAAATCTGATTTCTAATGTTGAAAGAGCAGTGTGGCCATTTGTGATTATATAGATATGAACTGCTAATAGCCTGGTACTAATCATGGCGCCATGGGTCACCAAATATCACTTTTGGGCTCTCGTTAAAGCTGAACTTCGGTCAACATTGTACTAATTTTTTCACTACCTTGCATCAATTTCCAGTCCATTTTCCATTTACTCAAGCAGTCATGAAATAATTTGCATTCCTCTCATTGACAGAGCATGGTCTCCTGAATATCCTATTTGTAAGACCAGTGGCTGCCATGCTGTGTCCTTGAGTGAGACCACGGCCCTTCTGAAGTTTATTCTGATCAGTGGTGGTTGCATCATCCATGCCTCCCAACATTTTGAGATGAGAATGAGGGACACCTACTAACAAACGTATGTAGGCATAGGACACTCCCCCTGTCACACCCCCTTAAAGGAGAAGTAACCAAAAAAGAAGGTTAATTAAATCCAGAAGGGCTTTTTTTTTACCACTACTATTCCTTTATATTGGCTTTTAAAATGTACAAATGCAGCAATCTAGAAATCAGATGAAAGGTTTAGCACTGGGAAACACTTTTTGAAAGATAAAAAGTGCATTTTATATACAACTATAGAGATCAGACCAAAATGAGGGGCAAATGAGGGGGAAAGAGGGACAGAGGGACATTGCTCCAAATCAGGGACAGTCCCTCGAAATCAGGGACAGTTGGGAGCTATGCATCCTCAGTCTCTAATGTGGGAGGTCCCAGTCTGCTAAGAATCCAGGTCTGTCCCTCCGACATTGATTGACAGGTCACGAGTCCCCAGGTCTGCCGCACACTTTCACGTCGGCATGATCTGTAAGCAGTGCTTGATGTCAATTCCTACCCACACTCATGCCCACCGCTGTTGCCAGTGTCCCAACCCAACATTGGACTTGTAGTTTAATGAGGCAACCAAATAAAAACAGCTTGTTATTTTGGGCTCCTGAGTGGTCCCGCTCTTTTACCCCTTACATATGCTACAATACTAATAATGATGAAGCCAGAGCACATTACAAAAATCAGTTTCCTCAAAAGTAAGAAAAAAAAAAGGGGTAGTTCTTATTGTGGTTGGGGTAAGAGAAGTTTAGAAGCGATTTGACGAGTACCTGTTTATCTGCAGTCTTCTATCCTCTATAGCTGTTCAAAGTGCTGAATTTATGCAGGATCTCTTACCTCTGAAAAGCAGGGGGGGCGGAAGTTACATCAGTGAGGAGAGCTCTGAGAGCTAATTGGAGGGAAGGGACAAACCCCCCTTCACACAGCATACAGGAACAGAGCTGGAGATCCCTCCTCGTCATCATTTTTCTCTTGGTGTCAGGAAAACTTGTCAGAAGTGATTTATGCTGATAGCAGAGGAAGGAGGCAGCAGACAGAAATGACACTTAGTGCTCTGGATTGAGACAAGTACACACTATAGAGCAGTGATGGAGAACCTTGGCACCCCAGATGCTTTGGAACTACATTTCCCATGATGCTCATGCACTCTGCAGTGTAGTTGAGCATCGTAGAAAATGTACTTCCAAAACATCTGGGGTGCCAAGGTTTACCATCACTGCTATAGAGGGATATGCCTGAGGTTTACTATATCTGAATGACAGCTACAGCGTGGTTGCACATTGCCGAGGGGGCGCCGTATGACTTCCTCCCGTGACCACGCTTCCCTAGCACCCCCTGCGGCACGTATCGGCAGCGATCTATGATCGCTGTGTCCTCCGGATACAGCTGATCACAGATCAGGGTAAAGAGCCAATCACAGCGGCTCTTTAGCATGTGACCAGCTATGTCCAATCACATAAACAGGATTTGACGGTTATCGGCAACCCTCTCCATACGCTGACAGCGCATGAGGAGAGCCGATAATCGTCAATCCACACAGGGAACATCTACACTGATAATCAGAGTGCTGATCATTATTATTATTGTTATTATTATTTAAGTTACTTATATAGCGCTGTCAATTTACACAGCACTTTACATATACATTGTACATTCACATCGGTCCCTACCCTCAAGGAGCTTACAACCTAAGGTGCCATTCATACATATACTAGGGGCCAATTTAGACAGAAGTCAATTAACCTACCAGCATGTCTTTGGAGTGTGGGAGGAAACCGGAGTACCCGGAGGAAACCCACACAGGCACAGGGAGAACATGCAAACTCCAGGCAGGTGGTGTCATGGTTGGGATTCGAGCCAGCGACCTTTTTTACTGCTAGGCGAGAGTGCTACCCACTACACCACTGTGCCACATCAGTGCAGCCCCAATAGTGCCCATCAGTGCTGCCAGTCAATGCCTATCAGTGCCACATATCAGTGCCCATCAGTCAATGCCCATCAGTGCTGCCTATCATTGCCCATCAGTGCCGCATATCAGTGCAGCCTCATCAGCGCACATCACTGAAGGAGAAAAATTGACATAGTTACCTAGTTAGTCAGGTTGAAAAAAGACACCAAGTCCAATCAAAAAAAAATAAATACAATCCCATATATACAACTTTTTTTTTTCTAATTTTCTGTCTTTTTTCAATTGTTTAGCAAAGAATTAAAAACCCAGTGGCCATTAAATACCACCAAAAGAAAGCTCTATCTGTCTCCAAAAAACGATAAAAATGTCATATGGGTACAGTGTTGCATGACCGCGCAATTGTCATTAAAAATGTGACAACACTGAAAGCTGACAATTGGCCTGGGCAGGAAGGGGGTGAAAGTGCCCGGTAAGCAAGTGGGTAATCATTAATGTGCCGCATTCACATGGCGTATCTCTCTATTTCCGCACTCAGGGGGAACCTGCTGAACTCCTGTATACCAGACCTGTGCCAGCCTGTAGCAGTTCGAGGCAGAGACCCGGCGGAGCCACTTCTGGAGCCATTCAGTGTGCCAGCTGGTGAGTAGCCCTGCCAGTGCATGCCAGACCACCTGTAGATTTATCAGTCCATGTCACACATTGACCCTCTCCATCTCCTCCTCTCTCTACAGGCGGCTGCAGAGCTGACACTCATCAGGCGAGGTCTTGGGTATCAGACAACATCCTGGAGTCTGCTGATTCAGAGTTTGATGTGAGTCTGACAGCCAGCAGGAGGCGCTCCCGCTCTTTCAGCTCAGGTGAGACCATGGCAAAATCAGTAGGTAGTGCTGGTAGCTGGGATCAGGTGCCAAGAAAGGTTATGGGGCCCAAAGAAAAAGATTGCACTGGAGAACGTGGCCAAGTTACAAAGTCATTGTTAGTAATTAAAGTGAAGCTGTGCACAAATATCTGATTATATCCAAGGGAAATATAAAAAAATGATAGGCTTATTGAAGAGAACACAGCCTCATCTTAACGAGCATTGGGGTTAATTTACTAATACTGCAGAGTGCAAAATCTGGTGCAGCTGTGCATTGGTAGCCAATCGGCTTCCAGTTTTCTTTTTTAACAAACTGAAGTTAGCAGCTGATTGGCCACCATGCACAGCTGCACCACATTTTGCACTCTCTAGTTTTAGTAAATCTACCCCAGGGTCTCTACTCCTTTAGTAAATTTATCAGAATGTATCACAACTGGAAATTTAAAACGTACACATCATTGCACGGAACTGAACACCAAACTGTAAAGAAGAAATGCGTCCTTATTACAAAACTTTATTTGTAATTTTAAATAGAGTGTGAAAGGGTTAGATCCCCTGACCAATTTTATTGCTGTCCAACACCTGCAATTTCCTCTTACCTTCTTTCCCAGTAACAATGTAACCAGAGGAAGGAAATGAAGAAAGGAAGGAAGGAAGGAAGGAAGGAAAGGAAGGAAGGAAGGAAGGAAGGAAGGAAGGAAGGAAGGAAGGAAGGAAGGAAAGGAAGGAAGGAAGGAAGGAAGGAAGGAAGGAAGGAAGGAAGGAAGGAAGGAAGGAAGGAAGGAAGGAAGGAAGGAAAGGAAGGAAGGAAGGAAGGAAGGAAGGAAAGGAAGGAAGGAAGGAAGGAAGGAAGGAAGGAAGGAAGGAAGGAAGGAAGGAAAGGAAAGAAGGAAGGAAGGAAGGAAAGGAAGGGTGAGAGAGGAAGGAAGGAAATAATAATGAAAGAAGGGAGGAAAGGTGAAAAAATAAATTAGGAAAGGGGCAGGAAGAGGTAGTAAGGGAAGGAGGAAGAAAAAGAGAGGCAGGAAAGAAAGAAGAAGGAAGAGAAAGTCCAGAATTTGCTGCACTTCTTCAAACCTGTATTGCATCTTCTTATAAAACCATCACAGACAGTGCGAGATACAGTAAAAGTTAACGCGTTTCACGCTACAGTTAGCACTTACTCGTGGTTATGAAAAATAGGCCGAAAACAGTCGGTTCGGCAGGAACAAGTACAGGTACAGCTCCTCTCACTACCGGCTTCTTTCGAACGGACATGCTGGAAAACCAGCATCCGATTGGCATCCGAACAGTGTGTCATGGCGTGGGGGTCCCCTGGGGTGGTCCCCATGTCAGACCACAATAACTCAGCGGGGAGGTCGCCACACTAACATCGGATGTGTTATTACAGCGATCTGTATGTATATATGCTCCATAGGACTTTTTCCATCGGAATTTCGACACACAAAGTTTGAGAGCAGGCTATCAAATTTTCCGGCAACAAAATCCGATCCTTTAAATTCCGATCGTGTGTACACAAATCCGACAGACAAAGTGCCACGCGTGCTCAGAATAAATTAAGAGACGAAAGCTATTGGCTATTGCCCCGTTTATAGTCCCGACGTACGTGTTTTACGTCACCGCGTTCAGAACGATCGGATTTTCCGTCAACTTTGTGTGACCGTGTGTATGCAAGACAAGTTTGAGCCAACATCCATGGATTTTGTTGTTGGAATGTCCGATCAATGTCCGACCGTGTGTACGGGGCATTAGGGTAAAAGAGTAGAGAGAAAGAAAGATTCAGATGAGGGGAGTGAGAGAGAAAGAGAGAGAGAGAGAAAAGAAAGAAAGAAGGATAGGCAAGTGAGAGAAAGAAGGATTGGAGAGAAAGAGAGAGAGAGAGAGAAAGAGAAAAAATGGGAAAAAAAGAATCAGAAAGAGAGAAAGAGAAAGAAGGATAGAAGAATGAGAAAGAGAGAGAGAAGAAAGAAAGAAGGATAGGCGAGTTAGAGAAAGAAGGATTGGAGAGAAAGAGAGAGAGAGAGAGAGAGAGAGAGAGAGAGAAGGCTGGAGGAGAGAGAGAGAGAGAGAGAGAGAGAGAGAGAGAGAGAGAGAGAGAGAGAGAGAGAGAGAGAGAGAGAAAGAGAGAAGACTGGAGGAGAGAGAGAAAGAAGGAGGGAGAGAGAGAGAGAGAGAGAGAGAGAGAGAGAGAGAGAGAGAGAGAGAGAGAGAGAGAGAGAGAGAGAGAGAGAGAGAGAGAGAGAAGGAAGAAAGAAGAATCAGAAAGAGAAAGAAGGGAAGAAGAATGAGAGAGAGAGAAGAAAGAAAGAAGGATAGGCGAGTGAGAGAAAGAAGGATAGGCGAGTGAGGGCGAGAGAGAGAGAGAGAGTGAGAAAAGTAAGCAAGAAAGATAGACAAGTGAGAGAAAGAAAGAAAGAGAAAAAAGGAAGAAAGGAGAATCAGAGAGAGAAAGAAAGAAAGAAAGAAAGAAAGAAAGAAAGAAAGAAAGAAAGAAAGAAAGAAAGATATGAGAGTGAGAGAAGGATTGGAGAGAAAGGGAAAGAAAGGGTAGAAAGAAAGAAGAATAAGAAAGAGAGAGTGAAAGAAAGAAATGAGGATAGAAGAATGAGAAAGAAAGAAAGAAAAGTGAGAAAGAAATTAGGAAAGAAAGAAAAAAAGAAGGATAAGAGGGCGAGAGAAAGGATTGGAGAGAAAGAAAGAGAAAGAGAAAAAAGAAAGAAAGAAAAATAAGAAAGTGAGAGAGAGAGAAAGAAAGAAAGAAGGATAGAAGATAGAGAAGTAAGAGAAGACAGCAGAAGATATACTGTAGAAGAAGAAATACCTAAAAAAAAAAATTTGTGTCATCTCCTCTGAGGTTTGGGTATGGGAAGAGGAAGGAGTTTCCACTTTTTTAGTAACTCTCAGAAAGTGTTCTCATTGGTTGTATGCCTTCTTCTCTTCTCATTGGTTGTATGATTGTGTATCAGAATCACATGATTCTCTCTTGTTCTTTCACAGTCATGTATCAGAGGATGACCTCATTTCCCAGCCCCCCGGAGACATCACCCAGCTACTCCGTCACCCTGTACATCGATGAACCGCTCACCCCACGCACGCGCTGCCACTCGTTCGCCTCCTCCCAAATAAGAAATAGCAGCTCGGATCTGAAGTTGAGGAATAAGTCTGTGTTCAGGAAGTTATTCTGGAAGAAGGAGTAAGCAGCCGCTCCGCATGGGCGGCGCCCCCGAATCTCAGGTTGCAGCCCTCTGGTGTGTGGAGGACTGTGGAATGTGTGGTCCTGATAGGTGGACAGCGATCACATGACTGATTTGTTTTGCTGGCCTTGGCAGTAGAAGAACAGGTGGAACACGGAATGTCGTAGAAACAATGAGACTATAATGATATTTCCAGATGAAAGTGACGTCAACTGACACGTCAAGAAAGTGACCTTAAATATATTTTATGTTTCTTCTATACCAGAAGTGCCACTTACATTGAAAGGAAAGGCAAGTGAAAAAGGAAAGACTCGGAGGCGCTATCGGCGCCCCCTGGAGGAGGATCTAGAGAAATCCCACAGCAACTGAACTCCTTTACCCCAACACTGAGCAAATATTATTATTCTGACTATTTCTATTTATTTCTAGTTTGTAGCTTCTTTGGGACCTTATTTATCATTCTATTTTTTATTATTCTGAAATATATCATGTTGTCATGTTACAAGCAAGACTATAGAACAATTCTCATAAATGGAAAAAAAAAAAAAAAACTTTCAGGATTTCTTTAAATTGTGTAAATACGACCCTGGTTGAAATGTGTACATCACAAGGATTTTTTGAATAAAAAAAAAAAAAAGCAGCTCTCATTATCACCACCTGAGCATTCTCCATGCTGTAATGAGGAAACCTGCATCATCCACTGGGAACCTCATCAACATTGGAATTCCTGTATTGGGGGGTGCCATAATTGGGACTTCTGGTAAAAGCAGCCAGCCAATCACACCTTGCCATATCTGGGGGGTCATTCCATATATATTTACGGTGTGCAGAAGGCCTCCAGTTTGCTTTATTGGAAGGAAGTGGCTTTTTTTTTTTTTCGACAGGTTTGGATAATTACAGAATGAAATGGAAAGGTCTGTTTTAATAAACTTATATATACAGCAGGTAACATGCAGTAAGTATTGAACACATCACCGTTTTTTTAGGTAAATATCTTGGTAAAGGTGCTATTGACATGAAATGTTCCCCAAATGTCGGTAACAACCCATGAAATCCATACATACAAAGACACCAAAACAAATACATTCAGAAATTGAGTTCTGTGTAATAAAATGGAATGACACCGGGAAAAAGTATTGAACTCGCTAACTGAAATGTATTCAACCACTGAAGGACCGAGCCTCTTTCTGAGATTTGTTGTTTATAAGTTAAAAACATTTTTTTTTTTTTTTTTTGCTAGAAAATACACTTTTTTCAATTAAAAAATAAGACAACAGTAAAGTTAGCCCAATTTTTTTTTAATATATTGTGAAAGATAATGTTACGCTGAGTAAATTGATACCCAACATGTCACGCTTCAAAATTGCGCCCGCTCGTCGAACGGCGACAAACTTTTACCCTTAAAAATCTCCCACCCTTAATAATTTACGTTTAAAAAATTCTACAGGTTGCATGTTTTGAGTTACAGAGGCGGTCTAGGGATAGAATTATTGCTCTCGCTCTATCGATCGCGGAAATACTTCACATGTGAGGTTTGAACACCTGTTTTCATATGCGGGTGCTACTCACGTATGCGTTCGCTTCTGCAGGCGAGCTCAGCGGGACGTTTAAAAAAAAAATGTTTTTTCTGATTTATTTTACCTTTTATTTTTTATTTTTACACTGTTCTTTAAAAAAAAAAATGGTGTCACTATTATTCCTATTGCAAGGAATTTAAACATCCCTCGTAATAAAAAAATTAAAAAAGCATGACAAGACGTCTTAAATATGAGATCTGGGGGGTCAAAAAGACCTCAGATCTCTTATTTACACTAAAATGCAATAAAAATAAAATTAAAAAATGGCCCTTTAAGAGCTATGGGCGGAAGTTACGTTTTGACGTCGCTTCCGCCCTGCAATGATATGAAGACGGGTGGGGGCCATCTTCCCCTCACTCGTCTCCATGTCAGGCTAGGGAAAGGATCCGATCGCCTCCGCCGCTGCTGGCGGCTCCGATAAGCGGCGGAAGGCGCCGGAGCCTGGCGGGAGGGGGGAATGACCCTCTCCCGCCGCCGATAAAAGTGATCTCGCAGCAAATCTGCGGCAGAGACCACTTTTATCTTGACCGCCCGCTGAAGAAGAGGACACCAAAAAAGAGATACCGAAGAAGAGCTAGCTGCTGCCATAACATTGATACTCCTCTTCAAAGCACCGACGTATAGCGATGGTGGGCGGTCCGGAGGTGGTTAATACTTGGTACAAAATCCTTTGTTGGTAATGACGGCCTCAAGACGCCTCCTGTATGGAGAAACGAGTCGCATGCGTTGCTCAGGTGTGATTTTGGCCCATTCTTCCACACAAACACTCCTCAAATCTTGAAGGTCCCGTAGGCCTCTTCTATGAACTCCGATCTTTAGTTCTTTCCATAGATTTTCTATTGGATTCAAGTCAGGTGATTGGCTGGGCCATTCTAGCAGCTTGATTTTATTTCTTTGAAACCAATGGAGAGTTTCCTTGGCTTTTTGTTTGGGATGATGTTCTTCTTGAAATGCCCTCCCTCGTTTCATCTCCATCATCCTGGTAGATGGCAGCAGATTTTTATCAAGAAAGTCTTGGTACATTTTTCCATTCATCCTTCCTTCAATGATATGAAGTTTGCCAATACCGTATGCTGAAAAACAGCCCCGCCCACACCATGATGTTCCCACCTCCAAACCTCACTGTTGGTATGGGGGGGGGGTTTTTGGGGTGATGTGCCATTTGACCTCCAAACATGGTGTGTATTATGGCATCCAAAGAATTAAATTTCAGTCTCATCTGACCAGACTATATTCTCCCCGTATTTCACAGGCTTGTCTAAACCTTTTGCAGCAAACTTTAACCGAGCTTTAATATGCTTTTTGTTCAGCAATGGAGTCTTGGGTGGTGAGGGTGCATACAGGCCATGGCGGGTGAGTGCATTACTTATTGTTGTACCTGCTAATTCCAGGTCTTTCTGAAGCTCTCAACAAGTGGTCCTTGGCTCTTGGATAGCTATTCTGATAATTCTTTTCACTCTTCTGTCAGAAATCTTGCGAGGAGCACCTGGTCGTGGCCGGTTTATGGTGAAATCATGTTCTTTCCACTGCTGGATTATGGCCACAACAGTGCTCACTGGAACTGTCAGAAGTTTAGAAATACTTCTGTAACCAATGCCATCAGTATGTTTTGCTACAATAAGGTTGCAAAGGTCTTGAGAGCTCTTTGCTTTTACCCATCATGAGATGTTTCTTGTGTGACACCTTGGTAATGAGACACCTTTTTATAGGCCATCAGTTGAGACTGAACCAGCTGATATTAATTTGCACTGACAAGGGGCAGGATTGCTTTCTAAATACTGATAGATTTCAGCCGGTGTCTTGGCTTTCCATGCCTTTTTACACCTCCCTTTCTTCATGTGTTCAATAGTTTTTCCCGGTGTCATTCCATTTTATTACACAGAACTTCATTTCAGATCGTATTTGTTTTGGTGTCTTTGTATGTATGGATTGCATGAGTTGTTAATGACATGTGGGGGAAATTTCATGTCAACAGAACCTTTACCAAAAGATTTACCTAGAAAAATGGTGACGTGTTCAATGCTTATTTTACCCGCATTATGTATATACACTTGTAAGATACACATCTGCAGTGTATATATAAATTATATATTTTTTTTTTCCTTTTTTTAAGCAAATTTCTTTTTTTAAGCAAAAATTGAATGTTCCTTTAAATGGAATCTATAGTATTTTTTACATTTATGTGAATTTCATTGTAAACATTTTATCAATGTGTGCTACTGTTTACGGTATATATATCGTCTTCCTATGTATAAATTGTCAAAATATAGTGTATATATGCATTCTGTGACTTGCAGGCTCTGTCTCTGGCTTCATAGTGCTGTACAATGACTGTTCTCTCCTCTCGGTCTCCTCAGACCAGCTGAAAACATCAGGCTCACTAGGCAGCAGTTGTTTAGTGGAGCTGACTGTACTGCCTAATGTACAGATTGCTACTATAGGGAGAATCTACATCAGTAGATAAATTAGAATCCAGGGATTATTAGAATAGTGAAACCCAGAATACTTAAATGACATTTTGGTAAGTGTTGCAACATTAATGCTGCATAAGGGCCGGTTCACACTGCCGCGACTTGGAACCAATGGAACCTTTCTAACCGGTGCGACTCAAGTCGTTTTGAAATAGAAAAAGGTTCCCGCACTACTTTGGTGGGTACTTCATCACGACTTGCATTGACTTCTATTAAAGAAGTCGTATGCAAGCCACGATGAAGACATGCAGGGATGTCGGCTGCAAAGTCGCACGACTTTGAAGCCGCAATGATGTGAACTGGCACTAAATGTACTGTCGATTTTTTTTTTCTGTAACAATATACTCTGATCAGCCATAACATTCTGAAAACCCACCATAACCCATTGCATGCATGGGCCCCAGTAGACCAATGAAGGTAAGCTGTGGTATCTGGCACCAAGCCATTAGTAGCATATCCTTTAACTCCTGTTGGTTGGGAGGTGGGGCCTCCATGGATTGGACTTATTTTTCCAGCACATCCCACATACAGTATGCTTGATTGGATTGAGATCTGGAGAATTTGGAGGCCAAGTCAAAACCTCAAACTCATTGTTGTGTTCCTCAAACCATTCTTGAATCGATCAGACCAGGCCACCCTCTTCCATTGCTCTGTGGTCCATTTCTAATGCTCACGTGCCCATTGTAGATGCTTTTGGCTGTGGAAACAGGCCAGTATGGGCACCCTGACCTGTCTGCGGCCACACAGGCCCATAAACAACAAACTGTGATGCTCTGTGTGTTCTGACTCCTTTCTATTGGAACCAGCAATAACTTGTTCAGCCATTTGATCTCCAGTAACTCTTCTTTTGGATGGGACTACAGGGGCCATCCTTGGCTTCCCATGTGCATCAATGAGCCTTGGCCACCCATGACCCTATCCTCAGTTCACTGGTTTTCCCTTCCTTGGACCTCTTTTTGTCAGTCCCGACCACTGCAGGCCGGGAACATCCCCACAAGAGCTGCGGTTTTGGAGTTGCTCTGACCAAGTCGTCTATCCATTACAATTTGACCCTTGTCAAAAATCTTGCAAATGCTTATGCTTGCCTATTTTTTCTGCAACATGTTCACTTGCTGCCTTATATATTCCACCCGCTTTCAGGTGTCATTGTAATGAGATAATAATTATACTACTGGGCCAGTAAGTAAGGTTTTGACGTCATAGATACAGTATAATGCTGGAGTTTAAAAACAAGTGTAGGGTGCAGTGTTAATTTTGGCAGCAAATTTTGATTTGGTTTTAGTCTTAGGATTAAAATGGCATTTTAGTTTTAGTCCCATTTTAGTCTTCTGCAAGTGTTTTAGTTTTAGTCTCCAGTACATTTTAGTCGACTAAAACGTTCTAAGTTTTAGTCGACTAAAATCTCCAGTACATTTTAGTCGACTAAAACTCATTTTAGTCGTCTAAAATCTAATGGGTGTAATTAAATTGTAATGCATTAGTTAACATTTCTCTACAATTTCCAAACTCCTTATATACTGCTGGAGTGAAGAATCTAATATGTTATTATTTATGGTATTGAGGTATGAACACGCACTACAAACCAGTGTTAATTTTGAAGTCAAATTTTAATTTAGTTTTAGTCTTAGTCTTTTGACTAAAATGGCATTTTAGTTTTAGTCCCATTTTAGTCTTTTGGCTAAAAGACCATTTGAGTTTTAGTCACCTCAATTGTTTTAGTTTTAGTCGTATTTTATTCGACAAAATTAACACTGGTAGGGAGGAGGCTTTCTTTAAGCCACAGTGGCTATGCTGTGTACTGAAGTGTACCACTTCATGCTTATTTCTTCTTTAGTAAGAAGGTGTGCACCATTTCTGAACTGAACAATTCCGAGAGTCAACGGACTTGTCTTTGGGGGGAAGATTGTGTACTGTCTTCCTAGGCAGGTGCAGTTAGCCTTTTTGCCATTAGGTGGCTCTGTACCAGAATAGCGTCTGGTTACAGCAGACAGTGTCATCAGGTGCTAGGCCCCCTTCTGGTTAGAGCCCTTCTGCAGTGATGTCATGGGTGAGTCAGGACCCATATATAAGCCAGGTTGGGAGGAGCCTGAGCGCATGTGGGGCATGGGAGCCAAGCCCCCCACACCAGCATAGATATAACCAGTACAGGGGGGCCCTGTACAGGCAGGAGGCTGGGGAGGAGAAGATCTACACCCAGGAGAGCCGGCTGTAGGCTTGCTGACCCTTATGGGGATGGGGGGGGTAGAACAGGTCACAAAAGGCCTTTTAGGTCATGCCAAGAGTTCCCTGGAAGTCCCGGGAGAGGTGCCTATAGAGGAGGTGTCTACAGAGAGCCCAGTCCTGTGAGTATAATGACACCGGGTGGAAGGAGAGACTGTTAGAGGGAGAAGGCTGCTGAAACCACGCCATAGCCAAAGGACGGCTAAAGCGTGGTCGTCCAGTTCAGGGAGGGCGTCTATTGACGTCCTCCCAGAACCGCACGCATCTGGCACGCTCTATGATTGCCGTGTCCATTGGACACAGCTCTCCACAGATCGGGGTAAAGGGCCAATCACAGTGGCCCTTTACCATGTGATCAGCTGTGTCCAATCACAGCTGATCACACTTGCCAGTTATCGGCATTCCTTTTGTCACAGCGGCAAGTGTGAAGGGCGACATCTTCACTGATAATCAGGGCACTGATCATCAGTGTCCTGATTATCAGTGCAGCCCCAACAGTGCCCATCGGTGCCCATAAGTGCTGCCAATCAGTGCCGCCTATCAATGCAGCCTCATCAGTGCCTCCTCATCAGTGCCTATCAGTGCCCATCTTTGCTGCCTCATCAGCACACATTTGTGAAGGAGAAAAATGACTTATTTGTAAAATGTTATAACAGAAACTAAGAAAAACTTTTTTTTTTCAAAACTTTTGGTCTTTATTTAGCAAATAAAATAAAAAACCCAGTGGTGACTAAATACCACCAAAAGAAAGCTCTATTTGTGTAAAAAAAAGATAACATTTTAATATGGGTACAGTGTTGTTTGACCACGCAATTGTCATTCAAAATGCGACAGCGCTGAAAGCTGAATATTGGTCTGGGCAGGAAGGGGGTGAAAGTGCCCATTAGGCAAGTGGTTAAAGTGCTGCATATGCTTTCACATGCGACTACTGCAGCTCATCCACTAAAAGTGACTGACTGTGTATTGGCAAGTGACTCCGGAAGGTAAGCTGATGTGATGTGACTTTTATGCCATTCGCTGAATGCCACCAGTAAAGTGCAGCACATGTATGTGTGGACATTCCTTCCTGGGGATATATAGAAATCAGCAGCCGCGAATATCATGCGGAGGCCTCTGGCATGGACTGGGGCACAATATGGCATAGGGTTCGGCCTCACCAGTAGGGGCACTGTTCTAGCAGGACAGGAGCAGGGGTAGGGACTTGTGCTCCTGGCCTCAATTCTAGCCAACCACAAGGCCCCTCTTACATGCTGTCAGCTTGTGTGGTGACCCCAGGCTCCTCATGTTTTATCTGGCCTCTTTGTTGCATCTTTATGAAATGTAGTAGAGTCCCGTGTCCCTTGAGGCCTAATGGTGACCTCCTGAGTTAGGGACAGCTGAAATCCTTTTGTGTAGACTGGGTTAAAAGGCATGGTGGGTGTAATGCAAGATGAAATGGTGGGCGCCAGACACTTTTTGAATGCAAAGAGATTTATTGTACCTTGAACAGAACTGTGGTAGAGAGGGTTAGGGCCAGGACACCCTTAAGTAGGTGCAATGATAATTGACTTCTATAGTAGTCTATGGCTGTATAGCTGTCTATGGTAGACAGCTATACAGGTGAAGGCCTCCAGCCGAACACCACTTCTGTATAGGTAGGTTGGCTGTCTCCTATGGCAACAATCTTGTAGCAGTTACGAACGGTAGTTGTATTCAACTATTGGCAACACAAACAGTTCTCCACTTACTCCACAGTCACTCACTGCGGGTCTTCACTCAATGAACTCCCAGTCTTTCACTAGACTTCGAATCCAATAGCCACTGGATCCCCTGAGCTCTTCCACTTTTAGCACTCAGTATCTTCCTCAAGCTTCACACCCGCTTCCCTGCTGGGTCCCTGGTTTGGCACTCACAAATACTCTTCAAGCCTCACACCTGCTGACCCGCTAGGTCCCTGGCTTGACACCCGCTGATGTTCCACAAGCGTCACCTCTGCTGCCCCGCTGGGTCCCTGGCTTGGCACTCACTGAAGTTTTCGTACTTCTTCACCGTCCCCGGCTGGTGAGAAGACTGCTGTGGTTCTGGCCTCAGCTTACTCACAGTGGTCTCCGGTAATAAGGTGGATGGTCCTTTAGTGACAGCTTCCCCTTCTACCTCCGACCACAGCTGGTTCCCCGTCCACCTGAACCGCTACTTCTGGTTGGACTACAATTGACAGTCCCAACCCTACGCTGTTCTCCCACTCCTGGAAAGGCCCTCAGGCAGCCTAGCAGCCAAATGTCTCCAGGATAGGCTTCAGGCTTCCGGCCTAGCAGCCCGGGCACAACACAGCTAGCGACAGAAGAGAAAGAGAAAGAGTGCAACAAGTTCAGATTTAGAGAGGAACCAATTGATCTCCTAACAATTTGCCAAGGCAACTTAGGTAACTAAGGTAACCTTATAACCATACACAATGATAAATATATTGCATGGATGGGAAGTGAGAGAAATGGTAAATGAATGATGTTTACCAGTTAAATTATCACTATGACATCACTATGTCAGGTGGTCGCTAATGGGTGGTTACAAGGTGAGCATCACCTTGTAACCACCCATTAGCAACCACCCGACATAGTTATGTCCGGTTGACGATCTTCCTCTGCGCCCTCCACATCAAGCCTGGGACACCGGAAACCACCAGCGCCGCCGAGCACGACAGGACCTCGCTGCACCAAGCCACCCTGGACTCTTGTGACACCTTTGGTCGCTACCTAATGATGTGCCCACAAACAACTGCAATCTAGTGATTTGTGAATAAAGTGTGCTTTTAGAACTGCTACACTCAGATTGGCGCTGCTCTTAAGTTTTCTATGTTCCAACTCATCCAATTTGATAGCAACCCTGCCTAAACAACAGGGTGCTACAGAAAGGTGAGTACCATTGCTATTCTGTTAACAGTTCTTTTCCGCCTCTGTATATTTACTGTAGAAATTAGGATCTCTAAAGTTTGTGGGTTCTAGTTAGCCAGGGCAAGAAATGACACTGGTTGGAAGATAATCCTTTTAATGAAGGCAATACAGTAACAGACTAATTGGATGGACATTAGGTGGAAATCAAGGTCAGCAGAATTCAGCAACACACATGCAGATGCTGTGGACCATGTAACCAAGGATTGTCTATATCTTAAAGCGGCAGCATCATTCGGTAAATCGTCCTTCACCATGACTCTACCATCTAAAATGATAAAGTTACACTAATAATGCCCCTCCCCATTTCACAGCTTCTCCACTTTCAACACAAAGTTCTGGATGTCGCGGGTGAGAAGTTCTGGCTCCTCAAAGGCAGCGAAGTGCCCTCCGTGGGGCATAAATGTGTAGGTGACGATGTTCCTAAACTTCTCCTTCGCCCAAACCTGAGGGGAGTGGACCAGCTCACACGGGAAAGCAGCGATACCAGTGGGCACGTACACCCCGATCCTGGAATTACATAAAAGAGTAAAACCACTAAACATCTTGTACATACTTTCCTAGGAAATGCCTACAGGTGATAATTAATCTTTATCATCCATCTTTTACAAATGCTAACTTGTATCACAGATCTGTATCTAAAGTGTCGCTAAAGGCTAAATTTATTTTTTCATTTTGCACAGAGTAAGGGAAGGTTATAACCACCCCCCCCCCCTCCCCCCATCAGGTTTTTTTTTTTTGGCATCTGTGTCCCATAAGGAGAGTTCCCTTCACTTCCTGTCCCATAGCCAAAACAGGAAGTGAGAGGAAATCCCTCCAAAGTGACGGAATCCCGGCGTGTTACCAGGGTCACCAGAACTACCGTATATACTCGAGTATAAGTCGTTCCGAGTATAAGTCGATGCCC
The DNA here is from genome assembly GCA_037952925.1 of Lithobates clamitans. Lineage (NCBI taxonomy): Eukaryota > Metazoa > Chordata > Amphibia > Anura > Ranidae > Lithobates > Lithobates clamitans. Next base: position 401,685 of record JBBGZY010001730.1, read on the forward strand.
TAATTTACCACAAAAAAATGGGAAAAACGTAGTGACCCGAGTATAAGACGAGGGTGAGAAATGCACAGCTACTGTAAGTGGAAAAGAGGGTCAACAATGCCCATTTGCAGCCTCACTGTGCCCATTTGTAGCCATAGGTCCCCCGAACTTCAAACTCGGTAGTTAAGGGTTCCTAGATGCCCCCTAGCTGCAGCCAAAATTTGGGGTCTCTGAACCCAAAGGGTCCCGAAATGACATTGCTGTAGATGGACACAGTTGACCGACTTTGGGGCCCCGTATCTCGGGGCCACTTAGTGCTAGGAACCCCAAATTTGGTGTACAAACTCAGTGGAACTAGTACCATAAAATATCCAAAGCTGGGGATTCTAGCATCAAGTGTCCCAGAGATACAGGGCCCCAAAAATCGGTTCAGAAAATGTCAAGCACTTTTCTGCAGCAGAGAATGACATTTTCTGAACCGGCTTTGGGGCCCTGTATCTCGGGGTTACTTGGTTCTAGGAACCCCAGCTTTGGATATGTTATGGTACCAGTTCTAGTGGGTTTGCACACCAAATTTGGGGTTTCTAGCACCTAGTGGCCCTGAGATACGTGGCCCCAAAGTTGGTTCAGAAAATGTCAAGCACTTTTCTGCAGCAGAGAATGACATTTTCCAAACTGATTTTGGGGCCCCGTATATCGGGGCCACTTAGTGCTAGAAACCCTTTGGATATGTTGTGGTACCAATTCTAATTCCACTGGGTTTGCACACCAAATTTGGGGTTCCTAGCACAAAGTGGCCCTGAGATACGGGGCCCCAAAGTCGGTTCGGAAAATGAAATTTTTTGCTGCAGAAAAGTGCTTGACTCGAGTATAAGTCGAGGGGGGCACTTTAAGCACAAAAAAATGTGCTGAAAAACTCGACTTATACTCGAGTATATACGGTACTTTTCCCCTCTATTCTTGTTTCAATGTCAACACAAAATGTGGGAATTTCTTTTACTTTCATTGATGATGGTAAAAAAGAAATACAGTGGAACCTTGGTTTACGAGTAACGCGGTTAACGAGCGTTTTGAAAGACGAGCTACTTTTTAAAAAAATTCTGACTCAGTTTGCAAGTGTTGTATCACAAAAACGAGCAGAATTTAAGCTAATGGGGTGTGCAGTACCGCATTTGGCCAGAAGTGCAGGGGCGCTGGTGACACTCGGAACAGTTCCGAGCCGTTTGGAAATACTTGGAAACACTCGGAAAACTCGGAAATACTCCATTCTTGAGTGTTTCCGAGCCTTTCCGAGGCTTTCCTAGTTCAGCCGAGCTGTCCCCGAGTATTTCCGAGGCTCTCCAGCGCCCCCCACCTCTGGCCACATGCGGTATTGCATGCAATAGAAGTCCATGCGGAACAAATTATCTTAGTTTCCATTGACTTCTATGGGGAAACTCGCTTTGATATGCGAGTGCTTTGGAGTACAAGCATTCTCCTGGAACGGATTATCCAAAGGTTCCACTGTATATGCAATTTGTTTCATTCCGAATTGTTTTTTTAACGAATTTCGACAAATTAATATTCAAATTAACGAAAACCTGTTTAACAAATTTTTCCAAATATTCGTAAATTAAGAAATTAAGAAATTTCGAAACGCTGAAATAATAATAACTTAAAGGGGAGTTCCACCCATTTAAAAGTCAGCAGATGTGTCCCCGAAGATTGCAGGGAGGGAAGGGGGGGAGAGGTGAGGCTCCTTCCGGCGCCACAGAGCCAGGGGAAGAAGTGGGAGCTGGGTGCCTGTAAAAACAGGGTACCCGCTCCTCCCCGAAAAAAATGATATGCCAAAAGTGACACGTCAGGGGGTCACCAACACTTAAAACGGAAGTTCCATTTTTGGGTGGAACCCTGTTTAACTATTACTAACTATTAAATTATAGGTATTGGAATTTCATTTCAAGTTTGGCTATTAGTGATCGTAACAAATACGAATTTATCCGAAGTTACGAATTATCCGAAATAATGAATGCTGCATCTAAACGAATGGAACATAACAAATTAATAATAAATAACAATAATAATAAAAACTTTTATTGTTATTATTATTATTATTTATTATTAATTTCTTCCATTCCATTTGTTTAGATGCAGCATTCGTTATTTCGGATAATTCGTAATTTCAGATTAATTCGTATTTCTTACGCTCACTAAAAGCCAAATTTGAAAGGAAATTCCAATACCTATCATTTAATAGTTAGTTATTATTAGGTATTCTTTCGAATTTTTGGATTTTCTTTCTTATTTTTGGATTTTCGAATTACCAAATTTCCGAATTTGCGAATTTTGGAATTTTCAAATTTTCGAAGTTGTGATCATAATGAATAACCCAAAAAACAAAAGAAAAAACAAATCAAACAAAAACGAAAAAGAACACATTTTTCGGCAGTGCACATGTCTAGTAAACAAGACAAATAGAGAGGGTGAAGCTCTCTAACGGGGACACAGACAGCAATAAAACCTGACAGGGGTTCTAATCTCTCTCCACTCTGTCCAAAACTTAAACAACATTCTGCCTTTAGTGGCACTTTAAACAAAGAAGTATAAATTGCACACTACAGAAAATGAGCAAAGAGAATACTCAGAAGGAGGAGAGGACCCGCCCCTGAGGAGCTTACAATCACATTCCATTTGCAATGCATTTTTATTAAAATTTTACATAATACAAAACATAACCCATGTTAGTGCGTGGGTAAGTAAATGCATCAGTAAATTCTCAGATAGTAACCATCAAGTGTGAGGAGGATAGAACAGTTGAAGTAAAAAAAACAATAGATATTCCTGGGTATGAGCTAGCATTACAATTAGGGATGCACTGTTATCAATGCAGATACCGAGTATTCGTAAAAATGCTCCCGAAACTTTGCGAAAATGAATGGGCGCAAATTGCACTGCAAAAAATTGAATGCGTTTTTAACAGGAATTCAGTGCGATTCCTGTCCGAATCGCATGCGAACTCCCCCACCGCTCCTATGTGTGTGAACCCAGTATAGTAAGGGAAGCACCATCTAGTGCAGCGATGGGCAGTTTATTAAAATTGTTACAACAACTCACATTAAAGTACATAGCTAGTCAAATCCAAATCTGCACAGTGTCTCCGTCCCGCCGATGATAGAAAACCATGGCCGCCGGAGGTGCTCACAGGGCTGGAGGAGATGTATTAGTGGTCCGCCCCTCAAGCCGACATCGCTTCTTCCTTATACTCACAGGGGGTCCTGGAACTTCTCCCCCAGCCCTTTGAACACCTCAAATGGCCGTGATTTTCCATCATCGGCGGGCCGGGGACACTATGCAGATTTGGATTTGACGAGATATGTACTTTAATGTGAGTTGTTATAACATTTTTAATAAACTGCACTAGATGGTGCTTCCCTTTCTATACTGGGTTCACACACACACACACACACACAGGAGAGCTTCCCCCCTTTCTTTCGGTGGGGGAAATCGCATGCGATTCGGACAGTAATCGCACCGAATTCCTGTTAAAATTGCATGCAATTCTTTGCAGTGCAATCTGAGCCCATTCATTTTGTATGGGCACAAATCGCACCGCAAAGGTATTAGTACTCGGAATTGGCGAATACTTGACAAAAACTCGCCAATAAAAAAAAAAACGGTATCGCAGGTGCATCCCTAATTACAATAATAGTTAGCATTGAACCTAGGAACGTGGACCGAGCGCTAACTGGGTACGTTAATGCAGGAGTCGGGTCTGCCAACTGGGATAACAAATGAATACATGGGCAGAGGCCTCCACAACGGAGGGGGGGGAGGCAAAAAGGATAGAGAAGGAATGGATGTGGGGAAGTAGAAAAGAAAGGATGTCAGGGTTACCCCAGTCAGAGCCCTAGGACCTCAGGGCCTATAAAGATGCATAACTTGCTACAATCACATATATTCTATACTCACTTGGTGTCCGGGGTGCTGTTATAATTCCGTGGGAAATTCTCCTTGTAGAACCTCATGGAAGATGCGATTGATCCGGTGATCCAGTAGATCATCACATTGGTCAGGAGATCATCAAGGGAGAATTTCCTGAACATAATTAGAAACATGTTAGTGATTGGCTACTGGTGTGTCATTGTATGTTTTTTTAAACAAGCCATTGCTGACATGCATTTACTACTGATTGAAGTTCAGCACATAGTTGCCAAGGAACGTTCTTGAAGCTGGAATTTGCCCTTCCCTCATATCTTGAAGTAAGTCCTGGGCTATTCTTTTATACACCAGGGGATTGTGTTAATAGCAAGTCTATCACAGCCATTGTCAACCAGGCTTCCTCCAGAGGTTGCTTGGGGTTCCTTGAGCAGTGGCCAACGAATCTTCCATTTGATGGTGACCTGCCTTGCTCCAGGACCAATGCCATTTGGCATATCAAGCTGCATGACAGCAAAGATCTTTTTAGCTGTCTAAAAGTGTGGCATATTGACATCCGCAGTGGTCATTCTTCCCACTGGCCACCAATGTCCAATGTAAGGAGCATTCTTCCAACTGACTACCAATGTCAGGGGCATTAACCCACTAACCATCAATGTAAGAGCATTATTCCCACTGACCACAAATGTAAGGAGCATTCTTCTCACTGATCACCACTGATTTTAGTGCCTTGAGGCGATTCAGTTCGCATTTGCAGCGCTTTACAAATCATTCATTCATTCATTCATTCATTCATTCACCAATGTAAGGAACATTCTTCCCATTGATCACCAATGTAAGGAACATTCTTCTCACTGATCACTAATGTAAGGAACATTCTTCTCACTGTTCACCAATGTAAGGAACATTCTTCTCACTGACCACCAATGTAAGGAACATTCTTCCCATTGATCACCAATGTAAGGAACATTCTTCTCAGTGATCACCAATGTAAGGAACATTCTTCCCACTGATCACCAATGTAAGGAACATTCTTCCCACTGATCACCAATGTAAGGAACATTCTTCCCACTGACCCCCAATGTAAGGGGTATTCTTCCCACTGACCACCAATGTAAAGAGCATTCTTCCCACTGACCACAAATGTAAGGGACATTCTTCCCACTGACCACCAATGTAAAGAGCATTCTTCCCACTGACCACCAATGTAATGAGCATTCTTTCCACTGACCACCAATGTAAAGAGCATTCTTCCCACTGACCACCAATGTAAGGAGGATTCTGCCCACTGACCGTCGATGTAAGGAGCATTCTTCCCACTGATTACCAATGTAAGAAATATTCTTCCCACTGACCACCAATGTAAGGAGCATTCTTCCCACTAACTATCAATGTAAGGGGCATTTGCCCCACTGGCCTCCAATGATTAGATTTTAGCGGGATTTCTTCACACCTGAAAATTATTTAAATGAGCATTCTTCTCCACTGACCACCAATGTAGACAGTATTCTTCCCACTGACCACCAATGTAAGGAGCATTCTTCCCACTGGCCATCAATGTAAGGAGCATTCTTCCCACTAACCACCAATGTAAGGAGCATTCTTCCCACTGACCTCCAATGTAAGGAGCATTCTTCCCACTGGCCATCAATGTAAGGAGCATTCTTCCCACTAACCACCAATGTAAGGAACATTCTTCTCACTGATCACCAATGTAAGGGACATTCTTCTCACTGATCACCAATGTAAGGAACATTCTTCCCACTGATCACCAATGTAAGGGGCATTTGCCCCACTGACCACAGGGTTTCTTCACACCTGAAAATTATTTCAATGGTTCCCCTGGGCTAAAAAGGTTGAGCAAGATTGGTCTATCAACTTGTCTGAATGTGGACAATTGTTTAATGCTATTTTATGCTATAAGAGTTCTTCTTGTTCGGTTTCAGTTGCTAAATGAAAGACCACTGAGCAGCACACTATAAGTGACAAGTTCTGGTAGTGGCATGTTATCGCTCACCTGTTCAGGCCACCATCTTCTAGATTACGAAACTCAGTGTTTGTCCAAGAAGAAAACTTCTCCAGAATGTAGGCTGCAAGTCCAGCTGGAGAGTCGTTCAGAGCGGAACCTGTAGGAGAATAGAGTCCTGTGAGAAGCAGAAGTGGGTGAAGGGGACAGGAAACAGAATTGGGCCCTGAAGGGGGCATCTAACACAGTGACATTAGATAAACAGAACGTAGAAGAGGAATCTAGTTAAATTTCCTTGTGAAGACATAGACATTCAGTAAACATTCACACTTCTGCTGTTCCCAGGGATTGGGAATGGTTATTGCAGCTTTTTGGCAATTCTTACCAACAGTGTCTGGTTTGGTGGCCTGTATGTGGAGGTATCCACTCTCCAGGAGAATGGCAAACACGTTCTTCTCCATGTATGGATATATACGCCTTGCGTCTTCCCGCGTTAAACCCACCAGCCAGGGAGCATAGCGGCCAATAATTAGGGATTTCAGCCTCCCTAAACCTCCAGATGGGAGAACCAAGAAATTGAGGTGTAGGCCTTTCACTGACCTGGAGGAAAACACAGATACATTATATGGAGTGATTGAGGGAACAGAGAACAATGTATTTCATCGGGACTGGACCCATGCTTTGACCGCAATGCCATTTGCCAGAAGCACTGAAGTATCTGACAATATTCATGGATTGCTGTGATATTCTGTGGGTTGCTTAGCCTCTGCGATCCTCTCGGGGGCCACATTTATATCTTCTGGGCCCCGAGGTAAAAGACAAGCAGGATCCAGTAATATCATTTTGAAAACATTTCCCTTTTCTCAACATCAGCTTCCATGATCGCGAGTTTTACCTACCTAGGTTATTTCTGCAGACACAGGGACCTATTTTCCAAGTCAACCATAGCCAGTCAACTTCTTGCTTGTGAACCACCCACAGACTGTGCCCAACTGACTTTGGGACACACTGGAGGCCAATCTCTCAACTCCGTATCCTGGTCCATGCTTCTAGAGACATATTTCACACCCTAGTAGTACAAATGTGATATCGACCTCCCAGCTTCAGCCCCCTCTTTGAGTCATAGTAGCTAAAATAAAATCTTTAATTCAAAAAGTTCTCCAATACAACAGGGACGTACATCCAACATTAAACCTTAGGCAGTTCCTCATCAAAGACAACAGGTGCCCCCACAATCTATTCCACTATCAATATGCCCTTACTTGAAGGAAACCTTGTTCTCCCCTGCCCTAGCTGCGATTAGCCCCACTCCCCAAAAGGGAAGCCAAAGTCCATAAGCCTCACAGTTCTTTTCGTGGTCTAGTACCTCAACAAAAAGAGGTCCTCAAGGGTGTCCTCAACTGTGAAACCAACCCCAAACTTCTCCCAGACCTCCTCTATAAATCCAATCTTGGCATGCAGAGTGACAAATGTATTCCCACTGTAATACCAAAGGGAGGACCATCCCTTTCAGAGCCTTACATGCAGAGAAAGCATTGTAAACTCGACAAAGGATCTATTGCTTCCATGCTTTATTAAAAAAAAAGGTTTGTTGGCATTTCTATACTTCTTGTGACAGACAGCTATTACATAATATATATAGTTAAGCTTGGGCTTTTTTTTTTTTTCTGACAAAGTACAGTTATTGATACTGTGTGCTTGGCTGGAATATACAGCAGTGCAAGCTGTTGTACTGGCTCTTACATAGTAAAGTTTTGTAGTGTTCAGCCCCAGATATCAATGTGAGTATCTGCCCTTATACACCGGTGTGATGATAACCTTCATACATACAAAAAACCTCATACTTACTCTGGCTTCATCTGAGACAGGAGAGTGGTGATTCTGCTTCCCCAATCTCCACCCTGCAGATAAAACTCCTTGAACCCCAGTCGAAGCATCAATTTGTAGAATATCCGGGCCGCAGCAAAGGCCGTGAATCCTGTTTTACGGAGAAAACTCATTTCATGATATGAACCAACAGAGGAACCTCTATGCAGACAAGCAACTAAAACTCTCAGACCACCAGGCACAGCTGTAGCACTTCTTCTCTCACTACATGGTCCCTATATTCTGAATTCTTTGCAATCCATTACTACCAGATTCCAGGGAGCACCTCACAGGGTCACTGGGAGTATGAGGCTTCTGCTGTGTAGTTATCTCTCTCTCTGAATCACATGTTATGGCTTTTGATATACTTTAAGCAAATTGCTTGACCCTACCCGAGCAGTGCTTAACTGAGGACTTAGGGTTCATTCAGACTATGCATTGCGCTAATGTATGTTCATTACTGCAGTGAGATATTGTGCATTAGGGCAGCCCATTTATTTTGAATGCACCTTACCGCACTAAGGAATGAGGACAGATCTTTTTTTTTTTAAACGCAACCTGGCGTATGTGTTGTGGTGTACTGCAGTGCAGATGTTGCTGTAAAAGTGCATTGGGGTGCCATTCCAAGAAAGAGGCACCACAACACAACGCACCCTGGATCACGTGTTAGTGTAAGTTGTGATAATGCGATAAAATTCAGATTTTACCATGTGTTATCGCAGCGCAGGTGTTACTGGAACAGGGATAGAGAGGCAATCTACCACTGTGGACACCTGTTGGTGTTTTCAGTGGCCCCCCAATGCACCTCCACAAATTCACCAATGAAACCATTCTATACCCTTTATAAAACTAAAAACTAAATACAAAATTGCCTTTAGATACACTTTAATAACCTCAAATTTTCACCCAATTATGACAAAAACCATGCATCGTCCATTGCTCCCTGCTCCCCTTTCCCCACCTCTCACCTTTCTTGTGTGATGCCTCTGAGAAGCCATACCCTGGGATAGATGGACAGATGACTTCAAAAACAACATTGGGGTCCAAGCCGTGCTTCCCGGGGTCAGTCAGGAGCGGGATTATGTGATAAAACTCATATACGGATCCTGGCCAACCATGGACCATCAGCATGGGGCGAACCTTTTGCCTGGAGGACAACTGTGGGGGCTTCACGTGGATGAAGTGCACCTCCAGACCTGCAGGTGGAAGGATGATATTGGTGAGTATACTACATATGTGTATTTATAGGAATATACCTCCAGACCTGCGGATAAAATGGTGGTTTATTACAGTGGTGAATAGAATTTGTCCGTGCTGGGAGGACCCATCAATGGATGAAGTGTCCTTCCAGATGTGCAGGAGGAAGGACAGTTTGTTATATTAGTGAAAATACTACTTCTCTGCTGGATGAACTCATCAGTGTAAGAATGTACCTCCAGACCTGCGGGAGGAATCACGATATATTACAGTGGTGAATATACTGTACTACGTCAGCACTGGGAGGGCCCATCAATGGATAAAGTTTCCCTCCAGATGTGCGGGAGAAGGATATTGGCGAATATATTACTTCTCCGCTGGATAGACCCATCAGTGTATTAATGTACCTCCTGACCTGCTGGAGGAATGGTGGTTTATCATCGTTGTAAATAGACTTTGTCTGTGCTGGGACATGACATGTTCCTCCAGATGTGCGGGAGGAAGGGCAATTTATTATCTTGGTGAATGTACTACATCCGTACTAGGAACACCAATCAACCTATGAAGTGCCCCTCCAGATCTGTGGGAGGAAGGACAATATTGATGAATATACTACTTCTCTGCTGGATGGACCCATCAATGTATGAATGTACCTTCAGGCCTGCTGGAGGAATGGTGGTTAATTATAGTGGTGAATAGACTTTGTCTGTGCTGGGAGGATCCATCAATGAATGACATGTCCCTCCAGATATGCGGGAGGAAAAGTAATTTATTATATTGGTGAATATACACTATGCCTGTACTACAAACACCCATCAGTGGATGAAGTGCCCTTTCAGATCTGCGGGAGGAAGGACGATATTGGTGAATATACTGCTTCTCTGCTGGATGGATCCACCAGTGTATGAATGTGCCTCCAGACCCGCTGGAGGAACTTTGTCTGTGCTGGGAGGATCCAATAATGGACAAAGTGCCCCTCCAGATCTGTGGGAAGAAAGGTTATCTATGACATTGGTGAAAAAACTACATCTGTGATGGGAAGACCCATCAATGGGCCTCCAGATCTGCAGGAGGAAGGATGGTATTGGAGAATATACTACTTCTCTGCTGGATGGACCCATCAATGTATAAATGTACCTCCAGACCTGCTGGAGGAATGGTGGTTAATTATGGTGGTGAATAGACTTTGTCTGTGCTGGGAGGATCCATCAATGAATGATATGTCCCTCCAGATATGCAGGAGGAAAAGCAATTTATTATATTGGTGAATATACACTATGCCTGTACTACAAACACCCATCATTGGATAAAGTGCCCTTTCAGATCTGCGGGAGGAAGGACGATGTTGGTGAATATACTACTTCTCTGCTGGATGGACCCATCAATGTATGAATGTACCTTCAGGCCTGCTGGAGGAATGGTGGTTAATTATAGTGGTGAATAGACTTTGTCTGTGCTGGGAGGATCCATCAATGAATGACATGTCCCTCCAGATATGCGGGAGGAAAAGCAATTTATTATATTGGTGAATATACACTATGCCTGTACTACAGACACCCATCAGTGGATGAAGTGCCATTTCAGATCTGCGGGAGGAAGGACGATATTGGTGAATATACTACTTCTCTGCTGGATGGATCCACCAGTGTATGAATGTGCCTCCAGACCCGCTGGAGGAACTTTGTCTGTGCTGGGAGGATCCAATAATGGACAAAGTGCCCCTCCAGATCTGTGGGAAGAAAGGTTATTTATGATATTGGTGAATAAACTACATCTGTGATGGGAGGACCCATCAATGGGCCTCCAGATCTGCAGGAGGAAGGATGGTATTGGAGAATATACTACTTCTCTGCTGGATGGACCCATTAATGTATAAATGTACCTCCAAACCTGCAGAAAGAACAATGGCTAACTATAATGGTGAATTGACTTCGTCTGTGCTAGGAAGACCCATTAATGGATGACGTGCCCCTCCAGATCTGTGGGCTAAAGGACAATTTCTTATGTGGATGCTTATGGTTTACATATATAGTTTGCAGATAAACTGACCCCAAGCCATTAGAGTTTCTCAATTTAAGAAAAAATTGAAAAAGGTCACTTTGGCCATCCAACTGTCCCGCTATACCTTCTATAGTGGTCTTATAATGAGGATATCTGTTGAGGATTTTCACTTGCTTCTTCCAGTCAAACTCATTCCTCCAGTACGAAACAACTTTTTTCAGCTGGGTGGAGTTGAAACCATAGTGAAATCTGGAATCCTCCAGAGGTGAAGAGAACCGTGTGTGATCAAGACGTTCATGGAGGTCCTGGAAAAAACAATCAGAACTTATTCCCTTATTCTCCAACTTACACATAGACAAAAGATAAAAAAGAACCACAATTTATTGATAAATTTCTTTTCACTTTGCCCCTCCTCTACAGCTCATCCCACCTTTGTACGTGCTAGCGCTGCTGCAGATGCTCAGTGGGTAAGATGGAGTGAAGATTTCGCACCCCCTGAAGGTTGTACAAATAGATTTGACAGCTCACAGGATGTGTACATACAAAATTCTGTAGACATAGTAGATCTATTTGTTAATCATATGCACACCTGGGACATCCAATCATACATGTTAAGGGAACCATTTTTATTAAGCACAACTCACAGAGCATAAACAGTGCCTTGAATAATTATTCATACCCCTTAAAAGTTTCCACATTTTGTCATCTTACAACCAAAAAAACTTAAATGTATTTTATTGGGATTTTATGCGATAGACCAACACAAAGTGGCACATAATTGTGAAGTGGAAGGAAAATGATAAATGGTTTTCAAACTTTTTTACAAATAAATATCTGAAAAGTGTGGCGTGCATTTGTATTCAGCCCCCTTTATTCTGACACCCCTAACAAAAATCTAGTGGAACCAATTGTCTTCAGAAGTCTCCTAATTAGTAAATAGAGGCCACCTGTGTGTAATTTTATGTCAGTATAATTACAGATGTTCTATGAAGCCCTCAAAGGTTTGTTAGAGAACCTTAGTGAACAAACAGCATCATGAAGGCCAAGGAACACACCAGATAGGTCAGGGATAAAGTTACGGAGAAGTTTAAAGCAGGGTTAGGTTATAAAAAAACTATCCCAAGCTTTGAACGTATCACTGTTCAATCCATTATCCGAAAATGGAAAGAGTATGGCACAACTGCAAACCTACCAAGACATGGCCGTCCACCTAAACTGACAGGCCGGGCAAGGAGAACATTCATCAGAGAAGAGCCAAGAGGTCCATGGTAACTCTGAAGGAGCTGCAGAGATCCACAGCTCAGGTGGGAGAATCTGTCCACAGGACAACTATTAGTCGTGCTCTCCACAAATCTGGCCTTTATGGAAGAGTGACAAGAAGAAAGACATTGGTGAAAGAAAGTCATAAGAAGTCCTGTTTGTAGTTTGTGAGAAGCCATGTGGAGGACACAGCAAACATGTGGAAGAAGGTGCTCTGGTCAGATGGGACCAAAATTGAATTTTTTAGCCTAAAAGCAAAACGCTATGTGTGCGAGAAATCTAACACTGCACAACACCCTGAACACACCATCCCCACTGTGAAACATGGTGGTGGCAGCATCATGTTGGGGGGATGCTTTTCTTCAGCAGGGACAGGGAAGCTGGTCAGAGTTGATGGGAAGATGGATGGAGCCAAATACAGGGAAATCTAATGCTGCGTACACACGAGCGGAATGTCCGACAGCAAAAAGTCAGACGGAAGCTTTTCATTGTCTATTCCGATCACGTGTATGCCTCATCGTACTTTTCTTTCGAAAAGTCTGACGGACCTAGAAATGGAACATGTTCTAAATATTTCCGACGGAACCAGTTCCTATCGGGAAAACCGCTCGTCTGTATGCTGTTCCAACGGAGCAAAAACGACGCATGCTCTGAAGCAAGTACGAGACGGAGGCTATTGGCTACTGGCTATTGCACTTTCTTTTTCTAGTCCTGTCGTAAGTGTTGGACGGTCTGACTTTGGTGTGACCATGTGTAGGCAAAACCGCTTGATCGTGTGTACAGGGCATTGGAAGAAAACCTGTTAGAGTCTGCAAAAGACTTGAGACTGGGGCGGAGGTTTACCTTCCAGCAGGACAAGGACCCTAAACATACAGCCAGAGCTACAATGGAATGGTTTAGATCAAAGCATATTCATGTGTTAGAATGGTCCAGTCAAAGTCCAGACCTAAATCCAATTGAGAATCTGTGGCAAGACTTGAAAATTGCTGTTCACAGACGCTCTCCATCCAGTCTAACAGAGCTTGAGATATTTTGCAAAGAAGAATGGGCAAAAATGTCCTCTCTAGATGTGCAAAGCTGGTAGAGACATCTCCAAAAAGACTTGCAGCTGTAATTGCAGTGAAAGGTGGTTCTACAAAGTATTGACTCAGGGGGGCTGATTACAAATGCCCCCCCCCCCCACACACTTTTCACATATTTATTTGTAAAAAATATTGAAAACCATTGATCATTTTCCTTCCACTTCACAATTATGTGCCACTTTGTGTTGGTCTACCACATAAAATCCCAATAATATACATTTACATTTTTGTAACATGACAAAATGTGGAAAATTTCAAGAGGTATGAATACTTTTTCAAGGCACTGTATATCTGTGGTGGACTACTTAAGCACATATGCTTTGTAAAGTATGGTAGTTGGGCACTGGGGAGAAATGAACTTTCATTTGTAATGTACCACAATAAATTGTACATCTACAGTGTGTTACCATGTGTTGCAGTAGGGCGAGTCATAATGTACATTATAATGTTTCTAGGTTTAATGACCCCTAATGCAACAATAGTAAACAACTGTTTGGTGTTTAGATTATTTTGGTAGTTCTAAACATAACCTGCGGTCTGCAGCTGGATAGGCACTGCAGAAAAATAATCTCTAGTAAGCAACCACTGAAATTTAATTTCCTCCGAAGCTGGGCCTATGCAGAAACAATTTAGCTGTGAAAACTTCTTTAAAAAAAGGTCCACCCAAAAGTGATATTTTAGTTGGGAATTTGGTTTATTGCATCTTGGGAGCAAGGACACCCAAAAGACCAAGGTGAATAGGGACATCCAACAGACTAAGGTGGGCAAGGACCCACAACAGATCATGGTGTGCAGGAACACCCAACAGACCAAGGTAGGTGGGAACATCCAACAGAAAAAGATAGGTAAGAACCTTCAACAGACTATGATGGGCAGGAAAATCCAACAAACCAAGGTGGGCAGGAACACCCAAAAGACCAAGGTGGGTAGAAATATCCAAAAGTCCAAGGTGGTGGGACATTCAACACACCAAGGTGGTGGGATCTGATCCAGGACATATGGAAGAGAGATCTTGCTGCTGGAGTACCCAAGGTCAAACAAGGTCAAACAAGCCGGCTTGTTTGACCTTGTTTGACCTTGGGTACTCCAGCAGCAAGATCTCTCTTCCATATGTCCTGGATCAGATCCCACCACCTTGGTGTGTTGAATGTCCCACCACCTTGGACTTTTGGATATTTCTACCCACCTTGGTCTTTTGGGTGTTCCTGCCCACCTTGGTTTGTTGGATTTTCCTGCCCATCATAGTCTGTTGAAGGTTCTTACCTATCTTTTTCTGTTGGATGTTCCCACCTACCTTGGTCTGTTGGGTGTTCCTGCACACCATGATCTGTTGTGGGTCCTTGCCCACCTTAGTCTGTTGGATGTCCCTATTCACCTTGGTCTTTTGGGTGTCCTTGCTCCCCTTGGTCTGTTGGATGTTCCTACTCACAATGGTATGTTGGGTTTTCTTGCCTTGGTCTTTTGGATGCTCCCACCCACCTTGGTCTATTGGGTGACTGTGCCTACCTTGGTCTTTTGGATGTTTCCACCCACCTTGTTCTGTTGGGTATCCTCACTCCCCTTGGTCTGTTGGGGGTCCTCGCTCACCTTGGTCTGTTGAGGGTGCTCGCTTACCTTGGTCTGTTGGGGGTCCTCCCTCACCTTGGTCTGTTGGGGGTCCTCCCTCACCTTGGTCTGTTGGGGGTCCTCCCTCTAGACACGTGCACTGCCCAAAAAAAAATTTGTTTTCGTTTCATTTGTTTTTTTTCTTTGTTTTTTCGTGTCATTCGGCTTGTTTGACCTTGGGGACTCCAGCTGCAAGATCTCTCTTCCATATGTCCTGGATCAGATCCCACGTACCTTGGTGTGTTGAATGTCCCACCACCTTGGTGCGTTGAATGTCCCACCACCTTGGACATTTGGATGTTTCTTCCCACCTTGGTCTGTTGGTTGTTCCTGCCCACCTTGGTTTGTAGGATTTTCCTGCCCACCATAGTCTGTTGAAGGTCCTTACCTACTTTGGTCTGTTGGATGTTCCCACCTACCTTGGTCAGTTGGGTGTTCCTGCACACCATGCTCTGTTGTGGGTCCTTGCCCACCTTAGTCTGTTGGATGTTCCTACTCACCTTGGCTTTTGGGTGTCCTCGCTCACCTTGGTCTGTTTGTGGTCCTCCCTCAGCTTGGTCTGTTGAATACTTCCTCTAGACATGTGAACTGCTGAACAATATGTTCGTTTTCGTTTCATTTGTTTTTTTGTTTTTTCGTGTCATTCGTTATGATCGAAATTCGAAAATCTGAAAACTAGAAAATTCAGAAATTCGAAAATTCAAAATGAGAAAATCCGAAATTCAGAAATCCAAAAATACGAAAATTTGGAAATTCAAAAATTTGGAAATTCGAAAAACCGAAAGAACGAAAATTTGAAAATCCAAAATAATAACTAACTAACTAATAATAACTAACTATTAAATTATAGGTAATTTCCTTTCAAATTTGGCTGTTAGTGAACATAACAAATGACGAATGAATAATTACGAATTATCCAATATAACAAATGCCATTTCACATCTAAACGAATGGAACGTAACAAATTAATAATAAGAAAAAATAATAATAATAATAAAAAAGTTTAAATTTTTTGATTATTAATTCATTACCTTCCATTTGTTTAGATGTGGAATTCATTATTTCGGATAATTTGTAACTTCGGATAAATTCGTATTCGTTACATTCACTTACAGCCAAATTTGAAGCAAATTCCAATACCTATAATGTAATAGTTAGTAATAGTTATTATTATCAGTTAGTTATTATTTCAGATTTTTGCATTTTTTTGGGTTTTCGAATTTTCGGATTTACGTTCTTATTTTTGGATTTTGGATCTTTTGAATTTTCCGAATTTCATTCTTATTTTCGAATCTTTGGATTTTCAAATCTTTGAATTTTCGAATTTCCGAATTTCCGACATTTTTGTTTTCGAAAAAAATTTGTTAAACGGGTTTTCGTTAATTAGAATGTTTTCGGGTTAACAAATTTTTCAAATTTCGTCGAAAAAAGAATTCGGAACGAAACAAATTGCACATGTCTAGTTCCCTCCATCATTGATCTGTTGGACAAATCTGCTCATCGTGGTCTGTAGAATTTTCATCAACCTTGGTCTACTGGGTGTTCTCACCCATCCTGGGGTGTTCCTACTTCTCCTATTACTTTCCACAATATACAGTAATATAGATAAAATAAATGATAAATCCATCAGGGAGAGGGAAAGCCCCTTATAAGGTACAGGGTGTGGGAACGTAGACCCCCAGGGGATTCAACTCTCTGGCATCCACCAAACACTAAAATATCATTTGTGGGTGTGGTGATCTTTTAAAGAGCTCCAATGACATACAGACCATGTAATGCAGACTCAGTAGATACCATAATTTGTAAGAGTCCACCCGAGAGGCAGAAGTAGATACCACCATAAAACTTGTAGGTGATAAATGTTTGCCCGCACATTGATACCTCAATATCAGCTTCGGAGGCCTCGATGATGAACGGCCTAATGCTGGTGTCCTCGCTCAGTAAATGGGGCCTATCCCCTGGGCCCCACCATCCTTCTCCCAGCTCAAGGGACTTCACTTTCTTGCCATGCAGCCTCCAGCAGAGCAGTGCGCCCCCCACACCGACAGCAGCGGCTGGGACCAGAAGACTGTGAGGCCAGTGAGTGCTGAGGGCCTCCCTGTGGAGGAGAGGATAGCACACTTAGAATCCACCATTGAAAGACAGATTGCACGCCTCATCCAAAATATCAGTCTGAACTGCCTATACCCTCAACATTAAAATTGGAGAACAAAGCTTGTATGCACCAATCAACTTAAAGTATAAAATATGACCTGCATGCCCTTAGAATTGGCACATGGGACAGGGCTTTCCCCGGGACAAGGGGTGGGCAGGAGGGGAGGCTGCCCTGGGCACTGCTGTATCATGTGAGGTGGGGGGGGCACCACAAGTAGATTGGTGGGAGTGGATTTTGATGAGAAGGGGAATTTGTGGGGTGGCAGGGGATAAGAATTGTTCGAGGAGGGCAAATTTGGGGAGGTGTGCTAGGAGTGGTGATTTGGGGGGGGTTGTGTTGTGTTGGGAGGGGGGATGTGGGGAAGAAGATTTTTTACCAGGAGGGGGGGGTTGTGCTACAAAAGGAATATGGGAGAGGGGAAATATTTTTTGTTGGGAGTTGGGGGGGGGGGGGGGGGGTTGTGCTAGTAAGGATGATTGGGGGATATTTGTGCTAGAAGGGGGGATTTGGAGTGGGGGGGGGAGAGAACTTGTGTTTAGGGGGGAAATTTGAGGGGTATAGGACTTGTGCTAGGAGGGGGGGAGGGGTTATGCTGGGGGCATATGAGGAGAGAGAAGATTTGAGCTGGGTGGGGGGCAAAGATCTGTGCTGGAAGGGGGATATTAGCAAGGGGGGCAGATTTGTGCTGGGAGGAGGTGGAAATTATGGTTAAGGGGTGAGCATGCAGATAAGTGTTTGATTTTTATTTTTTTTTTGGGGGGGTGGGGTTGTGTTGGGGGCATATGAGGAGAGAGTCACTGTCTGGCCCTTATGCTAGTGAGTCATTTCTCTGATCACTCCTGTCCACACATGTGCACTGCCGGAGAGCCTCATTGGCTGCCATTGCTGTCCCACCTTTCTCAGTCTGAGATCTGCTCTGTAGGGCATAGTGAAGCCCCAACAGATCTTGGAATTATTGATCACTGATCGGTCATAGGCTGGACACCTGGCGGTGTTCCACCACGTCTACCACCAGGACTGTGATTGGGTAATTATTCTCACTTCACACTTTGCACTCTGGAGAAGCAGAAGTCACTCTTGACCTACTTAATGCTAAAAATTAACTTTCCTGTATAGACAGCCACGTGCTGCTCTCTGCTCCACTCTGCACGTGACGTTCTCCACCCCCCCCCCCCCCCACCCCCCACATATTTATCCACTTCCCATCCAGGCCAATTCTGACATTTCTCTCCTACATAGTTACATAGTAGGTGAGGTTGAAAAAAGACACAAGTCCATCAAGTCCAACCTAGAACCTACATGTAAAATTCATAATTTTTTTTGCTAGAAAATTACATAGAACCCCCAAACATTATATATGTTTTTTTTTTTAGCAAAGACCCTAGAGAATACAATGGCGGTCGTCACAACTTTTTAATCTCACACGGTATTTGCGCAGCAATTTTTCCAACCCGTTTTTTTTTGGGGGGAAAAAAAAAAACAGTTTCATGTTTTTAAAAAAAAAGCCCAATTTTTTGCATAATGTGAAAGATGAAGTTACGCCGAGTCAATAGATACCTAACATGTCACTCTTCAAAATTGCACACGCTTGTGGAATGATGCCAAACTTCGGTACTTAAAAATCCCCATAAGCAACGCTTTAAATTTTTTTAACTGGTTATATGTTTTGAGTTACAGAGGAGGTCTAGGGCTAGAATTATTGCTCTCGCTCTAACGTTCGCTGCGATACCTCACATGTGTGGTTTGAACACCGTTTCCATATGTGGGGGCGGGACTTACGTATGCGTTCGCTTCTGCGTGCGAACACATGGGGACAGGGGCGCTTTACTTTTTTTTTTTTTTGCTGTTAATTTTACTTTTTTTAGTTTGACACTTTTTTAAAAAATCATTTTTTTTTGGATCACTTTTATTCCTATTACAAGGAATGTAAACATCCCTTGTAATAGGAATATGGCACGATCGGTCCTCTTTACAGTGAGATATGGGGTCAATAAGACCTCACATCTCAACTCTAGGCTGGGAAGCCTGAAATAAAAAAAAATAAAAAAAATAAACAAAGATAAACGATCTCGGCTTCCCAGCCGAGGCGGCACCATTTGTTTGAATGGAGAGGCCGGGCGTGACGTCATAACATCGCGCCCAGCCTCCGAACGATCATAGAGACTCTGGCGACCATCTGGTCCGCCGGAAATCTCTACAGTAAACATTCGGGGCCGGTGGATCCGTTCTCCGTCTCACCCGATGGAAGAGGTGAGTCGGTAGGAACGCCAGAGGGTGGCGGGAGGGGGGGGGACGTCCCCTCTCGCCGCCCGTAAGAACGATCAAGCCGCTATGATGCTTCTTATGGTGTAGGGAATCGTCGGATGAAATAGACGATATCTGAATGATGCCTGTAGCTACACCCATCATTCAGATATCACTGCTCAAAATCAAGGACGTCATATGACGAACCTTGGGCGGGAAGAGGTTAACTATCAAAAAATGTCTCCAACACATGAGATATACACAATCAAGGTTTTATTTTGCAGGCACTCCACCCAAAAATAGATCACCTGTCAGCAAAGGTGCAACGTTCTAACTGCGCCATTCCACCATAGACGTCCTGAGACAAGCCCACATCTCATATGGAGGGGGATTTTGCTAGGATTGGGGGGTATGCTAGAAGGCAAGAAAGGATTTGTGCTGGGGGGAGGAATTTGGGGGGAGGAGAATTTGTGGGGGGGGGATTGAGGGAGTATTTATGCTGGGATGGGAGGGTGAATTGTGCTGGGAGTTGGGATTTGGAGGGGGGTGTTATGCTAGAAGGGGGTAAAGGATTTATCCTGGCAGGAGGAATTGGTAGGATAATTTATCTGGGAGGGGGATTGAAGGAGGGGTTGTTCTGGGAGAGGGGATTGGGGAGATTGAGGGAGGGGTTGTTCTGGGAGAGGGAATTGGGGGGGATTGAGGGAGGGGTTGTTCTGGGAGGGGGAATTGGGGGGGATTGAGGGAGGGGTTGTTCTGGGAGGGGGAATTGGGGGGATTGAGGGAGGGGTTGTTCTGGGAGGGGGGATTGAGGGAGGGGTTGTTCTGGGAGAGGGGATTGGGGGGATTGAGGGAGGGGTTGTTCTGGGAGAGGGAATTGGGGGGGATTGAGGGAGGGGTTGTTCTGGGAGGGGGAATTGGGGGGGATTGAGGGAGGGGTTGTTCTGGGAGGGGGGATTGAGGGAGGGGTTGTTCTGGGAGAGGGGATTGGGGGGATTGAGGGAGGGGTTGTTCTGGGAGGGGGGATTGAGGGAGGAGTTGTTCTGGGAGGGGGGATTGGGGAGATTGAGGGAGGGGTTGTTTTATGCTGGAGAGGGTTTTGGGTAGGGGGAGGATTTTTGTTGAGAGGGGGAATTGTTGGGCGGGGGCTGGAGTAGGATTTGTTCTGGGAGGGGGGATGATTTTAGGAGGGCAAATATTTGTACTGAGAGGGGGGAGCGTGCAGGGCACTGTCTCCCTCATTCTCCACTTCTAAAGTTGGGAGGTATGTTAATGACATATTAATGATTACAGAACTTCATTTATGTTTCTTCTTTTCTATCTGCCGGGAGTTCAGATTTAAGCCCTGAGAGTGTCGGAAAGGAACACAGACTAATGATGGGATTATAGACAGAAGCCATTGATGGGATTAGTGTAATGTTTCCCTATGGGTGGAATATGACACTTACTTTCACCGTTTGAATAAAACTTCCAGAATGTTCCGTGCCAACTATCTGAATTATTTAATCTTTTATTACAGACACAAAGGTTTTATTCGCCACTGTTTGTTTCTACCAATCACAGCGTCTTATTCCCCGTGTGACCCGCGTCACCCAACACGTTCAGCTACATGTCCCAGCAGGTTACGTGTTATGTGCAGATACATGTGTGAGAATATACGGAGATAAGTCCACAATATATATGTCTATCAAGTCTTCACTCCTTAATATATCTTATATCTGGAGAGCAGTGATGTCACTTCTGTATAATTACATAGTAGGTGAGGTTGAAAACAGACACAAGTCCATCAAGTCCAACCTATGTGTGTGATTATATGTCAGTTTTACCTTGTATATCCCTGTATGTTGCGGTCGTTCAGGTGCTTATCCAATAGTTTCTTGAAACGATCGATGCCCCCCCCCCCCCCCCCCGCTGAGACCACCACCTGTGGAAGGGAATTCCACATCCTTGCTGCTCTAACAGTAAAGAACCCTCTACGTAGTTTAAGGTTAAACCTATTTTCTTCTAATTTTAATGAGTGGCCACGAGTCTTATTAAACTCACTCCTGCAAAACTGCCTATTGTGGGGTCACCAGCGGTGACGTCACTCCTGTATAATATATCTTAAATCTGGAGAGCGGTGACGTCACTCCTGTATAATATATCTTATATCTGGAGAGCGGTGATGTCACTCCTGTATAATATAACTTATATCTGGAGAGTGGTGATGTCACTCCTGTATAATATAACTTATATCTGGAGAGCGGTGATGTCACTCCTGTATAAAATAACTTATATCTGGAGAGCGATGATGTCACTCCTGTATAATATATCTTATATCTGGAGAGCGGTGATGTCACTCCTGTATAAAATAACTTATATCTGGAGAGCGATGATGTCACTCCTGTATAATATATCTTATATCTGGAGAGTGGTGATGTCACTCCTGTATAATATAACTTATATCTGGAGAGCAGTGATGTCACTCCTGTATAATATAACTTATATGTGGAAAGCAGTGATGTCACTCCTGTATAATATATCTTATATCTGGAGAGCTGTGATGTCACTCCTGTATAATATATCTTATATCTGGAGAGCTGTGATGTCACTCCTGTATAATATAACTTATATCTGGAGAGTGGTGATGTCACTCCTGTATAAAATAACTTATATCTGGAGAGCGGTGATGTCACTCCTGTATAATATATCTTATATCTGGAGAGTGGTGATGTCACTCCTGCATAATATATATTATATCTGGAGAGTGGTGATGTCACTCCTGTATAATATAACTTATATCTGGAGAGCAGTGATGTCACTCCTGTATAATATAACTTATATGTGGAAAGCAGTGATGTCACTCCTGTATAATATATCTTATATCTGGAGAGCTGTGATGTCACTCCTGTATAATATATCTTATATCTGGAGAGCTGTGATGTCACTCCTGTATAATATAACTTATATCTGGAGAGTGATGATGTCACTCCTGTAAAATATAACTTATATCTGGAGAGTGGTGATGTCACTCCTGTATAATATAACTTATATCTGGAGAGTGGTGATGTCACTCCTGTATAATATATCTTACATCTGGAGATTGGTCACGTGACTCCATGTTCTGTACAATGAAATGAATGGACAAGCATGGCTATATTAACCCATATAAAGTATAACTCACAATGTGCCCTATAGGAATAATGAAGATGTTACATGAGGGTGTGAAGTTCCATGTCCCGTATAAGGTAGATCCTTGTTCGGAACTCCTACATGACCCGTGTTAAATATTCATATGTTGTTCAGTATGACGTATACATAAAAGCAGTAATGCACCCCTCACCTGCCATTATCCAGAAGCTGCCTCCACATTCTCTTGCCTTGTCTGTTCTGAATGGACTTTGTGCGGTCACAGTGCTGCCAGACCACACAACTCCTCCTCTCTGTACATATGATATATCAGAGCCATCCAACTGCAGGATAAATCTCAAAGATTCACACCAAACTCTGCAGGTTAGAATTAGGAAAACAAGACAGATTCCGGTTATCTCTGAGAACTACCAGAATGCTGGAAAATGCATTATACAGGTTTGTGTTCACCTGACCATCACACCTATATGAGCTTGTTGGACATCACATTCCAAAACCATCATAAATATAGACCCACCCGACCCCATGGCCATTAGTATGGAGATACCCCACTCCCTTCATGGCCACTAATATAGACTTATCCCCTCACCCCATGGCCATTAAGACAGAGTTGCCCCCTCCCTCCATAGGCCATTAATATAGAATTATCCCCCCACCCCATGGCCATTAATATATGCCCAATGCCCATAAGTGCCGCCTATCAGTGCCAGCCACCTGTCAGTGCCACCTATCAGTCAGTGCCAGGGGCGGACTGCCCGAGGGCCCTGGGCCACTAGGGGGCCCCATCAGGGTTGCCAGCCTCAGTAAAACCAGGGACAGTATGGACCAGGGACAGCCAATAGAAACATGTCTGTGTATATTGTGTGTACATGTATGTGTATACTGTGTGTGTGTATACTGTGTGGCCCCATAATCTCTGATTGCCTGGGGGCCCCATAATCTCCTATTGCCTGGGGGCCCCGTGAGTTGTCAGTCCGCCCCTGGTCAGTGCCATTTGTCAGTGCCATCCATCAGTGCCCGCCATCTATCAGTGCTGCTTAATCAGTGCCACCTATCAGTGCCCATCAATGCTGCATATCAGTGCCACCTAATCTGTATTGTGCTTTGAAAACTGTGACATGACATTAAAAAAAAAAAAGTATCGGTAATCGGTATCGGCGAGTATTTGAAAAAAAAGTATCGGTACTTGTACTCGGTCTTAAAAAAGTGGTATTGGGACAACCCTACTCTCCAGGAAGGGTTCCAGTTCTCCTGGGGCTGCTACCCATGCAAAATAGCTATTGAGACAAAAAGTTGCAGTCTGGGCCCCAAGCAGGAGCTGGGGGCCTAGAGGAGATTGCTGGTGGAATTTTTGCTGGCGGGCACTTTCCTAAAGTCCTGGTCTGAAGAAGGATCTTTTATCCCCCTCGCTGAAGATCTACCTGTAGATGCTGGGCGGCAGACAGTTCCTGGGACATTGTGAGTGAGACCTGATTTTGGGGACTGTAGTGTGTGTTAGCTCTTAAAATAAATTTTTTTCACTAAGAATCTTCCCATAGATTGCTAATTCCCTTTTGTAGTATCAAACCCCCCTCCTGTTCTTCAGCAATACATTTTAAAAAGACATTCCGTAGACTGAGCTGTCAGCGTGTATAGAAACTGTGCTTGTGACCCTCTGAACTATTGTGGGAGGAGACCTGAGTGTAGTCTCAGCTGCCCCTCCAGGGGGGTAAATGCTACAGGTTTGTACAATCTCTGATTGTAGCCCTGGCCGGGCCCTTGAAGTTAGTGGCCCAGGCACTAACGGTCGCAGCCTGTCTCTCCCTCAGCCATTGGATTGACAGGCTCAGGAGCCACAATGTGATTGGCCAGGGAGATTTAACCATGCCCAGGCCTTTTTTTCAGGGGGAACTTGGTGGAACTCAGCTCCACCACCTCTGGCTCAGACCCTTGTGGGGGGGCCGGCTCACCACAATCACTTGTAAACACAGAAGTCCGGTTTCTGTGTTTACAAGTGACAGCTCTGCACTCTGTATGTAATGCAATCCTGGTATTTAATGCCCCTTTAAGACCCTCCTACTGTTTTCGTGAAATTTGAGTGAACACGCCCACTATTTGATGTGATTTGGAGGGTGTGTGTAGGGGGAGGGGATTTGTGGGGCCGTGGTTAAGTTTTTTTACTCCCACTGACCACCAAGCCCGAAGCATTGTTTCTATTTCACCTGGCAAAAATTCACCCTCCCTGAAGTCCAAAGAACGGTGAACTGGTCCTTGGTTTAGAAGGTTTGGAGACCCCTGCCTTGGGACATAGATCACTTTCCTCTTCCAGGGCAGTCTGAGCTCTCCCTTCCACACAGGTCACTGGGGGGGGGATCTCAAATCCAGCACTTCACAGCAGCGTAGCAATAATCTTACTGGGGCCCCATGTTTCGCGACACCCAGATTCCCAAATCACTTGGGACAGCACCAGTAGGGTGAACTTCACCTTCTCCATTGCCCCCTTGGGAACACCGGGCAGCAACCAGCCAGCCACAGCCAGTTTAATCAGCACAATTAGAGACCACAAAAACTTTTTAATGGTTTTTGTCCTCTCCCCCCCCCCCCCCCCCTTCATACATTAGTTCTTCCACAACCTTGTATGTTAGAGCTAAGAAATACAGAGGTGTCACCTCTTCACCCTGAACCTGTGATAGGACAGTGAAAGGATAAGCAGTAGGCTGTTGAGCTCGTCTCTCTGCTCGCTCTTCTCCTTCCTTCTATGAGCATGTTCATTGCATTGTAGCAGAGACTGCTTGGCTCCATGCGTTGCTTCTTCCTCACCCAGTCTGAGCCTTGCTGTACAGAAACTGCAGGAGGCTGAGGCCAGATCAAATTCAGGTATGCACACCATTTGTATTTAAAAATACATAAAATAATTTTTTTAGTGCGCACGACTGCATTCATTTTTTTTTATCTGCGTGGAGTTAAGCTATAACGTGAAGACGTTCTCTGGCATGTTGTAGATGTAGCTCCCTGGTGTTTAGGCAGGGTTGCTCCTAAATGTATTGGCCAGGTTTAGTTACCTTGGTCTATTGTTAGGGATCAATTGATTTCACGCTAAGTCTGTACTTGGTGCACTTTTCTCTTCTGCCGCTAGGTGGCCGGGTACTTGGTGGCATTAGATATGAGAAGAACATTGCAAGGTCATATTATGGGTATATGGGGTATCTCAGCCAAAGGGCAGGGGTTTTCTTAAATCCCTTGGCCTGCTGGGAGAACCTATATATTTGGGTGGAGTCAGGTGATTGGCGTTCTGTGCCACCTAGATGGCTGTCTCGGTGGACGTGTGTTGTACTGCCCGGGCTGCTAGGTGGAGTTTGGGCTTATCCCGGGCCCATCTGGCTGCTAGGCTGTCTGAGGGCCTATCCAGAAGCAAGAGAGCAGCGCAGGGTTGGGATTGAGGCTTGCAGTCCAACCAGAACTGACGGTTCTGCAGGCCAGAGAACCTGTCGTTGTCGGAGGTAGAAAGGAAGCTGTCGCGAGTAAGGGACCAACCACCTTATTACCAGGGACCACTGTGAGTAGCTGAAGCAAGTACCGGAGCAGTATTCTCACCAACCGGGGACGGTGAAGATTCAGGAAACTTCAGTGGGTATCAAGCCAGGGACCCAGCCAGCGGAGGTGAGGCTTGCAGAGCAGCCTTGTGTGTCAAGCCAGGGACCAAGCAGGCCAGCGGGGTGAAGCTTGAGAAGTATCTGGAGTGCCAAGCTAGGGACCCAGCAGAGAGGCGGGGGTGACACTTGAGGAAGATACCACCTTGAAGATTGGAGGAGCTCAAGGGATTCAGTGGCAGTGAATCAGTGAGTCTAGTAAAGGACCGGGAGCTCAGTGGGCTGAAGAACTACAAGGAGAAGTTGTAGTGAAAGAGAAAGGAACTGTTACGTTAGTGTTAGGAACTGTTAAAGACTGTTGCCATAGGAGACAGCATTCCTGCACATGCAGATGTGGCGTCTTGCTGGGCGCCTTTCCCTGCATGGCTGTCCTTCTATTGAAGTCTCGGAGTCTGCCAATTAATCTTGCAACTACCTAAGGGTGTCCTGGCCCTAACCCTCTCTCCTCCCAATAAAGACTGTTAAGAGAAATAAACTTTCTTTTGCATTCAATAAGTGTCTGGCGCCCAATAACTGCAACTACTCTGCACCCACCATGCGACACAACCCACTACATACGGAAGGATGTCAGCTATCTCTGGCCCTGGAGGCTCTCATTAGACCAAAGGAGGCCGGGGACCCTGCTACATATACATTTCCCCTCATTAGGAGCAGTGACACAGAGCGATATTTACAGAATTATTTTTATTAGGCAGCACACGTGGAGTTGCAGGTCCTATCCTCTATTTAGTGTTTTTTTTCCACCTTGGATACAAATTGCTGGATGTCACGGGCGAGCAGTTCAGGCTCCTCGAAGGCAGCAAAGTGCCCCCCGCGGGGCATGTAGTTGTAGGTGACGATGTTCTTGAATCTTCCTTTGGCCCATACCTTGGGGGGGTGTCTCAGCTCACATGGGAAGGCAGCAATGCCAGTAGGAACATACACAGGGGTGCTGCAATATAAAGACATCAGAGTCACATGGTACAATACCTGTACAAATCCACCATAATGGAAAAAACAACAGGGGCCCTAAAGCCCAACTGAATTTTCAGAGGTCCGACATGCCATCTGCTGAGTCAGAACAAGAGCTCTCCAATCAGCAGGATCATTAGCTTTGCTGATTGAAAAACAATCGGTCTAACTCAGAAAGGGGAATGTCAGACCTCTGGGGAGAGACCACTGCTTCCACAGTGCAAAGGCCCATCTCTGCATCATGCTGGCCAGGGACAGGCTTTTCTATTGTACTGAAAACAACCTGTAAGGCTGCTTTCACACTGAAAGCGCCGGCCGTTAGCGGTAAAGCAGCGGTCGTTTTGGCGGCGCTTAAACAGCGCTTTTGCACCGCTTTTCAGCCGCTAGCGGGGCGCTTTTATCCCCAAAAAAGGTGTTAAATACTCCCATGTTTCGGCGCTTCAGAAGGGCTTTTCAGGTCCTTTGGAAGTGCTGCCCATTCATTGCAATTGGTAGGGGCATTTTGGGAGGGCTGTATACAGCCCTCCCAAACCGCCCCTAAGATGCTGCTTGCAGGACTTTTCCGAACGTCCTGCAAGCACACCGTCCGGGTGTGAAAGCACCTGTTGCAATGAATGGGAGGCAGTTTCAGGCACAATTGTGATATAATCTATAATCTTGAAACAGTCTAGACACCATAAGGGGTCACCTTGAAAGAGTATGGAGACCATCAGAGGTCACCATGTCTAAGAACTCTGGTTATATTACCTAATTGTTATCTATTGTTCTGGCCAAAAAAACAAGGTTCCTAATTATAGGAAATCAAATTCTAGAGCTGGGATGATAACTATTAACGTTGTTATCCCACCTTAACCTCTTACCAGGACTTTATCTTGTTGGTTATCCCATCTTTCAGAAATCTCTTCAGACTAGGTTTCTGGATCCTTTACCCAACTAGCTCTCCCTGCATTGTGCACTTGAATCCTATACTGAATGGGGCTTTTCTGGGTTGCTTGGGTCTTTACCAAAAGATTATTTTTTTCGGCTGTCCTTTCAGCCCCACATCCAATCACTTTCCAAAATTTGCCACCTTCACCGCTATAACATTGCCAAAATATGCCCCTTTTTAACCAATGACACCACCAAGTTACCATTTTATTCCTTTGTTATCTCTCAACTCGACTACTGCAACTCCCTCCTCCTCGTTGCTGCTGCCAGACTCATCCACCTTACAAACCCCTCTCTGCCATTCCCTCCACATGCTTGCCCAACAAATAATATGAAAATACTAACAACATATACACTGTAAAGCTATCCACAGCTCTGCCCCAAACTACATTGCCAACCTTGTCTTAAAATACCAACCAAAACCATCCTCCTTACTCCTCCCCAAGACCTCCTGCTCTCCAGCTCCCTCATCTCCCATGCTCACCTCCAGGACATCTGTAAAGCCTCTCCCAACCTCTGGAGCTCCCGACCCAAATCAGTTAACCTCCTATTCTGTCGGCTGTAACCCAGCCACGGCCTTGACTGCAGGGACGGCTGCTGGACACACACAGGAGAACACCTGGTAACGGACCTGGTATTAGCAACCGCTTAAGCATCTCACTGGATCGTGGCCATAACAAGGATGTACTCCAGGTGGGTCCAATGAAAAGAGAAACTGACCATAGCATAATACAGTCTAACAGGTTTAATAAAGTACAAAAAGTATTACACTTACATAAGTGAATAAAGCTTTGCATTAAAAACAAGTGCCGGCCAGCAACACAGGAGCCCGTCCTCCTCACAAACAGCGAGGTGACGTCAGTGCGTGCCCTCCCAGACGCGTTTCGTCATAAGTGATGTTTTCAATAGGGGCTGTGGCTGGGTTACAGCCGATCGCTTTATATTGCCTACTATCTGGTAAGCAGGCAATTTATATGGTGTCGGGCACTTTCTTTATTATGTGTGAACTCACTGTGGTACAAATCAAGAATTGAAGTTATGGACTGTGTTAAATCATGTTATCTATAGACGAATCTCAATTTATGGGCGCAACCTCTTCCATTCTACCTGTTTATTGTGTGTATTCCACATTTGAGTTGCAGCCTCTGTTCTCTCATAAGTCTAGCGCAGTTTTTCTGTTTTTTTCTCCTATTCTGTTGGCCTTTAGGTGAACACTGACAACTCATCTCTTCAGGACAGCCTAAACCTCCCCAACCTAACAACTGAATTTTTACTTTCTCCATCCATTTAACTCCACTCAGTTATTAAGTTTTCTTGCTTGCCCCTTGCCCCCTGTAAGCTTTCAGGAGCAGAGCCATCCTAAGAACCTTGTCCTGATTTGTATTGTAACTGTACTGTTTCTTTTTATATTGTAAAGCACAAATTGTTGCTGCTATATAAATCCTGTGTAATAATAATCACTGTGTACATTGATAATTTCAGGATTTCCAACCATCAAAGCTTCACTCAATGATTCCAGCTTAATTAATTGATTGTTCTGTTTCATAATTTCTCTCATTGGTTGGTTATTCGTTTAGTTATTAGGTCATTTGTTAAATACATACCGTACAATTGGATTAGCCTGGAAGTCATGAGCGAAATTTTCTTTGTAAAACCTCATGGAAGATGTGATGGATCCTGAGACCCAATATATCATCACATTGATGAGAAAGTCATCCAAAGAGTATTTCCTACAACACAAACATTTACAAATGATTTCCCTGAAGTTTATTTCATTAGAAATATCCTTTTTGTTCCATAAATAATGTAAACTTATGTGATGTTTCTGACCTGTACAATCCACCATCCTCCAGTTCTCGATAGTCTGGATTGGTCCAGGTGGAGAACTTTTTCAGGATATAGGCAGCCAGTCCAGCAGGCGAGTCATTCAGAGCAGAGCCTGGAGAGAGGAAGAACATTTACAGAATATTGGACAAATGTGAGGACCTGTATGGCCTGTCATGTCAAAAAGGAGTAGTGTAACTAAAATTGTATGACCCATCATGTCAACCGGGAGTAGTTAAAGTACATGCATGATCAGTCAGGAGTACCATCATGTCAGTCAGGAGTAGTGTGAGGACCTTTATGACCCAGCACATCAATCAATAGTGTGAGGACCTGTATAACCCTGGACATCAATCGGGAGTAGTGTGAGGACTTGTATGGCCCATCACATAAACTAGGAGTTGTGTGAGGACCTGTATGACCCATCATGTCAACCAGAATAGTGTGAGGACCTGTATGACCCATCATGTCAACCAGGAGTTGTGTGAAGACCTGTATGACCCATCATGTCAACCAGGAGTTGTGTGAAGACATGTGTGACCCAACACTTCTATGAGTAGTTGAAGAACTTATATGACTGATCATGTCAACCAGGAGTAGTGTGAGCACCTGTACGACCCATCATTTCAACCAGGAGTTGTGTTAAGACCTGTATAAACCATCACGTCAACCACAAGTAGCAAAAGGACCTGTGTAGATTCGGGCAAAATTCAAATTCAACCAGCGTTTCTAGAGTTCAAATTTACAATTTTCCAATTTGAACCACATTAAAGTCAACAGACAACTAGTTTGAGGGTTCCTTGTGGCCCTTTGGAGGGCTGCTAGACAAGCAATTGTCACCCAAATGGCATAGTGTTAATTTGTTTGGGTGGAGTTTATTGTTGCACCTGAGGTGTTTTAGACATTGGGTATGAAAAAAAGTTTGACAACAGCATCTTAGAAACCAAAAGAGGAAAAAGGAACCAAAAATCCCAACTCTACAGTACTGTGACATACCATCTAGTAATAGGTGTTTTTTTCACGTCCTCACTTCCAGCACAAAACCCCAAAAAAGGAGCAAGGTCTCTGCTAATAGGTAAGTAGGCAGAGTCATGCAAATCATTCCTTTTTGCTCCTTTTAGGCATCAGTGCATCCAGAACCACTGGTGTAAAGCACAGATTTAGCCATAATTTTAGAGAAAATATTTTTTTGTGACTTGGTAATAATGGCTCTGTAAAATGTGGGCTTGTTCTATTATGCTTGGATTAAAACATTCACAATCTCCGCAACTGATCAGAGATTGTTTCTCCTCATCTATAGAAAAACCTGCTGTCGGATCCAACTGTTACAGCAGGAATAAATTGCAGCTGTCTTTCTGATTTTGGGCCAATCACTTTCCACCTGCAATTTCAAGATGGTGATAGGCCTATTCATGGCATAAATTAGTTATTCTTTTCTCCTTTAGTTTATACTTATACATGATGATGAAAGGTTCCTTACCTACAGTATCAGGCTTGGTTGCCTGAATGTAGAGGTATCCCGATTCCCGTAGCCAGGCGTACACATTCTTCTCAAAGTATGGGTAGACCCGCTTGGCATCTTCTCTCGTCATGCCCACTAACCATGGAAGGTAGCGGCCAAGAAGCAATGAAATGAGCATTCCTAACCCACCTTGACTGGTGAAAATCAGATTTAGATGGAGTCCTTTGACTGGCCTAAGAGAAAAAGAAGAAAACAGTCTGTGTCCTGTAGCACCTTGGTGTTTAGAAAGGGTTGCTAACAAATTTAGTTTGCCAGGTAGTAATTGTCCTGGCTGATTGATATAAGATCCACTGATTCCACCCTAAATTCTGGAATTGCTGCACCTTTTCTTCTGTCACTAGGTGGCACTGTGGCTGGTGACATTAGATTGACAGGGGCTTAGCAAGGTCAGATCATGAATGAATGGGGTGTCTCAGCCAATTTGCAGGGGTTTCTTTTAGTCTGAGGCCTATCCCAGGGACAGCTGGCTGCTAGGCGGCCTGAGGCCTATCCAGGAGCAGGAGAAGCAGCGTAGGGTTGGGACTGCAGGATTGCAGTCCAACCGAGTTGCGAAGGTTCAGCCGGACGGGTTGTGGTCGGAGGTAGGAGGGAAGTTGTCGCCACTAAGGGACCATCCATCTTGTTACCGGAGACTACTGTGAGTAAGCTGAAGCAAGTAACTGAGCAGTCTTCTCACCAGCCAGTGAAGAAGTGGAAAGCAACCAAGCCAGGGACCCAGCAGGATAGCGGGGGTGACGCTTGAGGAGTATACAGCGGGATAGATGTGGAAGAGCTCAGGGGATCCAGTGACGACTGGAATCTGGAAGTCTAGTGAGAGGTCGGGAGCTCAGTAAGTGAAGATCTACAGTGGGATACTGTGAGATAAGTAAAGAACTGTTCTCTTTTACCAAAAGTTATGTACAACTACCTTTAGTGACTGTTGCAAGATTAGTTGCCATAGGAGACAGCGGTCCTACCTATACAGAAGTTTTATCTGGCTGGAGGCCCTTCACTGTATAGCTGTCTACCTATAGAAGTCTCAGAGTCTGCCAATTATCTTTGCATCTACTCAAGGGTATCCTGGCCCTAACCCTCTCTCCCACAGTTCTGTTAAGAGACAATAAATCTCTTGTTTGCATTCGATTGGCGCCCATCAGTTCTTCTTGCATCACACCCACCATGCCTGGTATCCCACTCCTACAAGGAAGGATGTCAGCTCTCCCTAACCCTTGAGGTCACATCAGGCCTCTGGGTCAGTGTTGACGAGTCAATAACTCCTGATGCGCTTTTGTATTTTGACAGCGAGAGGCTTCCCCGCTGCCAGAATTTAATGATCCAAGTGATCATATGAAAAAACCCAACAGGCTGGTTGCACAGAAGTCGATTGATAGATCAACTTAAGTACAACCAGCCAACCCAGAGATGGATCGAAATTTGTCTCTTTCCTTCCAAACCAACCAATATTTCGATACATTTATGGCCAGCTTTACAATGCTTGACACAGATGTTGGGGAAACATTTTATTTACAGAGAACATAGTTTATTGGCTCATCTCCTGAACAACATCCATGTTAGGTATGGCTGCTTTTACTGTATTTGGAGGGAGGGAGGAAATTCTCTGTAACATGGCACCAGTTTGTTGAGATAGCACTAGTGGTTCTAGTAGAATGGAGACACCGACTCTGGTAAGGTTGCCTCACCCTAGGGACATGCCCTCACCCTGGTAACCTCTCTTCCCATCGCTAAGATTCACGGGAAGGGTGGGATTGGGGGGGGGGGGCATTAGATGTGCATTTTTGCATGTCACTGCAAGAAAGGGCCCAAACCAAACAAGGCTTTTTTTTCAATTGTAGCTACAAATGCACTGTGCGCTTACTCTGGTTTCCTCCTTGAAGATAGAACTCATTAAATCCCAGTCTCAGCATCAGCTTGTAGAAGATTCGTGCTGCGCCAATGGCATTAAAACCTGCACAGGGAAATTTAAGATATACAATTGTGCTTTTAGTGTAAGTAAAATTCCCAATCACTCCCCACTTTATTTAGGAACAAGCTCTAGATAGCTGCCCACTGGCTTGGTCAATTGCTTTATTCTACGTTTCCTGATAACAGATCTCATCTTTACCCAGAGAAGGAACTCAACCTTCTTATGTGGTGCCTCTGAGAAGCCATATCCAGGAATAGAGGTACAGATGACCTCAAATGTAAAGTTGGCATCCAGACCGTGTTTCCACGGCTCGGTCAGAAGTGGGATAATGCGATAGAATTCATAAAATGAACCCGGCCAGCCATGAATCATCAGCAGAGGGATGGCTTTCTGTCCAGCGTGGAGGTTTGGAGGCTTGACATGGATGAAATGAACATTCAGTCCTATAGGACACATATAAAACTGCATGAAACAGAGGTGCAATCAGGGAACAGTATTAATGCAAACGGTGGAGCATGCTGTCACTGGCATTCCTTAACTTAGACTTGGCCCATCTGTACACTTTATTATTTATCATCTGCGTACTTTATTATTGTCCATAAAAGATTTACTTTTCCCACGAGTAAAAATGGTATTCTGAGCTCCATTATGTCATGTACCACCATGGAAAGGATGACATGGTCTATGGCTACCAGGAACGTTGTGGGTGTTTTATATCACTGGAGTCTGTGGTTTTCAAGAAACCTTTCCACCCTGTTTCTAACATTTAGTTATTGCTACATATAGGTCCCTCTTTTGGCGCTCTTATGTGTTATCCTTTCTAGTGACCCCACGGCTCTTCCATTTAGGACTTACAAAAAGGTTGAGAGCTTCATGTTCTCAGCCAAGTTTCTACTTTTCCTTATCTTCACAACATTAAAAGAACATGTCCCTTAATTACAATAATGATAAGAACGCACCCTCAATGTTGGTGGTGTAATGGGGGTATCTGTTGATAATTTCCACCTGTTTGCCCCAATCAAACGTATTCCTCCAATACGAGACCACCTTCTTCAATGTTTCGCTATTCATCCCATAATGGAACTGGGAGTCCTCCAAAGGGGAGAAGTAGTGGGTGTGGTCTAGGCGATCATGTAAGTCCTGGAAAAAGAAAAAGAAATACATCAGTATTCACCTAATTCAATTTTTTAAATATATTTTT
Organism: Lithobates clamitans; assembly: GCA_037952925.1. Taxonomy (NCBI): domain Eukaryota; kingdom Metazoa; phylum Chordata; class Amphibia; order Anura; family Ranidae; genus Lithobates; species Lithobates clamitans. The sequence continues at coordinate 436,041 of JBBGZY010001730.1, forward strand.
TAAATCTGAGATCTGTCTCACCTCACTGAGATTCTCCAGACTGATTCTGATCTCTGCACCATCATTCGTCATGTGTGCAAGCTTTTATGGTCCAACGGTCATGAGGGAATGGGGACCTCAAGATTCTACAGGGAAGCAGGCCATCCTTTGTTATCTGCAAATAATTCTGTTCCCAGTGAGTAACTGCTTGCAGTTATCTATTTGGCAAATGTTACGATCCAGCCATTCCCCCATACAGGCCCACATAGTAGATATTGAGCAAGTAAGTCCCCCACTTCTGTTGGAGGAGATAGAGATCATCCTAGTTTGGTCTCAGTAAGTTTTCCTGATGCACCTTAAACTCTCCACCTCTTGCCGCACAGACATATAAAGGGGGCTTTAATTTCATTTTTTTAAACAGAGATAATACTGAATTTAGGATTTTTTTTTCACCTAAAAGTCTCACAGAAAATGCTTTGTCTGTACCTATGGAATAAGTTTTCCTATCTTTCTAACCCAGTGGTCTCCAAACTGTGGTCTGCAGGCCAATGTGGCCCTTTGCTTGCATTTATTTGGCCATTTGGACCCTATTCCCCCCACTGATACAAGATACTATTCCTCCCACTGACACCAATGATGGGGCACTATTTCTCAGTTTATACAAGGCATTATACCTTCCACCAGCAGTATTGATTGGGCACTATTTCTTTTACCAAGAGCAATGATGGGACACCATTGCTTCCACCAAGAGCAATGATGGGGCACTGTTCCTCCCACTGATACCAATGAGGCTGCACTATTCCTCCAAGTGACACCAATGATACGGCACTATTCCTCCTAGTGACACCAACAATGGGGCCCTATTCCTCCCACCGATACAAACAATGAGGTGCTATACCTCCCAATGACACCAAAGATGGGTCTATATTCCTCCTCCCACTTACCACCATGTCTGGGGCATTGTTCACTCCCACTGATAACTGGGATATTTTGTACTTCCACTGGCCACAGTCCAGCCCACCTAAAGTCTGAAGGACAATAAACTGGCCCTTTGTTTGGAAAGATTGGAGACTCTTGTTCTAACCAATATATTAGGGATGTGGTGCCAGGAATAACACTGGCGACTGTATCATACTTTGTAGTCTTGTGTTGTACAGTTTTTTTTGGCGTGATGCCATTGGGGCTTTAGATATATGAGTCAAGATGAAGACAATCCTAAAATGTAAATCCCGCACTTCTACAACAACCTTTAATAGGACGTTTTCCAACAGCACAGTATTTTGCTGTCCAGATGTCCATGTTAAAATAGGATCTTTGAAGTCATATACTGTTGGATTATTATGCTGCCCACAGGAGGATTGGGCGCTGCCAAACAAAAAAAAATCTGTAAGCTCAGGATAACCCCTTCTCTACCCAGCATCCCCCTGCTTGTAGAAAAGCAGTTCCAAAGCATATTCATGTTCATAAACACAGAATGGTGGGACCTATGTTCTTCAATGGACTCCAAGAAAGGGATTTTATGGTGAGCACAAAACTCCTATTTTTTCCCCCATTCATTGAAGAATACAGGTAGTCATCTACTGTTGGGACATCCAAAACCAGCCCAGCTGGGCCCAAGAGCTGCCTGAAGGGGTAGTGTCCAAATCAGACACCAGATGAGCCCAAACTCACTGCCTGATAGCTTAACCTGGATTTTTCTGGCAAACTTGCCAGGCACACCGCCCAGCTTCTTCTTGAGATGGGGTGTGCACATACCTGTCCTTAAAAGAAACTCTGCCATGTTGTGTCACATGAACTCCTGCCGTGAGGCCCCCTACCTTGCATAACCTTGAATAAGTATCAAGGGATTAACAGCCTTAAAGCCACTTCTTCACATACTTCTTAGCCATCCAGTACAGTTCAAATAACCCAGAACTCAGAAAGTCCAGCCCATTCTACCATCCTCGCTCCATGGTAAGTTGCCCAAACATGGGTTCTCATCCAGAAACCTTGCCACTTCAACCTGATGCCCAAGACCAAAGTAAACATTTTGTCACCAACCAAGGGGATTGATTCAACACAGGATGGAGCACCAATAAAAATCCAAGGGAATTGCTGGGCAACCTGAACCCACCAAGAGGTGGAGCAATAAATTTGATTTAAAGAAGGACAAGTCCACCCAGCAGCCTAAACGTAACCCAGCTAGATGTGAGTGTGTAGGCAGAGCCCATCTCTCAGAAGCAGATCGGCTTTTCTAGGTGCCCAGAGACAGGTGTGTGGAGATATTATACCCAGAACAGCTCAGTCCACATTCAATACACACCCAGTACACAGATGGAGAAAGAAGTCCTTAACTGATTTCCTGTGCCCCACATCCGGAACCAATCTGTAACTAGGCCAAGCAGAGGTGCCCCCCCCCCCCCCCCGCCATAATAGAGAATAAATCATAACTGGCAATTTTAAACTTGAGAGACACTTTAATAACGGGAAACTACTGCAGAAAATAGATTAATTGTCGGAGGGGCAGATACACCAACTACTGTAAGGAATCTCATTATTGTAGGAGAAGCAGAGACACAAATTACTGCAGGAAATCTCACCATTGTGGGAGGGGCAGAGACACAAATTACTGCAGGAAATCTCACCATTGTGGGAGGGGCAGAGACACAAATTACTGCAGGAAATCTCACCATTGTGGGAGGGGCAGAGACACAAACTACTGCAGGAAATCTCACCATTGTGGGAGGGGCAGAGACACAAACTACTGCAGGAAATCTCACCATTGTGGGAGGGGCAGAGACACAAACAGAAACTACTGCAGGAAATCTCACCATTGTGGGAGGGGCGGAGACACAAAAACTATTAAGGGGAAATTTCATGACTGTGGGAGGGGCAGAGACACAAACTACTGCTAGGAAATCTCATTATTGCTGGAGGAGCTGAGACACAAATTACTGCAGGGAAATCTCACCATTGTGGGAGGGGCAGAGACACAAATTACTGCAGGGAAATATCACCATTGTGGGAGGGACAGAGACACAAACTACTACAGGAAATCTCACCATTGTGGGAGGGTCAGAGACACAAACTACTGTAGGAAATCTCACCATTGTGGGAGGGTCAGAGACACAAACTACTGTAGGAAATCTCACCATTGTGGGAGGGGCAGAGACACAAACTACTGCAAGAAATCTCACCATTGTGGGAGGGGCAGAGACACAAACTACTGTAGGAAATCTCACCATTGTGGGAGGGTCAGAGACACAAACTACTGTAGGAAATCTCACCATTGTGGGAGGGGCAGAGACACAAACTACTGCAAGAAATCTCACCATTGTGGGAGGGGCAGAGACACAAACTACTGTAGGAAATCTCACCATTGTGGGAGGGGCAGAGACACAAACTACTGCAAGAAATCTCACCATTGTGGGAGGGTCAGAGACACAAACTACTGAGGGAAATCTCACCATTGTGGGAGGGGCAGAGACACAAACTACTGTAGGAAATCTCACCATTGTGGGAGGGGCAGAGACACAAACTACTGCAAGAAATCTCACCATTGTGGGAGGGTCAGAGACACAAACTACTGTAGGAAATCTCACCATTGTGGGAGGGTCAGAGACACAAACTACTGTAGGAAATCTCACCATTGTGGGAGGGGCAGAGACACAAACTACTGCAGGTAATATCACCATTGTGGGAGGGGCAGAGACACAAACAGAAACTACTGCAGGAAATCTCACATTTGTGGGAGGGGCAGAGACACAAAAACTATTAAGGGGAAATTTCATGACTGTGGGAGGGGCAGAGACACAAACTACTGCTAGGAAATCTCATTATTGCTGGAGGAGCTGAGACACAAATTACTGCAGGGAAATCTCACCATTGTGGGAGGGGCAGAGACACAAACTACTGCAGGAAATATCACCATTGTGGGAGGGGCAGAGACACAAACTACTGCAGGAAATCTCTTCATTGTAGGAGGGACAGAGACACAAACTACTGCTGGGAAATCTCACCATTGTAGGAGGAGCAAAGACACAAACTATTGAATGAAATCTCATGGTTGTAGGAGGGACAGAGACACAAACTACTGCAGAAAATCTCTCCATTGTGGGAGGGGCAGCGACACAAACTACTGATCACATCAGACCTGAGCTTTCACATAGCAACCAGAACAATAACTCCTGTCCAGTTCTTAGATCACAATACTTTGCACTGACCTTCTGTCTTATAAAGCCCATTAAAGCCATTTTCTATTAGGTGTTCCATATTTTTTTACCTTTATAACATCTTCGGATACCTCCACCTGGAATGGACTGATTCTGGTGTCTTCCTTCTCGGTGGGTTTCTCTCCGAGTCCCCACCATCCATCCCCCATGTCTGTAGTCTTCCTTTGACGTCCACATAATAGCCAGCAAAGTGCGGCACCGCCGATCCCAGCTGGAACCAGAGCGCTGTATGGCCAGTGCTCATTGAAGGCCGACCTGTAAAGGAACAGAATTACATCACTTAAAATTGTATAAACACAAATGACATTAAGCACTATAAAAAGGAGAAATTGGTCAGTTTAGAAGGACATCTATAATACATGTTATGTAAAAAGTTTTATGTATTTTAGGTCCAATAAATCTTTATTGTATATGAGAACAAGTCACACAAGAAAAAGCCAACACGTTTAGGGGGCTCAACACTCCCCCTCCGTCAGGGCTTAAATGCTTACAGTAAATACTGAACAACATTGTAATTGTAAAGTAGAGGAATGATGTGTTGCTCATTTGGCTTGCCAGCCTACCTGCTTAATGGGCACCACTTTATCTCTTGTGCCGTTTGTGGGTGTTTGCAACCATGCCAAGCATTCCTGGATCACATGCAAAGCCATTTTAAACAAACAGAAAGTCCTAAGTCCTCAAAAAAGCAACAAAAGTAATTTCAAACAAATGTAGCTTTTCTTCAGCAGTACAATGCAAACAGAAACTAGCTTATCCACAGCAAAGAATTTAAAGAGGAGTTCCCATTAAAAAAATAAAAATTAAAAGTCAGCAGCTACAAATACTGCAGCTGCTGACTTTTAATTGGACACTTACCTGTCCCAGGGTCCAGCGATGCGGGGGATCGAAGCCCCGCTGTGTCTCCCCCTCCGTTCGGCGGCGCCGGCATTGCAACTGTGGGCGCCGGGCTGTGGCTTCACAGCCGGGCACCCACTGCGCATGCGCGAGCGTCGCCGCGCGCCATGATTGGCCGCTTAGTCGTCTGGGACCTGTAATGGGTCCCAGATGATTGACAGGAGGGAGGGAGCAGAGCCGAGCCCTTCCTGTGCCGAGGGGGAAGTGATGTCACCAGCCCAGGCACTGAAAGAGGCAGATTATGAGGGATCCCCTAGCAACAGGCATTTAGAGGTGAGTAAAAAAAAAAAAAAATTCCAAATGTTTTTTTTTTATTTTTTTTTAGGCACATTCATGTATTTTTTTTTTTTTTTTTGGGGTGGAACACCACTTTAACACAAAACTGCTTCCTATGGACTGTAGCTTGTACCTGGAGGCAGAGTTATCCTGGACATACAGTAATCATTTTTTGGGGTTCTGGATGGAGAGGGATTAGACCCCCCTGTGAGCTTTTATTGCTGTCTGTGCCTCGGTTAGGGAAATTCACCCTCCCTATTTGTCCTGTTTATCATTATCATTGAAAGTGAAAGAAAAAAAGAAAATCCCAAATTTTGGGTTGTCCCCAGAAAAGTATTAGAGGGGGAAATCTTCCGATGGGTACATTAGTTAGTTCTGGTGACACACCAGGATTCCCCCACATTGGAGGGATTGCCTCTCACTTCCTGTTTTGGCTCTGGGACAGGAAGTGAAGGGAAATCCCCCAATGGGACACAAATGGCAAAAAATAAATAAAAACTGACAGGGGTTTTAACCCTCCTTTAACCACTTAACCTCTGGAAGGTTTACCTCCCTTTCATGACCAGGCCATTTTTTGCGATACGGCACTGTGTTGCGCTAACTAACAATTGCGCGGTCGTGCGACCCTGTACCCAAAAAAATTGTTCTTTTTTTTCCCCACAAATAGAGCTTTCTTTTGGTGGTATTTGATCACCTCTGCGGTTTTTATTTTTTGCGCTACAAACAAAAAAAGACCGACAATTGAAAAAAAAAAATATATATATATACCATTGCCATGAATGCAGCCTCACCATTGCCATGAATGCAGCCTCACCATTGCCATGAATGCAGCTTCACCATTGCAATAAATGTAGCCTCACCATTGATATGAATGCAGCCTCATCATTGACAGAAATGCAGCCTTACAAGTGCCATGAATAGGGATGAGCTTCGAGTTCGAGTCAAACTCATGTTCGACTGGAACATCGGCTGTTCGCCAGTTCGCCGAACAGCGAACAATTTGGGGTGTGAACCCCGCTCCAAATTTTTTTTAAAAATGGCATGGGGTCCCCCCAAAAATCCATACCAGACCCTTATCCGAGCACGCAACCTGGCAGGTTCGGGGTTCCCCTGTGGGGAATTCCCATGCCGTTTTTATCAATAAACTTCTATGTGTATTGTCGGACCGGCAATTCATTAATAGCCGCGGGTAGTTTTAAATGACTTTTTTTCCTTTGAAATGTCATTTTGCTGTCAGACTGTTCTAAACACGGGAAACATGCGCCCCTTTACAGGCATACTATAGACACCCCCCACGTACGAAAGTTAAAGGATTATTTCACTTTTATTGTTTCACTTTAACCCCTTCCCGACCGGCGCACGCTGATGTACATCGGCAGAATGGCACAGCTGGGCAAATGGACTTACAGGTACGTCTATTTGAATTTCCCGCTGTGGCATTGCGTGCGCGCACCGGCCGGGAGCTTTGTGAGTCGGGTCACGGGTCCCGCAGACGTGATCGCCGCGGGGATACCCACGATCACCTCATGGAGAGGACGAACGGGGAGATGCTGATGTAAACAGCATCTCCCCGTTCTGCCTAGTGACAGTGTCACTCGATCTCTGCTCCCTGTCATGGGGAGCAGTGATCAGAGTAATGACACTGCTAGCCCATCCCCCTACAGTTAGTAATCACTCCCCTAGGACATACTTAACCCCTCCCCGCCCCCTAGTGGTTAACCCCTTCACTGCCAGTGTCATTTACACAGGAATCAGTGCATTTTTGTAGCACTGATTGCTGTATAAATGACAATGGTCCCAAAAATGTGTCAAAAATGTCCGACATGTCCGCCATAATGTCGCAGTCACAATAAAAATAGCTTATAGCCGCCATTACTAGTAAAAAAAAAATTATTAATAAAAATGCCAAAAAAATATCCCCTATTTTGTAAACGCTATAACTTTTGCGCAAACCAATCAATAAACGCTTATTGTGATTTTTTTTTACCAAAAATATGTAGAAGAATACGTATCGGTCTAAACTGAGGAAAAAAAATTTTTTATATATATTTTTGGGGGATATTTATTATAGCAAAATGTAAAAAATAATGCATTTTTTTCAAAATTGGCGCTCTTATTTTGTTTATAGCGCAAAAAATAAAAATCGCAGAGGCGATCAAATACCGCCAAAAGAAAGCTCTATTTGTGGGGAAAAAAAGACGTCAATTTTGTTTGGGAGACATGTCGCACGACCGAGCAATTGTCAGTTAAAGCGACGCAGTGCCGAATCGCAAAAAACGCTCTGGTCAGGAAGGGGGTAAAATCTTCCGGGGCTGAAGCGGTTAAGCATTATTAAAATCACTGCTCCTGAAAAAAAGTCAGTTTTTAAAACTTTTTCTTGCATTGATCCATGTCCCCTGGGGCAGGACCCGGGTCCCCAAACACTTTTTATGACAATAACTTGCATATAAGCCTTTAAAATTAGCACTTTTGATTATTCATGTTCGTGTCCCATAGACTTTAACGGTGTTGGCGTGTTCGAACAAATTTTTTGCCTGTTTGCATGTTCTGGTGCGAACCGAACAGGGGGGTTCGCACCAGGATAGGCTCATCCCTATCCATGAATGCAGGATCACCATTGCCATGAATGCAGCCTCTGAATGCAGCCTTAACATTGCCATCAGTGCAGACCAATCGATGCCCATCTGCAGCCTGTTTACTCACCATTGCCATGAATGCAGTCTCACCATTGCCATGAATCAATGCAGCCTGACCCATGCCCATCTACAGCCTGTTTACTCACTGTTTATTCACCATTGTCATGAATGCAGCCTCACCATTGCCATGAATGCAGACTCGATGTTGACATGAATGCAGCCTCACCATTGACATGAATGCAGCCTCACCATTGACATGAATGCAGCCTCACCTTGGCCATGAATGCAGACTCACCATTGCCATGAATGTAGACTCACCATTGTCATGAATGCAGCCTCACCATTGCCATGAATGCAGACTCACCATTGTCATGAATGCAGCCTCACCATTGACATGAATGCAGCCTCACCTTAGCCATGAATGCAGACTCACCATTGCCATGAATGCAGAATCACCATTGCCATTAATGCAGCCTAATCAGTGCCCATCTGCAGCCTCACCATTGCCATGAATGCAGTCTCTGAATGCAGCCTCACCATTGCCATGAATGCAGCCTCACCATTGACATGAATGCAGCCTCACCTTAGCCATGAATGCAGACTCACCATTGCCATTAACACAGCTTCACCGTTGACATGAATGCAGCCTCACCATTAATATGAATGCAGCCTCATCATTGATATGAATGCAGCCTCACCATTGCCATAAATGCAGCCTCACCATTGCCATGAACACAGCCTCACCGTTAACATGAATGCAGCCACACCATTGCAATGAATGCAGACTCACCATTGCCATGAATGCAGACTCACCATTGCCATGAATGCAGACTCACCATTGCCATGAATGCAGCCTCACCGTTGCCATATACACAGCCTCACCGTTGACATGAATGCAGCCTCACCATTGCCATGAATGCAGCCTCATCATTGACATGAATGCAGCCTCACCATTCCCATGAATGCAGACTCACCATTGCCATGAATGCAGACTCACCATTGCCATGAATGCAGACTCACCATTGCCATGAATGCAGATTCACCATTGCCATGAATGCAGATTCACCATTGCCATGAATGCAGCCTTACCATTGCCATGAATGCAGACTCACCATTGCCATGAATGCAGCCTTACCATTGCCATGAAAGCAGACTCACCATTGCCTCGAATGCAGACTCACCATTGCCATGAATGCAGCCTCACCATTGCCATGAATGCAGACTCACCATTGCCATGAATGCAGACTCACCATTGCCATGAATGCAGCCTCACCATTGCCATGAATGCAGACTCACCATTGCCATGAACACAGTCTCACTGTTGACATGAACGCAGCCTCACCCTTGACATGAATGCAGCCTCACCGTTGCCATGAACACAGTCTCACTGTTGACATGAACGCAGCCTCACCATTGATATGAATGCAGCCTCATCATTGACATGAATGCAGCCTCACCATTGCCATGAATGCAGACTCACCATTGCCATGAATGCAGCCTCACCATTGCCATGAATGCAGACTCACCATTGCCATGAATGCAGACTCACCATTGCCATGAATGCAGCCTCACCATTGCCATGAATGCAGACTCACCATTGCCATGAATGCAGCCTTACCATTGCCATCAGTGCAGCCTGACCCATGCCCATCTTGACAGAGGTCGCCGAGTAAACAGGAGATTCTCCTGTATGTAATCTGACGGCGCTCGTCCCGCCCCCCTCCCTGTCACCTCCGAGGAACGATAAATAAAGTATATATCTTTTTTGGATCCCCAAAGGAATCCCTGAGTGCCGTGCGACACTCAGGGATTTTGTATAGGGATTTAGTTTTTTATTTTAAATAGATTTGCAAAGATTTTAAACAAAAAAAAATACTTTCCGGATGCACTGTACATAGAATTTAAAAGGAAGCATTTTCCTGAGCTTTTCATGCACTTTTTTTAACGCAAACGTGCTTTACAAACTCCTCAGTGTGAACAGCCTTACATTGATCCACACTGGACCAGTGTAACTTTGGAAAAATATCCATACCTGGAATTTTTCTTTAACCACTTGGCCTCCAGGAGATTTACACCCCTCTTGACCAGGCCTTTTTTTGCAATACGGCACTGCGTTATTTTAACTGACAATTGTGCGTGTAAGGGATGTCAAAATCAGGTACCCCAAAAAAAGGATTATAGTTCTGTCATGGAGAAAGTAAAACTCATGGCATTTCTATTAAATTACCAGTAGATGGCAGCATAGAGTAAAAGCCTGAATGACAGAGATCACAGTCTAATGAATGACCTTTGTTTCTGGTGGGAACGGAGTAGCAGTTACTACCTGGTCTTTCAGTCTGAAGGTCGTGTGTTTGTGTCATTGCAGGTAAGAGGGAGCATATTTAAGGCTATAAACAGGGCAAAATTGATTTAATTTACATCCCTGTGATCAATAAAGGTTGCTGTCGCTGTGTGTGATTTAATAACAGTAGATGTGCAATTGTTTATTATTTTCTATGAGGACGTTATTCCTGGATATGAGTATGTTATTATTATAGATATAGATGTGTAGTATTCATATTTACCAACTGTCCCGAATTTCCCGGGACATTCCCGGGATTTAGACCCTTTTCCCGGATTTAGCCATTCCCGGGAAATGTCCCTGGAAATTCTTATTTTACCGATTTTTTTTTTTCCGCCGCCGCCGCTAGAGGTCCGTGGCCAACGGAGACAATGTCTCCACCGGCCGCCATTTTTCCGAAAACCAAAACAAACAATTACTGTTTAGTAATGGCCGGGTGGCTGCCAATAGAATTTCAGCTGTGGCACCGCCCACCTCCCGCCTCACTGCCGCCTGTCTGTGACCTGATGTGGGAAAGGGGCGGGGGGTGGGCGGCGCCGCAGCTCAATTGCTAGTGGCAGCCACCCGGCTATTTTGTCCCATTGTGTTTAATAATGGCGGTGTAAGGAAAGGGGGGGCTCCATTGGGGGATGCCTGATGTAAGGAAAGGGGGGGCTTCATTGGGGGATGCCTGGTGTAAGGACAGGACTCTGCTGGCAATTCCTGATGTAAGGGGGAACTCTGCTGGCAATGCCTGATGTAAGGGGGGACTCTGCTGGCAATGTCTGATATAAGGGAGGACTCTCTGACAATGGCTGATGTAAGGGAGGACTCTGCTGGCAATGCCTGATGTAAGGGGGAACTCCGCTGGCAATGCCTGATGTAAGGGGGGACTCCGCTGGCAATGCCTGATGTAAGGGAGGACTCTGCTGGCAATGCCTGATGTAAGGGAGGACTCTGCTGGCAATGCCTGATGTAAGGGAGGACTCTGCTGGCAATGCCTGATGTAAGGGAGGACTCTGCTGGCAATGCCTGATGTAAGGGGGGACTCCGCTGGCAATGTCTGATGTAAGGAAGGACTCCGCTGGCAATGTCTGATGTAAGGGAGGACTCTGCTGGCAATGTCTGATGTAAGGGGGGACTCCGCTGGCAATGTCTGATGTAAGGGGGACTCTGCTGGAAATGTCTGATGTAAGGGAGGACTCTGCTGGCAATGCCTGATGTAAGGGAGGACTCCGCTGGCAATGCCTTATGTAAGGGAGGACTCCGCTGGCAATGTCTGATGTAAGGGGGGACTCTGCTGGCAATGCCTGATGTAAGGGAGGACTCTGCTGGCAATGCCTGATGTAAGGGAGGACTCCGCTGGCAATGCCTGATGTAGGGGGGGACTCTGCTGGCAATGTCTGATGTAAGGGAGGACTCTGCTGGCAATGCCCGATGTAAGGGAGGACTCCGCTGGGAATGCTTGATGTAGGGGGACTCCGCTGGCAATGTCTGATGTAAGGGGGGGCTCTGCTGGCAATGCCTGGTGTAAGGGGGACTCCACTGGCAATGTCTGATGTAAGGGAGGACTCTACTGGCAATGCCTGATGTAAGGGGGGAATCTGCTGGCAATGCCTGATGTAAGGGAGGACTCTGATGGGGAGACCTGATGGCATCTGGTGGCAGGCGACGTGGCAGGTGACACACTCAGGGCTTCCACTGATTCTGCATTATGGTGAGTTAAATAATTTCATTTCATATTACAATGTAATAATAGAAATAATGCACTTCAATCATCCTGACACCATAACAACCATGGTGCCGGGGTGATTGAAGCGCCAACACGAGGTGTTTGGAGTATCTTTATCTGCTGATTGTTAAACTTTCTGGAATACATATATTTCTACTGTTGTGTAGGATCTGGGCCTGCTGTCCCTCCATCCCTCTTTCTTTCTCTCTTTTTCTTTCTCTCTTTCTTTCTTTCTTTCTCTCGCTCTTTCTTTCTTTCTCCCTCCATCCCTCATTCATCTCATACCATACCCCTTCTGAGCCACGCCAATTTAAGACACGCCCACTATTCCGTTCAAACCACGCCCATGCATTTTTCTGTTACGGTATGCCCCGCCATCAAAAGAATGCCACGCCCCCTAATTATAGCAAGGCTCCGCCTACATGCAAAAAAGTGCAAAGTTGGCAACTATGAGTATTATGTATAAACGCAACAGTATATGTATACCCCGTCTATCAGTCTGAAGGTCATGTGTTTGTGTCATTGCAGAAACTTTTCAATAAAAACACTTCTGGTTTCACCCGGTCCGTTCCATGTGCACATTGGAATTATTGACCATACTTTCAGCAGGTGTGCAACATGCGGTCATGCAATGATGTACCCAAATGAATTTTATGTCATTTTTATCCCACAAATAGAGCTTTCTTTTGGTGATATTTGATCACCACTGGTGGTTTGTCTTCCTCTTCTCCAGAAATGAGTAGATTGGGAGAGGATGAACCTGACGGAGAATTGTCCAGAACCATGAAGTTGTGAAGTGTACAATGTACCCCTCCAGGAGATATTATTATGGATTTATATATAAGAAGAAACCCACAGACTACAATGTAACAAGTGGATCGGCCTGTAGATTGTTACATTGTCTTTCCCTTTACCTGCCGTTCTCATGGACTTGTCTCCACATGTCGCCTTCCTGATCTGATGGGACTTTAGCCCCTGGCTGTCTGGGTAATAGAGCGTCAGCCTCTCGTCTCTCCTCCGCCTCTGTGTGCAAGACAAAAGAGAAATAGAACAATAAACTGAAAATATCGACAACTCTGCGATAACACCCAGCTAGAATCACATGGGACAGCACTGGGACAGGTAATGCGAAGTAACTCCTTCCTGGAGTAAACACATGGTAGTTTATTTAAAGGGCCAGACCAGCTAAATAATGCTGGAGCATACCTACTGTACAAATTATGAAGGGTTCCCACTATCCCCGTGTGAAGTTCCCAGGTCTGCTTGCTTTCTGTCCCCATTATAATGGGGTCACACTTTCCCTGTGCTGAGTTTCCAGGTCTGTACATTTGCTTAGTTCCAGGATCTCTACCTACCCCGTCTGTGCCCATTATGAAGGGTTCCCTCCACCCCTGTGCAAAGTTCCAAAGTCTGTACACTTGCTGTGCTCATTATTAGGGGTGTCCCTCCACCCCTGCTCTGAGTCCCTAGCTCTGCACACCTGCCATGTCCAATATGAGGGGCTCTCATTATCCCTGCACTTAAATCCCATTCATACCAAATGTGCCCGTTATGAGGGGTTCCCACCATCACTGTGCTGAGTTCCTGGGTCTGTACAGCTCCTGTGCTCATTATGAGGAATTCCCAGCATCCCTATGCTGAGTATCTTGATCTGTAAACCTGCTGTGCTCATTATGAGGGGTTACCACCATCACTGTGCTGAATTCCCAAGGTCTGAACACCTGCTGTGCTTTCCATCATCATTGCACTGAGCTACTGGGTCTCCTCATCTGCTCTGTCCATTATAAAGGGTTCTCAACTTTTCCGCACAGTGGTCCCAGGTCTGCACACCTGCTGTGCTCAATGAGGGGTTCCTGCCATCCCTGTGCTGAGATCCTGGGTGTTTACACTCGCTGTGCCAGTTATGAGGGGTTCTTACCATCCCTACTGGTTCTCAGTTCAGCACACCTGCTGTGCCCATAAAGTCTGTCCCCCACCATTCCCATGCTGAGTTCCCCTGCCTGCAAACCTGCTGTTCCCATTATAAGGGGCTCTCACCATCTCTGCGCTGAGTTCCCAGGTGGGTGTGTGGGTGGCAAAATGCACCTTTGCCTGTGTAGACAAAAATTCTTGCACGGATTCTTCCATGGATTTTTTGATGTCATTGCTCTACTGCTCACTGTTCTCCTTGCTGGATGGGGAACTGTACCTTACAACCTTGTAATGCAAGGATCTCCCTGCTTCTGTGCCATCCATTCTAGGGATCTGGGATTTTGTGTTTTTTTTTTTATTTAACGGCTTGCACAAGATAACAATGATATAATACATGGACTGCATACAGTTGTAAAGTGCACATTTCAGATCAGTGCAAGACAGTAAACAATAATATCTGACTATTACATAGAAGAGGTATCAGTGTGCATATAAAAACAAAACTGCATCAATCAGAAGGACCTGGGATTTACCCATCTATAATATTACCCCAGCAGTCACCGGGGGGAATGATGGGGGCAGCTATAAGATGAGGAGGGCAAAGCTCTGCCCCTACCAAGATGGCTACCTCCAGTCCACACAGAGACAGTGCAGAGCAAGGTGTAGCCCACTACCTCTGCATCAATCAGAACATGTGGTTGAGCCTCACACGCTCAACCAATCATTAGACATTTGGAGCTCTACATAAGTGGATCTAGAGCAGGGGTCTCAAACTGGCGGCACTCCAGCTGTTGTGAAACTACAAGTCCCATGAGGCATTGCAAGGCTGACAGTTACAAGCATGACTCCCACAGGCAGAGGCATGATGGGACTTGTAGTTTCGCAACAGCTGGAGGGCCGCCAGTTTGAGATCTCTGATCTAGAGACACAAGTCAGTGACACTCTAGATTTGTATTCTTTATTGAGGTGCCACTGGGTGTACCCTTAGGTTAACAGCCCACCTCTATAAAAGTTTCTCGGTGCACTCAGGTTAACATAACCCCCCCCAACAGTCTGTGGACCTGGAGATCCAAGCACTGTCCTGCAACTCCCTTGCCCAGCAGCACTGTTTTGCACAGAGGTGCAGGACAAGGCAGAAGAAATTACAGCCGACATGAGTTATTCAGCACCAGTCAGCTGTTTAGTGAACATAGTTGCCAACATTGTAAAAAAAAAATGTGGGACACTTTTGTGGCTGTAGGTGGAGCCATACAATAATTAGGGGGTGGGGCATTCGTTTGTAAGCGTGGTTTAGGGAAAATATACAAGTGCGGCGCGCGAAGCGTGTCGCGGCAAAAAATGGGCGGGGTTTACGCGTCATAGTGGGCGTGGCTCACGAGGGTGTGGTTAGAGTCTGAGATGAATAAGGGATGGAGAGGGAAAGGGGGAGAGGGAAATGACAGGACAGCAGCCCCAGATCCTACACAATAAAAATATGTGGATTCTAGAAAGTTTAACAATCAGCAGATAAAGATACTCCAAACACCTGGTGTTGGCACTTCAATCATCCCGGCACCATGGTTGCTATGGTGTCAGGATGATTGAAGTGCATTATTTCTATTATTACATTGTAATATAAAATGAAATCATTCAACTCACCATAATGCACAATCAGTGGGATCCCTGAGCGTGTCACTAGCCACGTCGCCTGCCACCAGCCGTCCGTCCTTGCGTCAGATGTCCCAGCAGAGTCCGTCCTTGCATCAGGTGCCCCCAGTGGAGCCCCCCTTACATCAGATGTCCCCAGCGGAGCCCCCCCTCACACCAGAAGTCCCCGGCGGACCCCCCACCTCACACCAGGAGTCCCCAGGGGAGCCCCCCTCACATCAGGAGTCCCCGGCGGAGCCCCCCCTTACACCAGGAGTCCCCGGCGGAGCCCCCCCCTCACATCAGGTGTCTCCGGTGGAGCTCCCCCTCACATCAGGTGTCCCCGGCAGAGCCCCCCCCTCACACCAGGAGTCCCCGGCAGGGCCCCCCTCACACCAGGAGTCCCCGGCAGAGCCCCCCTCACACCAGGAGTCCCCGGCGGAGCCCCCCTCACACCAGGAGTCCCCGGCGGAGCCCCCCTCACACCAGGAGTCCCCGGCGGAGCCCCCCCTCACATCAGGTGTCCCCGGCGGAGCTCCCCCTCACATCAGGTGTCCCCGGCAGAGCCCCCCCTCACACCAGGAGTCCCCAGGAGAGCCCCCCCTTGCATCAGGTGTCCCCAGTGGAGCCCCCCCTCACATTAGGTGTCCCCAGTGGAGCCCCCCTTGCATCAGGTGTCCCCAGTGGAGCCCCCCTTACATTAGACTCCCACAGGGGTGCGCCCCCCCCACCTCAGAGGTGTCCTAGTGTAGCGGCTGCATGGCTAGAACCCCCGCCCCTTTCCATATCAGACTGGCAGCGGGGCGGGGGGTAGGTGGGGCAAGGCGGAGCGGGGCGGAGGGTGGGCGGCGATGCAGGAGCTCCGTCTAGCCCCCCCCCCCAGCCGTCTTCCTGAACTTCTTTAAAATGGCGGGCCGGCGGAGACAATGTCTCCCCGCCGGCCGCGGACCTCTAGCGGCGGCAGCGAAATCGTGAAGAACCGGATTTCTCAGGACATTTACCGGGACACCACAAATTCGGGAATGGTGTCTAAGTCCCGGGAATGTCCCGGGAAATCCGGGACAGTTGGCAACTATGAGTGAATGTAGTCTGTCATTGTAACTTGTAACCATTTATAGTTTCCAGAAGGTCTGCATGCATGGGCTAAACAAAATGCACATTTTCTTTTTTTTTTTTTGTTTAAAAATAAATATTGCAGATAAAAAGCATACATTTTATTCACTAATTTGTCCTTTTTAAAACGACACTAAAATTATCATTCTAGTAAAAACCATTGCAAAGTTTTTACAAATGAAATAAAGAGTTTCTTTTCAAATGTGCAGTTTTTTTAAACTTGAAATGTGTAAATATATGTTAAAAGTGTGAACATATTATGTGCAGTGTCGGGTTCCTGGCGGGATCGGGCATCACGTGGGATTTCAAACACACCCCAGCCCATTTCTAACAACCAATTTTGCTGGCCCCTCCTGTGCATGAGCCCATCAGCCCCATAAAGTAATCAGCACTGGGTCCTAATATGCCGCTGCCATGGAGGCAGAGACTGGCGCTGTCAATAGCCGGGACAGGACAGCAACCCTGATAGTTCTGCCGCAGGTCCACACTGGGAGGATTCCCCCATCCACCTGGGATGTGTAGACGGGGGAATTGGAACATTTTTTTTTTTTTTTTTATATTCAACCTAACAGTTGAGTGAAAAAAAGTGATCAATGTATAGTCTGTCTAAGAGCTAAGATCAGCCATAGATAGTTTAAATCTCGTCCAGTCAGGCCCGTCGCGACAGGACAGGCAAAACAAGCAATTGCTTGGGGCCTCGAGCTGGCCTGGGGCCCCAGCCGCGCCGCTGGCCTGCCGCTTCCCAGTGTTGCCAACCGCCCGCCCATAAATGTCCGTGTCCGTAAAAAAGATGGCTGCGAGCCGACCATGTAACTGTGCATGCGCCGTTCCAAAGCCGACCGGGCAGCGCATGCACAGTAACTTAATGGCGCCGCCATTTTTTAATAGATTCCAGAGTACACTTGTTCCTGGCTAAGACACGGCAGCCGCGTTTTGTGCACTCGCCATAGGCGGAGGAAGACAGCAGCTGACACTACTGGGTCTGGGGACAGGCGACAGAGGATGACATGGCATTACTGGGGGGAGGGGGGTGAAGCCATGGCACGCAGGGGGACAGTGAAGGACACTGATGTGCTGCCCTGTGGACTGTGGAGAGGTGAAAGGGAAGCAGCACAGGAGCAGCACACACTGGTGTGGAGACTGTAATATGATGGTGGACAGAGGAGGAGGCTACTGTGAGGGAGGTGAGGAGGACACTATCATGTGCGCAGCCTCTGTCCCCCTCCTGTAGTATGTCCATAGCCTCTGTCCCCCTCCTGTAGTATGTCCGCAGCCTCCTTCCCCCTCCTGTAGTATGTCCGCAGCCTCTGTCCCCCTCCTGTAGTATGTCCGTAGCCTCTGTCCCCCTCCTGTAGTATGTCCGCAGCCTCTGTCCCCCTCCTGTAGTATGTCCGTAGCCTCTGTCCCCCTCCTGTAGTATGTCCGTAGCCTCCGTCCCCCTCCTGTAGTATGTCCGTAGCCTCTGTCCCCCTCCTGTAGTATGTCCGTAGCCTCTGTCCCCCTCCTGTAGTATGTCCGCAGCCTCTGTCCTCCTCCTGTAGTATGTCCGTAGCCTCTGTCCCCCTCTTGTAGTATGTCCGCAGCCTCTGTCCTCCTCCTGTAGTATGTCCGTAGCCTCTGTCCCCCTCCTGTAGTATGTCTGCAGCCTCCGTCCCCCTCTTGTAGTATGTCTGCAGCCTCCGTCCCCCTCTTGTAGTATGTCCGCAGCCTCTGTCCCCCTCCTGTAGTATGTCCGTAGCCTCTGTCCCCCTCCTGTAGTATGTCCGCAGCCTCCGTCGCCCTCCTGTAGTATGTCCGTAGCCTCTGTCCTCCTCCTGTAGTATGTCCATAGCCTCTGTCCCCCTCCTGTAGTATGTCTGCAGCCTCTGTCCCCCTCCTGTAGTATGTCCGTAGCCTCTGTCCCCCTCCTGTAGTATGTCCATAGCCTCTGTCCCCCTCCTGTAGTATGTCCGTAGCCTCTGTCCCCCTCTTGTAGTATGTTCGCAGCCTCTGTCCCCCTCCTGTAGTATGTCCGTAGCCTCTGTTCCCCTTCTGTAGTATGTCCGTAGCCTCCGTCCCCCTCTTGTAGTATGTCCGCAGCTTCTGTCCCCCTCCTGTAGTATGTCCGTAGCCTCTGTCCCCCTCCTGTAGTATGTCCGCAGCCTCCGCCCCCCTCCTGTAGTATGTCCGTAGCCTCTGTCCCCCTCTTGTAGTATGTCCGCAGCCTCTGTCCCCCTCCTGTAGTATGTCCGCAGCCTCTGTCCCCCTCCTGTAGTATGTCCGCAGCCTCTGTCCCCCTCCTGTAGTATGTCCGCAGCCTCCGCCCCCCTCCTGTAGTATGTCCGTAGCCTCTGTCCCCCTCTTGTAGTATGTCCGCAGCCTCTGTCCCCCTCCTGTAGTATGTCCGCAGCCTCTTTCCCCCTCCTGTAGTATGTCCGCAGCCTCTGTCCCCCTCCTGTAGTATGTCTGTAGCTTCTGTCCCCCTCCTGTAGTATGTCTGCAGCCTCCGTCCCCCTCCTGTAATATGTCCGTAGCCTCCGTCCCCCTCCCTCCCCTTCAGTTGTTGAAAATGTTCAAATTTTATGCACATTATATGCAACAGCAGTATTTGCACTGTAAACCTTTTTTATTTATATAAAGTGTTGGTGAACTTAAACTGTATCGCTATGCTGTGATTCCTGTAGGCTTTGTGTGCGTGCGGGGGGGGGGGGGGGGTTGTTTGGGGGGGTCTCCATGTCCATTTTGCTTGGGGCCCCCAAATTCCTTCAAACAGCCCTGCGTCCGGTTCAATGCCAAGCTGCTGATAACAAAGCAAACAGAATATTGGCATTAAAAAGGGGATTAATTCCAGAGATAAAACGATAATTCTCCCGCTCTACAAGACTCTGGTCCGGCCGCACCTGGAGTATGCTGTCCAGTTCTGGGCACCAGTCCTCAGGAGGGATGTACTGGAAATGGAGCGAGTACAAAGAAGGGCAACAAAGCTAATAAAGGGTCTGGAGGATCTTAGTTATGAGGAAAGGTTGCGAGCACTGAACTTATTCTCTCTGGAGAAGAGACGCTTGAGAGGGGATATGATTTCAATATACAAATACCGTACTGGTGACCCCACAATAGGGATAAAACTTTTTCGCAGAAGAGAGTTTAACAAGACTCGTGGCCACTCATTAAAATTAGAAGAAAAGAGGTTTAACCTTAAACTACGTAGAGGGTTCTTTACTGTAAGAGCGGCAAGGCAGTGGAATTCCCTTCCACAGGTGGTGGTCTCAGCGGGGGGCATCGATATTTTCAAAAAACTATTAGATAAAGACCTAAACGACCGCAACATACAGGGATATACAATGTAATACTGACATATAATTACACACATAGGTTGGACTTGATGGACTTGTGTCTTTTTTCGACCTCACCTACTATGTAACAATAAAACGTGGAAGCTGATTTGTTTCTATGCCGAGCTGCACCAGATTTTGCACTCTCCAGTTTTAGTAAATCACCCCCCATGTGTTCTCTGCGCCAGCCTGTGACTCTAAGCGACCCCAGAGCATGCGGAGTCACCTACTGACCCAGGACCATCATGTGTTATCCTGTGACTCCGGTCCACCTGGAACATCTCTGTGACACCTACATCTCCACGCAGTCTCAGGCACCCTTCTGTAATCCCCTGGACTGTCTTTCAGTTGATAAGGACCCCAGTCTGGGACAAATTACAAGTACCAGTATGGGTCAGTGAGGAGCAATTAAAGCAGCAAGGTACCCCACTAATTTATACTTTTAATCAGCAAATTCATTTTTAGAGTTTTTGCCTCTCACAGACTCTAAAAATCCAATAAAACTAAAGTCCAGAGAACTTCCCTAAATAATTTGTTACCCCAACACTTCATATTCGCGATAGGTGCTTGTTGTACCATGTACTTCTAGGATAAAGTCTCCTGTTCTCTTTGTATTGCTTCCTTTGTGTGAGACTTCTGTTTGTAGGCAGGTGCAGTCTGTGCTCCCCACTGCAGGTGGCGCAGGTGGCCCTCGACCGAAGCGACAATGTAGAAGGGGAAGGAAGTTGTGAGGAACTTGGTTCCTCTATGACTTCCTGTGGTCACAAGAAGACATTTGTTGGACACTGGCGCCCCACAATGACTTCAGCGGCCATCTTGGGTCAGACAGCGTCTATTTAGGACTCCAGCTCCCGGGTTTGGTGCGCTTTAAGGGAGTGGCTAGTGTAGGGACAGGTTCCCCGTCTGGCAGGGGCAGTGCTTAGAGGTAGGGAAAGGTTCCAGTTTAGTAAGGACAGTGCAGGGACTACATCAACCTCAGGCTGCACCTTACTCACATGCTAACACTTCCCTCACAGCCATTCACCGGGAAGATCAGTGTACTGCTGTTTCTCCTACCCTAGCTCTCTAAGATCCTTATGCAGCTGAGTACCGAGGGCATGTGATCACTTATATAAAAGGGAAGAAAGGGGTATTTATAATGTTTTTTTATTCATATACACAAATGTTTTGACTTTCATTTCTACTTTAAACTGACTGGGTTGTTTTAAATGGTGAGGGTTTACATATACTTTAATACATAGATGTAATTCATATATGGCAGCCATATACTTGGCAAAGGATTTGTATTTCTGTCCATCCAGCCTTGAAATTTACACAGCAATGGGTTGGTAGCACAATCTTATATGTTAGAGCTAAGGAATACAGAGGTGTCACCTCTCCACCCTCAACCTGTGATGGGACAGTGAAAGGATAAGCAGTAAGCTGATAGCTCATCCCACCGCTCACTCTTCTCTTTTCCTCCTATCAGCATGTTCCTTGCATTGCAGCAGAGACTGACTGGCTCGTTGTGCTGTTTTTTCTTCTCCCAGTCTAAGCTCTGCTTTAACCGCTTGCCGCCCGCCGGCCGTCATACGATGGCCAGGCGGCACGGCTCTTGTTCTGGGCGGGCGTCATATGACGTCCGTCTATTTAAACAGGGCATGCACGCGATCGTGTGCGTGCAGCCCTATACCTTCGGTGGCGGCGTGTCACAGAGACACCGCTCACTACCGAGGGGGGTGAACAGCCATTGGGCATGGCTGTTTACTTCGTGATCGGCCGTGATGAAGTCACAGCCGATCACAGATGGTACCGCCCCACTTTGCACGGCGCATGAGCGCGCTGTGCGTGCACTTTGGTGGCGGCGTGTTCCCGGGAACACTGCTTGTCACTGACGCTGGTAAACAGCCACTGGCCGGCGGCTGTTTACCACGTGATCGGCTGTGATCCTTTCACAGCTGATCACTAAATGTAAACATAGAGCGGTAACGAGATCGTGTGTGAGAAGGAGATTGTCGTAACATCTCATTACCACTTACAGTGTACACCAACCACACTGATTGCCCCCCCCACCCAATAAAGAGGACCTGTCACCACCCATCAAAGTACCTGTCACACACAGTCCATCTGAGTACCTGTCACAGTCCATCTGAGTACCCAAGTACCTGTCACAGTCCATCCAAGTACCTGTCACAGTCCATCCGAGTACCCGAGTACCTGTCACAGTCCATCTGAGTACCCAAGTACCTGTCACAGTTCATCTGAGTACCCGAGTACCTGAGTACCTGTCACAGTTCATTTGAGTACCCGAGTACCTGTCACAGTCCATCTGAGTACCTGTCACAGTTCAAATGAGTGCTGAGTACCTGAGTACCTGTCACCGCCCTTCAGAGTACCCGAGTACCTGTCACCAGCCCATCAGAGTCCCTGAGTACCTATCTGTAGCCCATCAGAGTACCCGAGTACCTGTCACCAGGCCATTAGAGTACCCGAGTACCTGTCACCGGCCCATCAGAGTACCCGAGTACCTGTCTGCAGCTCATCAAGTTACCCGAGTACCTATCTGCAGCCCATCAGAGTACCTGAGTACCTATTTGCAGCCCATGCCTCATAGAATATACGTTGGGGTGTTTGCTTTCCAAAATGGGGTCATTTTGTGGGTAAATCCACTGTCCTGGTGCTCAAGGACCTTCAAAAGTGTGATAGGTAGGAATGAAAAGAGATGTGTAATTTATGCTCCTTGAACGCCTGAAGGTACTACTTCAATGTTGGGCCTCTGTATGTGGTCAGGATGTGTAAAAGTCTCACACATGTGGTATCGCCATACTCGGGAATAGTAGCAAAATGTGTTTTGGGGTGTAATTTTTGCTATATACATGCTATGTGTTAGAAATATCTTATAAATTGACAACTTTGTGTAAAAAAAAAATGCGTTTTCATTTTTTTTCCACATTTTCCAAAAACTTCTGGAAAAAAATGAACCGTTCAAAAGACTCATTATGCCTCATAGATTATATGCTGGAGTGTTTGCTTTCCAAAATGGGGTCATTTTGTGGGTAATTCCATTGTCCTGGTGCTCCAGGGCCTTCAAAAGTGTAATAGGTGGTTGAGAAATTAGATGTGTCATTTATGCTCGTAGAATGCCTGAAGGTGCTACTTCAATGTTGGGCCTTTGTATGTGGCCAGGCTGTGTAAAAGTCTCACACATGTGGTATCGCCATACTCAGGAAGAGTAGCAGAATGTATTTTGGGGTGTAATTTGTGGTATGCATATGCTGTGTGTGAGAAATAACCTGATAATATGACAATTTTGTAAAAAAAAAATCTTGATTTTGTAAATAATTGTGGGAAAAATTACAATTTAAAAAAACTCACCATGCTATTTACTTAATACCTTGGAATGTCTACTTTCTAAAAAGGGGACATTTGGGGGGTATTTGTACTTTCCTGACTTGTTAGTGTCTCAAGAAATGAGATCAGATGTGATCAATTTTCAGTGATTGGCACCATAGTTTGTAGACTCTATAACTTTCACAAAGACCAAATAATATACAATAATTTGGGTTATTTTTACCAAAGCTATGTAGCAGTATAAATTTTGGCCAAAATTTACGCAGAAAAATTACTAATTTGCAAAATTTTATGACAGAAACAAAGAAAAGGGCGTTTTTTTCACAAAATTTACGTTCTTTTTTTATTTATAGCATAAAAAATAAAAAACCCACTAGTGATTAAATACCACCAAAAGAAAGCTCTATTTGTGTGAAAAAAAGGATACAAATCTCATATGGGTACAGTGTTGCATGACTGAGTTATTGTCATTCAAAATGTGAGAGCGCTGAAAATTGGTCTGGGCAGGGTGCTAGAGGGTGTAAGTGCCCTGTATTGAGGTGGTTAAGGGGACTGCAAGAGGCTCATGCCAGGTCAGATTCAGATACTTACACCTCTTGTATTAAAAAAATATTTAAAAATATTAAATCAAATTATTTTTGAATGAGCACAATGCATTCATTGTTTTTTTTTTTTTTTTCTGCTTAGAGTTTAACTACAATTTGTAGACATTTTTGGGCGGCACAGGTCCTATCCTCTATTTTGTTCCTTTTTCCACCTTGGATACAAATTGCTGGATGTCACGGGCGAGCAGTTCAGGCTCCTCGAAGGCAGCAAAGTGCCCCCCGCGGGGCATGTAGTTGTAGGTGACGATGTTCTTGTGTCGTTCTTTGGCCCATACCTTGGGGGTGTGCCTCAGCTCACATGGGAAGGCAGCAATGCCGGTGGGGACATACACAGGGGTCCTGCAATACAAAGACATCAGAGTCACGTGGTACAATATACACAGGGCCAAGGATAAATCCACGGGAAAAAAAAAAACAAGCTTACTTACCGACCAGCTCGCAGACAACCAATTAAACCTGTCTAACAGTATGCGTTAAAAGCAGGGGTTTAGTCTGCATGTATTTGCAAATGCATGCCTGAGCCACAGAGCCTCGCCACGGCACCCTGGTACCACTGGTAAGCTTGTTTTTTTTTCTCTTGGATTTATCCTTGGTCCTGTTTATATCTTATGTAGCCTTCCAATGCTGCTTACTGCAATGGCCAGCTATAGATGGTGGCAGTGGCGTCTTTTTTGTATCACATGATACAATATCTGTATGAATTCACCCATAGTCTCAGAATAGGACATGTCAGACTTCTGCATAGAGACCACTGCTTCCACTTGGAGCACAAGGGTCTTTCTCTGTATCATGCTGGCCGGGGACAGGCTTTTCTACGGTAAAGCTGCTTTCACACTAAGGCGCTTTACAGGCGCTACGGCGCTAAAAATAGCGCCTGCATAGCGCCTGTAAAGAGCCTCTCCTGTCTCTCCAGTGTGAAAGCCCGAGTGCTTTCACACTGGAGCGGTGCGCTTGCAGGACGGTCAAAAAAGTCCTGCAAGCAGCATCTTTGCAGCGCTGTAGGAGCGGTGTATTCACCACTCCTAAAGCGCGCCTGCTCATTGAAAACAATGGGTCAGCGCTGCCAGGCCGGTGACTTTAACCCTTTTTTAGCCACTAGCGGGGGTTAAAACCGGCCCGTTAGCGGCTGAATAGCTCCGCTAAAACGATGGTAAAGCGGCACTAAAAGTAGCACCACTTTACCGTCACAGTCCGCCCCAGTGTGAAAGTAGCCTTTAGAAAACTATCTGTAATGTAATGTTCACAGGAGAAATGCCGTACAGGAAACCCACGCTTTGTGCCATTTGCAGTGGATGTCCGTGCAAAGTTAACAACACCCCCAATCGCAGGTCACAAATGCAGAGCGTTTGCCTGCACCGGATCACATGGTACAAAAGTACCATGCGATTCAGTTGCAGTGCATCTCCCATGGTATTGTATGCACTACTTTTGGTGCGATTTCAGCCCATTCAAAATCAGTGGCGGCTGGTGCTTAATATTTGTGGGGGCGGCAAACAACCTGCCCCCCTCACTCGCACAACCGATAACTACCCCCCCCCGCGTGCGCACGCGCGCGCGCTCGAGACAGATGAGAAGGCGGCAATCGGACGGAAAGGCAGAGCTTAGTACGGCCTTACCCTGCACCTCTCCAGGCTCCCCCTCGCCCCAGGCCTCCAGACGAACAGTCGTTGCTTCTCCTCTTAAGACTTCGGCCATTCGGGTCTCAGGACTCACGTCCTGATTGGCCAGGAGGATAAGCAGGAAGACATTAGCGAATATTAAAGTAGTTGTAAACCCGAAAATAAAATAAAAAAATAAAAAAACTCAAACAAAGGCAAAGGCATAATGGGCTAGTATGCATCCTTACATCGAAGCTGCTGCAGCGGCCCCCGCACACCGATGTGAGCGGCGACATGTCCCCTGGAGTTATTTCCGGGTTCGCGGGCTCCGGCGCTAAGATTGGCTGGAGCCGCGATGATGTCACTCCTGCGCATGTGTGCGGGAGCCGCCGGTCACTGCACGCTGCTGAAGAAACGGCATGAGCGAGCCGTTTCTTCAGTGCGCATGCGCCGATTACGTCGGCACAAGCGTATTTGGTAAATATCTCCTAAACCGTGCAGGTTTAGGAGCAGGGCTGCCACTTTTTCTTCAAGCCAAACCCAAACACTTTAGCAGCGCACAGATTTTTTTTTTTTTTTTTTTTAGTATGCACTATAGTATAACAGACCAGGGACACCTTTGGGCGCATAGTGACCCCTCACCCTCCTGTCAGGCCCTGTTTCGAGCCACATTCATGTCTGAAAAATGTGACTGAAACCCTGACACATGATTCAAAACCCGGACTGTCCGGGGGAATCCTGGACAGATGCCAACCCTATTTAGGAGATATTTACAGTACCTACAGATAAGCCTTATTATAATAGGCTTACCTGTAGGTTCAAGTGGTGTAACAGGGTTTACAACCACTTTAATTCACGAATGTCACACAACTGGGTGGGCTCAGGGCGCAGTGCTCTGCGCCCCAAGCCCACCCTTTTTTTAAGCCAATTAGAGCCTCAGGCTCTAATCACATGCCTCAAAAAAAAAAAAAAAAAACCCATTGCACCTGACACCCTGCATGTAGATTAGGGACCGGACGCATGGATTAGGGGGGGCGACGCCCCTGCGCCTTCCATGAGCGGCCGCCACTGTTTAAAATGAATAGGCTGAAATCGTACTGCACAGAACTGCATGTGTATTGCTGAGGAATACATGGTGCTTTCCTGTGTGAATCAAATGCAATTCGTATCATGAATGGGTCCTAAGACTTTGAACATCTTTTGTTTCAGTGCACCCGATTAGTTGATTTAAACTGAGAGTTCAATTGGCTTTAAATACACATGTTCTCCAGCACACCATGGGTCTTGAATTGCTGTCCAAATCTTTCATTGCGGAGAGATCACATCACAACAGAATAAGTGCAACGTTTCAAGGCCACACAGGATGTCGAAGGAGTCACAATTGGCTATATTCTACAAAAATAATCCATACCCATCCACTACTTAACGGACCTGTAATCTATTTTTCATTAAATTGTTTTCCTATTTTTCTGTCGCCTTCTAACGTTCTCCATGAGCTATTGGCATTTGGGTGATCTAATAAATACAAACCTTGCAGCTGGACTAGTCTGGAAGTCACGGGTGAGGTTTTCTTTATAAAACCTCATGGAAGATGTGATGGATCCTGAGACCCAATATATCATCACATTGGTGAGAAGGTCATCCAAAGAGTATTTCCTATAAAATAAGCATTTATACA
Organism: Lithobates clamitans; assembly: GCA_037952925.1. Lineage (NCBI taxonomy): Eukaryota > Metazoa > Chordata > Amphibia > Anura > Ranidae > Lithobates > Lithobates clamitans. The sequence goes on from JBBGZY010001730.1 coordinate 463,261, forward strand.
TTATTTATCCTGTAGGTTTTTCCTATAGAAATAGTATGCATAAAGAGAGATTTCGATTTTTTTGTTCCATAGATAATGTTATGTGATGTTTCTGACCTGTCCAGCCCACCATCCTCCAGTGCTCTATTGTCCGAATTGGTCCAGGTGGAGAACTTTTCCAGGATATAGGCAGCCAGTCCAGCAGGCGAGTCATTCAGAGCAGAGCCTGGAGAGAGGCAAAACATTTACAGAATATTGGACAAATGTGAGGACCTGTATGACCCATCATGTCAACCAACAGTTTGAGTGCCTGCATGATCCATCATGTCAATCAGGAGTAGTCTGATGATCTGCATGACCCAGTACATTAATCAGAAGCAGTCTGAGGACCTGAATGACCCATCATGTCAACCATTGGTAGTGTGTAGACCTGTATGACCCATAATGTCAACCAGTGGTAGTGTGGGGACCTGTATGACCCATCATGTCAACCAGAAGTTTGTGCAACTGCATGACCCATCATGTCAACCAGGAGTAGTCTGATGATCTGCATGACCCAGCTCATCAATCAGAAGTTGTGTGAGGACCTGTATGACTCATCATGCCAACCAGGAGTAGAGTGAGGAGCTGTTTGACTCATCATGTCAACCAGGAGTCATGTGAGGATCTCTATGGCTCATCATCTTGTGTTGAATCATACAGGTTTTCACACTACTCATGGTTGATATAATGGATCATACAGGCCTCACACTATTCCTGGTTGACATGATGGCTTCATAGAGGTCCTCCCACGACTCCTGATTGAAATGATGGGTCATAGAGATCCTCACACTACTCCTGGTTGACATGATGAGTCATGCAGGTCCTCAAACTGCTCCTGACTGACATAATGGGTCATACGGGCTCTCATTCTACTCCAGGTTGACATGATGGGTCATAAAAGTCCTCCCACTACCCCTGGTTGACACAATGGGTCATGCAGATCCTCACTCTACTCCTGGTTGACATGATTGACCATAGAGGTCATCACATGAATCCTTACTGACATGATGTACCATAGAGATTCTCACAGGACTGCTGTTTGACATGATGATTCAAAAAGGTCCTCACATTACTCCTGGTTGATATGATGAGTCATACAGGTCCTCACACAACTTCTGATTGATGGGCTGGGTCATGCAGATCATCACAATACTCCTGGTTGACATGATGGGTCATGCATGTGCACAAACTGCTGGTTGACATAATGGGTCATACAGGTCCTCACACTACTCCTGGTCGACATGATGGGACTCATACAAGTCTACACAATACCACTGGTTGATATGATGGGTCATACCGGTCCTCACACTACCCCTGGTTGACATGATGGGTCATGCAGATCCTCACACTACTCCTGGTTGACATGATTGACCATAGAGGTCCTCACACGACTCCTCCTCACACGATCAGGAGTAGTGTGAGGACCTGCATGATCCATCATGTCAACCATTACTAGTGTAAGGACCTGTATGAGCCCATTGTGTCAATCAGGAATAGCGTGAGGACCTGTATGGCCTATTACATCAACCAGGAGTAGTGTAAGAACCTTATGAGCCCATAACATCAACCGGAATAGTGTGAGGACCTGTATGACCCATCATGTCAACCAGACATAATGTGAGGCCTGTATGACCCATAATGTCAATTAGGAGTTGTGTGAGGGCCTATATGGATAATCATGTCAATCAGGAGTTATGTGAAGACCTCTTCGGCCAAGCATGTTAATCAGGAGTAGAATAAGGATCTGCATGGCCCATCATGTCAACCAGGAGTAGTGTGAGAACCTGCAAGACCCATCACAACCAGAAGTGTGAGGACCTGTTTGAACCTATTATGTCAACCAGCAATAGTTTGAGGACCTGTATGAGCCATCATGTCAACCAGGATAAGTATGAGGCATGTATGACCCATCATGTCAGCTAGCACTGATGTGAAGAGCTATATGACCCAACACATCCATCAGGAGTAGTGTGAGAGGACCTACATGATCCATTACATCAACCAGGAGACGTGTGAGAAGTGTGAGGACCTGTATGAGCTCATCATGCCAAAATATGGACTTGCCCTGTTTTACTTGGATTACAATATTTATAGTCTCTGCAACTAATCCGAGATTTTTTCTTATCTAAAGAAAAAGCTGTTGTCTCAACCAACAGCTAAGTCGGGAATAAATTGCACCTATCTTGCTGATATTGGGCCAGTCACTCAAGGTGGTGATCGGTCTGGTTATAGAACATATTGGTTATTCCTCATCTTTTAGTTTAGACATATGTGATAATAGAAAGCTCTTTACCTACAGTATCAGGCTTGGTTGCCTGAATGTGGAGGTATCCCATCTCCCGTAACATGGAGTACACATTTTTCTCAACATATGGGTAGAGGCGCTTGACATCTTCTCTCGTCATGCCCACTAACCATGGCAGGTAGCGCCCAAGAAGCAGCGAAATTATCAATCCTAACCCGCCTTTATTGTGGAATACTACATTCAGGTGAAGTCCTTTGACTGACCTGGAAGACAAAGAAAAATACTTCAAACAGTCCATGTTCTATCACAGTCCAAGTTTGCTAAACATAATCTGAGGACATACAGGGAGTTAATGTGAACCAGATCAGATTTTACACTGCTTGACCCAGATGTTGGGGGAAATATTTTTTTACAGGGAACATAGTTCATCTGCCAATCTACTGAAAAACATCCATGGGAGGCGTGGCTGCTTATGCTGTATCTAAAGGGAATGAGGTAATGGAGGAGCAACCCTGTATTTGGATTCTCCAGTTCCTCTGTCTCTGTTCATGGCACCAGTTTGTTGAGATGGCACCAGTGGTTCTATTGGAATGGAAACACTAACTTTGGTGAGGATGCCTCACCCTAGGGATAAGCCATCACCCTGCTTAAATGTCTTCCCATCACTAATATTTAGGGGAGGTCTGAGCAGGGGGCATTCGCCCCCTGGACCAGTAATGATAAGATATGTTGAGCAGGGGTCCCTGAGTGGAGATACTTCATCGTTCAGACATTTATCAGAGTGTGACTTGCAGACATTGACACAAGCTGGACTGTATCTAGTTACCCACTTCCTACCAGACCTGAAATCACAGCATCTACCAAGAATGAAGCCTTCCAGCACCATCTTTCTTTATGGCTTTGAGGTGTCATGTGACCAGATGCAGAGAGCTGCAAAGTAAGCTGATGTTGAGACATGTGAAGACGTGTCACAATAAACCATATCCTTTGCAAACACCGATCTTTCATCATGCCTAGCTATAACTTAACTTGGTGCACTTTCTTTAGCCTATGGCAATCTGTCTACCATAAAAAGGCTTGCTGGGTGTGCTTGTTACTCAGGCCTAGTCTTTCCCTGCTAAAATGACATCGGATTAGTGGTGTGCTTTTTTCAATATTGATATCACTCTAGTAACATGGCTCACTTCCTATACCAAGGAACACTTGTTGCTTTTTTAGTAACTTTTAACTTTTGTAACATGGGGGGGTCAAGGTTCACCATAATAAAATGTTTGCACTGGATCCCATGTAATCTAAGAATGATGTTGCTACAGGTCTGTATTTAGGCTCCTTTGATCAAGATCTACCTATCCTTAGACTGAAAATGTGTCCTTTATCTCACAGGTTGTAGAACTGTAACCAGGTTCAGAGGATGTAAAACTATAGAACATATAACAGCCGCTGATTTACTAAAACTGGATCTGGTGCAACTCTGCATAGAAATCAGCTTCCGTTTTTATTTTTTGTCAAAGCTTAGGTTAACAAGTTGAAGTTAGATCAGCCATTTTCAACCTTTTTAACACAGAGGAACCCTTAATATTACTTTCCCGTCTCACGGAACCCCTGCTAAAAATGACTATATCTACATCTCATGATACATTAGTGTGATGGACACTGGAAGGAATGCTCCTTACACTTGTGGTCATTGGCAAGAATTACCCTCTTACAGATAGCTAAAAAGATCAATGGGAGCTTATGTTAAAGGCAGAGAATGCTCCTTGCTCAAGGAACCCCTAGCAACCTCTGGAGGAACCCTAGTTGAGAAACCCTGAGTTAGATCCTGATTGGCCACCATGCACAGCTGCACCAGAATTTGCATGCTCCAGTTTTAGTAAATTAACCCCATAATGTCCAGATTTACCGCATATAAGAATATAGATGGAAGGAGAGCTTAATATCTCATAAGTTGTAGTACTATAACCAGGCTCTGATGATAAAGAACTATAGAACATATGATCTCCAGGCTTATATAAGAACCTAAATGAAGGAGAAATTTATATCTCACACGTCCTAGAACTATAACCAAGCACTGATGATGATGATGTTGATGTTGATGAAGAACTATAGAACATATAATCTCCAGGTTTCTCTAGGAACCCAAGTGAAGGACAGCTTTTTTACACACAATTTCTAGTGGTACAGTAAGGTTCTGGTGATAACGAACTTTATAACGTGCAAGTTTTGGATCTATAAATGGGCTCAGCAGAAGAAAGCTCTGGGGATGAAAAAAAAAAACTCTACAGCTGTAAGTTCTAGATCCAAATCAGGCTCAAGAAAAATCTACATAAATTACACGCTCCAGATACACACACTGAAAATATCTTACACGTTGTAGATCAAGGAACATTTAGGGCCAAGAAGTGTCTCTTTTTTAACAATCACAACCTTTGTTTTGGAATTGTTCTCTGAGTTAATCTTTGTTATGTTCCATCTGTTGTGAGGAGCTGAAAGCCGTTCGCCTTTTGCTTATGTTTATTTTGATCGCTGAATTGATAAAATCCAAAACTATTCTTTCAGTGGCATCATTGCCATTCAAAAAATTATATAAGAGGGCTTCAATCCCAAACAATTAAATAACATGTGACCAAAACACCTCTAATATACCAAAGTGCAGCTGCCCCTTTTTAATGTATATAACACTTAAAAAAGCAACACAATAGAAAAAGTAGGTGCTACTCCTTTAAATGAGTGTGTAAAAATATACAAATACTAATTATTTTACAGGTGCAAAAAACATTCATAAAACACATTAGAAAAAAATCCAAGTCCATCCAAAATATAAATAATGTCGGTTATTAGATATTTAGCATCCCAACACCGTGTTCAGGAATAGTGGACTAACATTTTTACTTTCATTCAAAATGATGTGCCTCACCACGTGCAGTAAAAGTGCTAACTCACCAGAACCTCTTGGCCAGTACAGGCCTATCCAGTCCTTTTATATAACCACCAGGGCAAAAGGAGACAAAAGGGGTTCACGGACTTGACCTCCAATCTAACTATGGGCTCCAGCAATTAATCTCCCTTATGTTCAACAACAAAAGCCAGAAAAGGATAATCTCATAGTAAAATTTATAAAAAAAAAAAAAAAAAAAAAAAAAGCATCGGTGCCTTCTGAAGACGCATTAGTGCGAAACGTGGTGAGGCGGGACCGGTGTTATGACAATCCAGGAGCCAGTGATGTCACTTCCTGGTAGCGAGTTCTGGTCTGTGGAACGCATGCTACAATATGAGATTATCCTATATACTCGAGTATAAGCCGACTTTTTAAGCACATTTTTTAGGCTGGAAAACCCCCCTCGGCTTATACTCGAGTGAGGGTTTCGAGTGAGGGTGCCCATCTGCAGCCGTACCTTTAATAAAATAGCAGGTGTCTCCCACTGTGTTATGCAGTCTGTTCGGCGGCCATCCATTGTAACAAAGCCCCGCCTCTACTTCATCCCTGATAGACGGAACACTGATACAATGCTGGGAAATTGTATCAGTGTTCCGTCTATCACGGACGAGGAGGAGGATGGGCTTTGTTACAATGGATGGCCGCCGAACAGACTGCATAACACAGCGGGAGACACCCGCTGTTTTAGTAATTAAAGGTACGGCTGCAGATGGGCACAGTGAGGCTGCAAATGGGCACAGTGAGGCTGCAAATGGGCACAGTGAGGCTGCAAATGGGCACAGTTTACCCAGTAGCTACTGCATTTTCCCACCCTAGGCTTATACTCGAGTCAACACATTTTCTCAGTTTTTTGTGGTAAAATTAGGTTCCTCGGCTTATATTTGGCTCGGCCTATACTTGAGTATATACAGTATCCTTTCCTGGCTTTCGTTATTTATTGAACATGGGGGAGATTAATTGCTGAAGCCCATGGTAAGATTGGAGGTCAAGTCGGTGAACCCCCTTTGTCTCCTTTTCCCTTGGTGAATATATAGAAGGGCTTGATAGGCCTGTATTAGCCAAGAGGTTCTGGTGAGTTGCACTTTTACTGCACGTGGTGAGGCACATCATTTTGAATGACAAAAGAAATGTCAGTCCACTACTCCTGAGCATGATGTTGGGATGCTGAATATGTAGTGACGGACATTATTCATAATTTGTATGAACTACACACTCATTTAAAGGAGTAACGCTTTCTTTTTCTACTGTGGCATCATTGCCATTGCTGGAATAAATTCTTCCCTCGCCTTTTTTGTCAAGTAGATTATTGGGAGTCGTCAAAGTTTAGCCACATTGTCAAGAAAAATATGTACCATGTACATCATAGGGCTTTCTACAAAAAATGGTAAATTGTCTATTTGGGCCAACATACATGTTTTTGCATGAAAGGGCCCAAACCAAACAAGGCTTTATTTTTAGACATTACCTTTAATTGTAGCTACAAATGCACTGTGCACTTACTCTGGTTTCATCTGGGACATGGTGGTGGTGATGAGGCTTCCCCAGTCACCTCCTTGCAGATAGAACTCATTAAATCCTAGTCTCAGCATCAGCTTGTAGAAGATTCGTGCAGCGGCAATGGCGTTAAAACCTGTGCAGGGAAATTTGAGATATGCAGTTGTTCTTTCCAGCAACTAAAACAGTGTAAGCAGAAACCCCAATCCCCCTTCCACCGTTTTATTTAGGAACAAACTGCACAGATATGATATCTGGACTGGTCCATTGCTTCAATGTACAATTCCTGATAATACCTCATCTTTACCTAGAGAAGGAGCTCACCTTTCTTATGTGGTGCCTCTGAAAAGCCATATCCAGGAATAGAGGGACAGATGACCTCAAAGGTGAAGCTGGGGTCCAGGCCGTGCTTCCCCGGCTCGGTCAGAAGTGGAATAATGCGATAGAATTCATAAAATGAACCCGGCCAGCCATGAACCATCATCAGAGGGATGGCTTTCTGTCCAGCGGGGAGCCTTGGAGGCTTGACGTGAACAAAATGAATGTTCAGACCTACATGAGGACACATAAAACTACATGAAACAGAGGTGCAACCAGGGAAGAGTAGCAAATACTCAAGCATGAAGTCACTGGCATCCCTTAGCATAGACTTGGCCCATTTCTACACTTTATTATTCATCATCTGTGTAATTTGTTATTTTCAGTAAAAGATTTATTTTTGATTTTACCATGAGTAAAATAAAGGCCATTCGGAGCTCCATCATGTCATTTACAGCCTAGACAAGGATGACATGGTCCATGGCTACCCGGAGCATTGTGGGAGTTTTATATCATTAGAGTCTGTTGTTTTCATTCAACAGTCAGAAACCCTATTTCTATACTGTTTCTAACATTTATTTATTGCTATATACTAAAAAAAGTCCCTCTTTAGGCGCTTTTATGTATTATCTTTTTCGAGTGGGCCCATGGCTCTTCCATTTACAACACACAAAAAGTTGAGGACTTCATATTTTCAGATGCGTTACTATATTTCTTTATCTTCACAACATTAGAAGAACATGTCCTCTAATAATAATAAGAAGAAGAAGAAGAAGAAGACAAAGAATACACCTTCAATGTTGGTGGTGTAGTGGGGGTATCTGTTGATAATTTCCACCTGTTTGCCCCAATCAAAGGTATTCCTCCAGTATGAGACCACCTTCTTCAATGTTACACTATTCACCCCGTAATGAAACTGGGAGTCCTCCAGAGGGGAGAAGTAGCGGGTGCGGTCCAGACGATCATGAAAGCTCTGGAATAACAAAATGACAAACACTGATTATTTCACCAAATCCAATTGTCAGGAATCAGCATCAGAGATGCTCAGATCTGGGTGGCTACACCCAGAAAACTGGGACCAGATTGTGTATACCTGTACTTTTTTTTTTTTTAAACTTTTTATTGAGTTTTCAAGTAAAATAGAGGGTTACAAATATAGAGCCTGTGGGCATACCCCGGCTCAGACTTATACATAAAAAACAAACCAGAAAGGTCATATATGTTAATAAAAAAAACAACAATAAACCTAAACTGCTTGTGTCCTCTGAATGGTAAGAGAAAGTTAAGATGAGGATTAAATTTAAACTTAGACATCCACCTCTAGGCGTTCCACTGTGGGAGAAGAGAGGTTCTACAAAAATAACTCAAAAGGGCAATAGTGGCATAGCTGCCCTATCTATGTATCGGCCTGTCAGTACTGTCTAATGAGGGAATCTGGACATTATTGTGTGGCGTTGGTTGTATCTGATTCTATCTAAATGTGCCAAATTTTATCAAACTTGGCTGGACAGCACCTGGCTAGGTAAGCTGCTTTGTAGAGCGGTACTGCGGAGTTGACCAGTGATTTCCATATATTTAGAGAGGGCACTTCTGTTTTTTTCCATTTTAGAAGCAGCGCCTTCCTAGTGTAAAACAACAGGAGTCCAATAAGGGTCCTAATTGATCGGCGGTAGGCTAAGGAGCTCACCAGGCCCAGCTAGCAAACTGACACACTCAGGGGGGATGTGGATCGAAGTTAGTGTAGCGATCAATGGGAGACGTGGATCACGTTCAAAAACTCCCAATCATATCAGGATTTGCTAAAACATGGCATGTAATTCATTGTCTAGACACAAGGTTATCTCAGACGGTTCATCCCGGGATCCTGGAGGACCTTGTTGATGTAGACTGCAAACAGTAGACGGAGGGGGTAGCAGGTGGGTCCCCACCCCCCCTCTATCAGTCCCCACCTTCTCTTTCACTCACCCCTCCCTGTTCCCCCTCTTATCTTCTCTGATCTCTTTCTCTTATTTGTTTTCTGAACCCTTTATGATCGAGGATCTGGAGGTTGGAGCCAAATGGTTGGGCCGGTCCTGATCTCCAGGTTGCCGTTCCAAGAAGTCAAAATTGGGTAATACAGGGTTGCTACTAATGGGCCCCCCAGGTGGTTCAGATGGTCTCCGAAAATGTTAGTAGGCTAATTTGAAATGTGACAAATGTTTAATGAGAGAAGCCACTACATTCTTGGACCTTGCACATTGTTTGTAATGGTATAGTGTTCTTTATAGCTCTAGTTTGACTTTTAGACAATTTTGCTGTCCGCAACTTGTTGTGAGCCATTGTTGGGCTTATCATGTATGTAACCTGTATCCCAATTTGAGGTATTCAGCTGTATATTTCATGGAAAATTCTAATAAAATCTTTTGGGAAAAAAAAAAAAAAGAGTAGTGATGAAGCCCGTGATCTCTGCCCAAAAGGCTTGAACCATAGAGCAGCATATGATTGAAATCAGCATTTTCGTTTCCACACTTCCAACAGTGTGAGGAGGAATTTGGGTAAATCCTGGATAATTTTTGGGGTGACATATAAACCCGGTGGATTCAATTTAAGTGAGATTTATTTACAGTGAAACAAAATCCTCACAAACATCAGCACACAACAAACATAAAGAAATAAGGGAACTAAAAAAAAAAAAAACAGTGACAGAATGCCTGACTAATAACTAACAAACATAAAGCCTAACTAACAACTAACTATATAAAATACATATAGATAGGGAAACACTGAAAAGCAGGGGAAACTGAAGGTGCGGAAAGCAAATGGGATCAGGAACAAGGGGGAGCAGGTACGAGGCAGCAGGATACCGGGTACAGCAAACAGGGCAGGAGCAAGAGCAGGATAACAGCTAGCAGTATCTGACAGCAAGCAAAACACTGGAGCAAGAAGCACTTAGTAGGGGAGGACCTCAATACACTCCCAGTAGCCATCATCAGGTGAAAACTGATTAATGAAGTCTGCTGGCTCCTGGGAGACACCCACTGGTGGACACTGGAGCTACAACCATCCTCCCATAATAATACTCAGATTTAATAGTAATATTAGTTTCAGGGACATTTCATTTCTGAACATTGGCCGGATTTCCAGCATTAAAAATACACTACAGGTAACGTTTTATTCACTTTTCACCATGATTACAAGGTCGCATCAGAAGTCAATCATGCAAGCTTTATATCATATGATGCTACAAGAATAGAGTTGTAAAAATTGGCTGTTAAAATTCTACCATTTAAATTTACAACTCAAAGCAGATATGAGTCCATCAAAAAGTAGGCTACACTTCCAAATGCCGCAATGAATGATATTACGTAAGTAAAACGGTGGCTTAAATAAATCCCCTGGGTGTAATGAATTTTATTGTTCATAGTGAGAAAGCAGGGTGCAATCTACAGTAATCTAGCTAATGGCAGCTAATAATATATCTTATCCTTACTATATTTAACTTCAGAAGTAAAGTTAGAAATGAGGGAGTGATGAGGAGGAAGAGAGTAGAGTCCACTTAGGGGAGGAAAAGGTAAAGTGACCCACGCTCGTCTTATGAGACATTCAATGAGGGGTTTCCATTATGTGCCACAGTTTCCACATCTTATTGTGTTTGTCCAGGTATTTGCTAAGAGAGGCAATGGGGCGGATTTACTAAAGGCAAATACACTATGCACTTTGCAAGTTGAGTTGCACCTCTTCAAGTGCAGTTGTCCTAGAGATTAGTAAATGAGGGGGAAGCTCTGCTGACTTATATCATACAATCATGTGCAAGCAAATATTATTATTTTTTCCTTAAATGTGACTTGATATTTTTTGCAAAGTGAAGCATCACCTCATTTACTAAGCTCTGAAGCAACTGTACTTGCAAAGTGCACAGTCTATTTCCCTTTAGTAAATCAACCCCAAAGAATGCTCATGTGGGATTTTTTATGTGCAAAAAAATCATAAATGTAATCTTATCTCTGTTAAAAAAAAAATGATCCCAAAATGCTCTATAGACTTATTCTAGATCAGTGGTCTCCATTCTGCGGCCCAGTGACCAGATGCAGCCCTTGAGGGACCGTTCATCTCACTGACAGGAGACACTACAGTAATACCTCGGATTGCGAGTAACGCTGTTAACGAGCGTTTTGCAATATGAGCTATTTTTTAATTTTTTTTAATTCTGACTCAGTTTGCGAGCGTTGTCTCGCAATACGAGCAAGATTCAATCCTGTGCGGTGTGCAGTATTGCATTTGGCCAGAGGTGCAGGGACGCCGGTGACATTCGGAGCCGTTCGGATGCACTCGGAGCCACTCGGAAACACTACGTTCCTGGTTGTTTCCGAGTCTCTCTGGGAGCATCCAAGCGGCTCTAAACCGTTCCTGAGTGTTTCCGAGCCTCTCCGAGTGTTTCCGAGAGCATCTGAGCGGCTCTGAGCCGTTTCTGAGTGTCTCCGGCGCCCCCCCCCCATCTCTGGCCGCATGCGGTACTGCATACCATAGAAGTCACTGTGGAACAAATTATCTGAGCTTCCATTGACTTCTATGGGGAAACTGGCTTTGATATACGAGTGCTTTGGATTACAAGCATTCTTCTGGAACAAATTATGCTCGTAATCCAAGGTTCAGCACTGTATTCTGCTCACTGACACCAACAATGGAGCATAATTCCTGCATACCAGCCCATTATGTGCCACTTACCTTCAAACAAATCCCACGATGTCCCCGCTGGTGGCCGCATCCATCTTCACCCCTCTTTCTTCCGGGGCCGCAGACTCCGTCTCGGTGACTGTCCAGAGTCACATGATGTCACTCCCGCGCGGGAGCCGACTGTCACGGCACGGGCCCTTTAGAAATGGTACGATCATGCCCTTTCTTCAGTGCGCATGCGCCGATGACGTTGGCACAAGCATATATGTAAAATATTTCCTAGACAACCTAGTTCAACTGTAAGAGACACCTTTACTATGAAAAATAATTGCATAAAATATATTATTTGTGGGAGGGGCAGAGACACAAACTACTGCAAGAAATCTCACCATTGTGGGAGGTGCGGAGACGAAAACTACTGCAGGGAAATCTCACCATTGTGGGAGGAGCAGAGACACAATCTATTCAGTTAATCTCACCATTGTGGGAGGAGCAGAGACACAATCTATTCAGTTAATCTCACCATTGTGGGAAGGGCAGAGAAACAAACTGCTAGAGGGAAATCTCACCACTATGGGAGGGACAGAGACACAAACTACTGTAGGAAATCTCACCATTGTGGGAGGGGCAGAGACACAACCTACTGAAGAAATATCACCATTGTGGTAGGGGCAGAGACATAAACTACTAGAGGGAAATATCACCACAATGGGAGGGACAGAGACACAAACTACTGCAGGAAAATCTCACCATTGTGGAAGGGGCAGAGACACAAACTACTAGAGGGAAATCTCACCATTGTGGGAGGGGCAGAGACACAAACTACTGCAGGAAATATCACCATTGTGGGAGGGGCAGAGACACAAACTACTGCAGGAAATATCACCATTGTGGGAGGGGCAGAGAAACAAACTGCTAGAGGGAAATCTCACCATTGTGGGAGGGGCAGAGACACAAACTACTGCAGGAAATATCACCATTGTGGGAGGGGCAGAGACACAAACTGCTGTAGGAAATATCACCATTGTGGGAGGGGCAGAGAAACAAACTGCTAGAGGGAAATCTCACCATTGTGGGAGGGGCAGAGACACAAACTAATGCAGGAAATATCACCATTGCGGGAGGGGCAGAGACACAAACTGCTGTAGGAAATATCACCATTGTGGGAGGGGCAGAGACACAAACTACAGCAGGAAATCTCACCATTGTGGAAGGGGCAGAGAAACAAACTGCTAGAGGGAAATCTCACCATTGTGGGAGGGGCAGAGACACAAACTACTGCAGGAAATATCACAATTGTGGGAGGGGCAGAGACACAAACTGCTGTAGGAAATATCACCATTGTGGGAGGGGCAGAGAAACAAACTGCTAGAGGGAAATCTCACCATTGTGGGAGGGGCAGAGACACAAACTACTGCAGGAAATATCACCATTGTGGGAGGGGCAGAGACACAAACTGCTGTAGGAAATATCACCATTGTGGGAGGGGCAGAGACACAAACTACAGCAGGAAATCTCCCCATTGTGGGAAGGGCAGAGACACAAATTACTGATCAGATCAGACCTGAGCTTTAATGCAGCAACCAGAACAATGAAAAACGACTTCTGTTTGGTTATCTTGGGTTACAAAACTTTTCACTGACTTTCTGTCTTATGAAGCTTAATAAAGCCATTTTCTATTGGGGGGGTTCCATTTTTTTACCTTTATAACATCTTCGGATACCTCCACCTGGAATGAACTAATTCTGGTATCCTCTTTCTTGGTGGGTTTCCCTCCGTGTCCCCACCATCCATCCCCCATTTCTATAGTCTTCCTTTGGCGCCCACATAATAGCCAGCAAAGTGCGGCACCGCCGATCCCAACTGGAACCAGAGCGCTGTACGGCCAGTGCTCATTGAAGGCCGACCTGTAAAGAAACAGACAGACTGAATTTCAACATTAACCACTATAGAAGGAGAAATGGACCATTTAGAGGGACATGGAGAGAAGATTTTATGTACAAGGTTTGGTGGATTTTTAAGATTAATACATCTTTATTGGATATTATTGGATATGAGAAGTCATAAGAAAAAGCCAATGTGTTAGGGGCTCAACACTCCCTCTTCATCAGGGCTTAAATGCTGACTGTAAATAGGGTGAATACAACAACATATTGTAAAGTAAAGTTGATGAAGTGGTTTCTCATTTGGCTTGCCAGTCTACCTGCTTGATGGGCAACCCGAACGACCACCGCTTTATTCCTTTGCTTATAATACGTTGTCCAGTATTCACCCTATTTACTGTCAGCATTCAGGCCATGATGAAAAAGTCACAAGAAAAAGCCAACATCTTAAAGGGGCAAAACACTTGCGGGTCCCGTGCTGAGTGGCTGTCGGGCTCAAAGATGGCTGTGCATTTTTTCAAAGAATGCCAAGCATTCTCTGATTGGATGAGGTAGAGAGGGTGATGTCACCACCCCACCTCTTCTTCTTGTTTAGTTACAGAACACTCTGCAGGCATTTAGGGAATGCAAAGCGATCTAAAAAATAGTTCCTGTGCCAAGCTGGAAGTTAGTGAAGAGTGGAGACCACTGGAGTCACAGTGCCTACTGCAGTGATTTCCATCTTCTTGAGCAGCCATTCTCAACCAGGGTTTTGTGGAACCCTAGTGTTCCTCCAAAAGGATGCTAGAGGGTTCCTTGGGCAATGAGAAATGTCTGCCTCTCAGCTAAATAATCACTGAAACCAATGATTGTTTCAGCTACCTGTAAGGGGAGAGGGTGTTCTTCCAACTGACCAACAAGCTAATGGGCCGGGAACTGTAGATATTGTAATTATTAGCAGGGGTTCACTGATACAAGAAAGTTATTTCAAGGGTTCTTCAATGTTAAAAAGGTTGAAAAGAGCCGTTCTAGAGGGATCCCACACGTATGGTTTATACATGGTTACATGAGTCCAAACTGTAACTATGTAATAATATTCATGCCTGGGATTCAGCTTTAATGGTTTTTTTAATAAATAGATAACTGGATCATTTTCTCCTAAACTTTTGCCTGGAGTTCAGCTTGAAGGAAGATATAGGAATATATCAACCCAGGGAATTGACCTGACAGGCCCTATGGTCCTCCCCCCAAAGAGGTCATACTAGATATGCCTGTCGTAAGGTGTCTTCTGCTGAAATTATGGAGGTTGGGAGAGGAGGAACCTGACGGAGCATTGTCCTCTTCCAGAACCATGAACTGTACAATGTACATCTCCAGGAGGTATTATTATGAATTTATATATAAGAGGAAACCCACAGATTACAATGTTACAAGTGGATCTGCCTGTATATTGTTACATTGTCTTTCCCTTTACCTGCCGTTCTCAAGGACTTGTCTCCACATGTCGCCCTCCTGATCTGATGGGACTTTACCCCGTGGCTCTCTAGGTCATAGAGCGTCAGCCTCTCGTCTCTCCGCCTCTGTGTGTTGGGACAGAGAAGGATGGTGTTAGACAAAAAAAAATATTTCAAATAAACTAAAATATCAATAACCCCGAGAAGAATAATCACATCACAGAATTACAGAGCAAGTATGATATATAAAATATAGCAGAGACAATCCTCTTCAATTACAAAAGGTTGAATGTTACATGCTGCCTCCCATCCCTCTTCCCACCTCTGGGATAACAGCCAGCCAGACTCACATGGTCACACTTGGACAATTCATGGGGGTAACCCCTTCCTGGCCAACAGAATAGATACGTGTCTAGTTTATATATCAGAACACTGAAAAAATAAAACAAAAGGAGCGTTTGCACCAGCCTTGCGCATTACCTTTTTAAATCTTTTTATTCCAGTTATAAAACAGTTGTACACTTACAAACAGCTGAGAATAATCTCACCCACATCAACAGTGATCCGTCTTTTCCAATCCACTGCACATATTAAAATCCAGGAAAGACACTTCTTGGACCTATGTTTCTGACGCATTTCGTTTTTTTTTTTTTTTTTTTTGAAAATCTTTTTATTGAGTATAAGACATACAAACAATTAACAACAATTAAACCTGCCACAGCATTGGGACTAGACCCACGCAGGAGTCAGTGCCAGCCGGCCATTGGGCTGCATCCAGCATTAATATCATACATCTGTAGCACGTCCGAAAGAAAAAAAAACAATAACAAACAAACCTAGTGCGGTATTGGCTCCTGCTCAATTAAGTATTTCAGGATCAGATTTATCAGCTGAGACTCATGGGACAATATTAGATGTCAATTAAACCCTTTTCCGAGATTACATTACCATAAAATCAACCAATGTATCAGTATCACTTTCTCCCGTAGACTGGTATTATGTACCTGTTCAATCAGTCTGCGGTTGCCGTGGAGGCCTCAGCTAGCCATTTGGCCCACACTCTATCATATTTTTTGGGGCATCCCCTATTTTGATAGGTTTCCTTATAGAGTGGTATTACTTTATTGATATGTGTTTTCCATAACAATATGGATGGCGGGGCACGTTTTTTCCAGCAGAGAGTGATCATTTTCCTTGCATAGAAGAGCAAGAGTCCTATGAGGGTTCTCTCTGCTATCTTGGGGGCTAATTCTTCCACTAAACCTAGAAGGCAGATCTGCGGGGTTGGGGCTATGTCTGTTTTTACCACTTCTTGTATTACAGATATTACTTCTGACCAGTAGTTTTTAATTGCTGGACAGGACCAGAAAATATGTATAAAATCACCTGGATCCCTAGTACATCTCCAACACTCCGAGGACAGGGAGGTTCTCATCTTATGCAATCTGTATGGGGTGAGATATGCCCGATGTAGTATTTTGTATTGTATGAGACGGTCTCGAAGTGAGACCAGGATTTTGAAGGGGAATTCCCACATGTCCTCCCAATCCTCGGAGTCCAGTGTCGGGATATCCTGTGTCCATTGCTGCCGGAGCTTTGACAGATCTGGAGAGGAAACTCTTAGGAGATGTGCATAAAGGACTGAGGTCGGTTTCTTGGTACATTCATATCTTGTGACCCTCTCCAGATCGGATTGCACTATTTGCGTGTCGTTGGGTATTATTTGGGCTTTGAACGCATGAGACAGTTGCATATAGCGAAATAGATGCGAGGGAGGCACATTGTATTGGGATACCAGGTGATTGAAGGAGTGTATGGCGGTGCCGGTGGTGAGGTCAGATATCAGTTTAAGACCGCATTTGGCCCATATTTTAGGGTCTGGTAATGAGTAGAGATGGGGTAGGGTAGGGTTGTTCCAAAGGGGGGTGTGCGGGGAGACTGCATTTCGTGGGAACTTCTCGAGTTCCAGTCCTGCCCTCCAGGCCCTTAGAGTCGTGTGCATGGAGGTGGTCAAATCATATGGAGCCTTGGGACCTCGAAGCGGTAAATGTGTAAGGGCTTCCACAGAGCGAACCACCGCAGCCTCCAGAACCGCAGCGGGGTTGGACGCATCCGGTACTAGCCACCAGACTGCCGTGACCAGCTGGGCTGCCAGAAAATATTTCTGGCAGTCTGGGAATGCCAGCCCCCCCTGCGACACTGGACGCATTAGTGTGGAGAGTTTAAATCTAGGGGGATTCGGACCCCAGAGGAAGGAGGAGAAAATTTGGTTCAATTTCTTGAAAAATGAGCAAGGTATCCATTGTGGGGAATTACGAAATAGGTATGTAAATTTAGGTATGATTTTCATTTTAATTAAGTTAATGCGGCCCAATAGGGATAGAGGAAGGTTCTCCCAAGCTTTGAGTTTGGCCTTGACTACTTGGACCACCGGGTCTAGGTTAAGGGGGATAAAGCTGGATGCGTCTCTCGAGACGCGTACCCCTAAGTACACCATTTCGTCCACCCACTGCATCTGCAGATCCTGCGGGGCCAGTCTTTTTACCTCAACGCATTTCGTTTTTAGTCGTATCTTAGTCAACTAAAATCGAATAGGTTTAAATAAATTGTAATGCATTATTTAAGCATTTCTCTAGATTTTCCAAACTCATTATATAGTCTTGGAGGAAAAATCTAATAACATGTTATTATTTATGTTATTAAGGATTGAACAATCTACAGACACAGATTTAGTTGTTATAAAAAATCTTTATTTAAAAAAAAACAACAAAGTTTTGTTACAAGACTCTGTACTCTGGATGGTCTGAGGAGGCCTGTAATGCACAGTGCCCTGGACAGTGGTTTGAAGAGGCCTGTAATGCACACAGTGCACAGGATGGTGGTCTAAGGAGGCCTGTAATGGAGCACACAGTGCTCTGGACAGTCTGAGGTAGCCTTTAATGCACACAGTGCTCTGGATAATGGTCTGAGGAGGCCCGTAATGCACACAGTGCTTTGGACGGTGGTCTGAGGAGACCTGTAATGCATACAGTGCTCTAGACAGTGGTCTGAGGTGGCCTGTAATGCACACAGTGCTTTGGATAAAGGTCTGAGGTGGCCTGTAATGCATACAATGCTCTAGATAGTGGTCTGAGGTGGCCTTTAATACACACAGTGCTCTGGACGGTGGTCTGAAGATGCCTGTAATGTACACAGTACTCTGGACGGTGGTCTAAGGTGGTCAGTAATGCACACAGTGCTTTGGACAGTGGTCTGAGGAGGCCTGTATTGCACACAGTGCTTTGGACAGTGGTCCGAGGAGGCCTGTAATGTACACAGTGCTCTGGACGGTGGTCTGAAGATGCCTGTAATGCACACAGTACTCTGGACGGTGGTCTAAGGTGGTCGGTAATGCACACAGTGCTTTGGACAGTGGTCTGAGGAGGCCTGTATTGCACACAGTGCTCTGGAAGGTGGTCTGAGGTGATCTGTAATGAACACCTTGCTTTGGACAGTGGTCTGAGGAGTCCTGCAATATA
This sequence comes from Lithobates clamitans, assembly GCA_037952925.1. Classification (NCBI taxonomy): domain Eukaryota; kingdom Metazoa; phylum Chordata; class Amphibia; order Anura; family Ranidae; genus Lithobates; species Lithobates clamitans. The sequence continues at coordinate 481,761 of JBBGZY010001730.1, forward strand.
CACAGTGCTCTGGACCATGGTCTGTGGTGGCCTGTAATGCACACAGTGGTTTGGACAGTGGTCTGAGAAGACCTGTGTAGCGCCCTGGGGTTTAGTCAGGGAGCTCCTCACCAAATTCCTTGTGAGGGGTAGCTACTGTAGATAGTTGTTAAAGATCCATTGATTTCTCCCTAAGTTTGGCTTTGTTGTACTTTTCTCTTCTGCCACTAGGTGGTCGGGCACTTGGTGGCAAAAGATGGGAGAAGGATATTTCAAGGTCAAGTTATGGGTTTATGGGATATCTCAGCCAATGGACAGGGGTTTTCTTGAATCCCTTGGCCTGCTGGGAAAACCTATATATTCGGGTGGAGTCAGGTGATCTCTGTTCTGTGCCACCTGGACCGCTGTCTGGGTGGATGTGTGTCGTATGCTCCGTGCTGCTAGGATGGAGATTGGGCCTATCCTGGGGGGCATCTGGCTCCCAGGCTGTGTGAGGGCCTATCCAGAAGTAAGAGGGCAGCACAGGGTTGGGACTGCGGCTTGCAGTCCAACCAACAGTGATGGTTCTGCAGGTCGGAGAACCTGTCGTGGTCGGAGGTAGAAGGGAAGCTGTTGCCATTAAGGGACCAACCACCTTTCCCAGGGTCCACAGTGAGTAACTGAAGCAAGTACCAGAGCAGTATTCTCACCAAACGGGCATGGTGGAGAATCAGGAAACTTCAGGTGGTGATCAAGTCAGGGACCCAACCAGCGGAGGTGAAGCTTGCAGAGAAGCCTTTTGTGTCCAATATAGCTGGTTAGCAGGGGTGAAGCTTAAAAGGTATCTGGAGTGCCAAGCTTGGGACCCAGCAGCGTGGGTGATGCTTGAGGAAGATACCACCACAAAAGCCTTGAGGAGCTCATGGGATTCAGAGTCAGTGAATCAGAGAGTCCAGTGAGAGACTAGGAGCTCAAGGGGCTGAAGAGCTACAAGTGGACATTGTAGTGAAGCTGAGAGAACTGTTAAACTTTGTATTAGGAACTGTTAGATACTGTTGCCATAAGAGACAGCAAACCTGCACGCACAGAAGTGGCACCTTGCTGGGGCCTTTCCTTGTACGGCTGTCCTCCTATTGAAGTCTCAGAGTCTACCAAATGAAATTGTAACTACTCAAGGGTGCCCTGGCCCTAACCCCCTTTCACTTGCAAAATATAAAAAGGACTGTTAAAAGAAATAAAACCACTTTTGCACCCACTATGCCTCACAACTCACTACATATTGAAGGATGTCAGCTGTCTTTGGCCTTGAAGCTTCTCATTAGACTGGGAGAGGTATAAGACTCTGCTACACCTTTAATGCACACAGTGCTCTGGACGGTGGTCTGAGGAGGTCTGTAATGCACACAGTGCTCTGGACAGTGGTCTGTGGAGGCCTGTAATGCACACAGTGCTTTGAATGGTGGTCTGAGGAGGCCTATAATGTACACAGTGCTCTGGATGGTGGTCTGAGGAGGCCTGTAATGTACACAGTGCTCTGGATGGTGGTCTGAGGAGGCCTGTAATGTTGCACAGTCCTAAGCACACCACACCGCTAAGCATGCTACAATCGCTACCATGCTTGCTGGGAGAGGAAACACTCACGGGCTTTACAATCAGGGCTCCGAGGAACCCAAAAGTTCATGTGGGTAAACATCCCTCGCTCACATTTTCATTCTGTTTTTTTTGTTGATGAAAATTGGAATTGATTTTCATCATCGTTTGCATCAATTGGCGAAAGTTCTGAGTAATTTTTGTTTCGTTTTTGTCACTGCAAACATGCCGAGGATGAAATGAACACTGCCCATTACCTTATGCATTGATCTGAAGCACATGTAGTCGATCCGCACACACCCATCCAGTCATTAGTCAGACATCCACTCTACATACAGTAAATGGACCTAACGTGGGGCCAAGGCGTTATTCCTGCAGCGGTCGCCCCTAGCAACCGGCTACAGCTACATTGGGATTTCATCTGGCTCCGTGGGAAGGTGGCAAGTAACATCTTTACTGCACATAGACTGTGTCATTGTGCATTCCAACAATGTGGGGAAGAACCAACATGTCTCATTGCTCATGGGAGAGTGTCAGCCTGGTCTTGTCACTTTATGTCAGTGCTGCAGGGGTTAAAATGGACTCCATTAAAGTTTTGGCATGCCCTGGGCGCTAAAGTTTTCCAAGAGCCTATACACCAATCCCTTGGCAGGGGGAGGAGATACTGCTCTGCAGAGGTGGATAAGGAAGTGCTGCCAGGTGTATCCGATTGTTGGATGGAGAAGATGGCGCAGTTTGGAGATACCATGTCGGATTGGAAGGTGTGTGTTCCGGGAGTTGGCCCTGGTCTGAGTGGGCCTAAGGGCATTCTGACTGACACCGGAGAACGGTACACACCTAAGGGTAGCCTTGCCTTGTACACGGCCAGGGGCTACGAGACTTTGGGACTGATCTGCGGGAAGTGTTCTGGTTTGGCCACGCATCCTGCAGCCTTGGATTGTCTGTGGACACTGCGGGGAACCCTTGCTTGAGGTAGTCTCACCAGCCCAACCTTTGCAGACACTACAAGCGGATTGGGATCAGAATGTCGCCATCCCAGCTGGGGACAGCATCGAGAGTCCCCCTGCTATCACCCGACTTGTGCGAGAAATTGCTTCTCTCATCTCTGTGGCTGCTCCAGGGCACTGCGCTCCAGTTATCCTTCGAAGCCGTGGTCAGGCCCACCTGCGTTCCTTGATGATGGAACCTCCTGGGAGAAAGACACCGGAGTCGGGTAAGCCTGAAATGGGTGAAAGTAGTGTGCCAGTGGGGGCTGTGATACCAGTTGCCAGTAAGGGAGATAAGGTTGCTTTGCCCTTTGATGTTAGCTCAAAGTGCAACCTGCTCCGGACTGAAGAGTGCTCCACTATATTCATTTCCGATATACCATCCGATCGGATTTCTGAACTGTTCTCGGACACTTCATCCTGGACTGGAAAGTGGACTGATAGTAAAGAGGTGATAGTGAAGAGGAGCAGGCATGTGATTTAGGGGAAGATGAGGTTCTTCTTGTGCAAACTACTAACGTGAAGATTGAACTGTCTGCCAGTGCAGCGCCACGCCTGTGTTTTACTAATTCCATTGAGGAAGATCGTTGGGCGAGTTGGGTTCCTAAAATCCTTGTTACTAAATCAACTCAAGTGACCAAGTTCACTTGTAAACCCAATGTTGTTGCTGGGCATCCAGTCCAACGTGCCCCTGATGCATGGGTTCTATCCGGGTGTGGAGACCCTAAGACACTGCCTTGGCTGTCCAAGTTACAGCGCATTATTATCAAGAAAGTGGCTGCAGATTATGGCTATTTGTATCCATATGTTCAGGTTCAGTTGGAGGAGGAGATACAGAAGAAGAAGGCACAGTGGTTAGATGGGGCCGTTCAAAGCCTTCTCAGGATCCCTCTGAACCTTGATATTAAAAAGCTATCTCCAAGGTATGTTGAAAGTTACTCTTCTGTTTCACAAACTTGGGACTATGGCCGACACATTACTCCAGACTGTGTGATCATTTGCAGGCCTAACAAGAAGGACTTTCAGCACTACATCACTACTAGTCATACAAGTGGGAAACCTGTACAGCTACCAGATCCCAAGAATTACTGGTAAATACTACTGAACTGTGTCGAATTACAGGAATCATTATGGATTACAAAATGTGTGTTTTGTGGAGTCAGGATGCTTAACAGACTCCGACATTGCGTTGCACAGATCTTTTGACACATTTTTGGGACCATTGACATTTATACAGCGATCAGTCACTGATTACTGTATAAATGTCACTGGCAGGGAAGGGGTTAGCACTAGGGGGCGATCAAGGGGTTAAATGTGTTTCCTAGGGAGTGATTCTAACTGTGGGGGAATGGGACTGACTAGGGGGGAGACCGATTGTTGTTCCTAAGCATTGGAACAACAGATCGCTCTCCTCACCCCTGACAGAACGTTTATTTGTGTGTTTACACACACAAATCCCCATTCTCGCTCTGTCAGGAGCGATCGCGCGTGCCCGGCAGACATCGCGGCCGCCGGGCACGTGCATCGGCTCCTTAGTGATCCGTACAGCTACAGCGCGCAGGAGTGCCAGTCTTCGGCCGTCAATCGACAGCGGGCGGTCGGCATATGGTTAACGGTCTTTTTTTCTGCATGGAGTTAAGCTATAACATGTAGACATTTTTTGGCATTATGTATTCATTTCCACTCAAAAAATGAGCATTGACACAGAGGGATATTTACAAAAAAAAAAAGTTTTTATTAAACAGCACATGTGGAGTTACAGGTCCTATCCTCTATTTTTTTCCTTTTTCCACCTTAGAAACAAATTGCTGGATGTCATTGGCGAGCAGTTCAGGCTCCTCGAAGGCACCAAAGTGCCCCCCGCGGGGCATGTAGTTGTAGGTGACGATGTTCTTGAATCTTCCTTTAGCCCATACCTTGGGGGTGTGCACCAGCTCACATGGGAAGGCAGCAATGCCGGTGGGAACATACACAGGGGTCCTGCAATACAAAGATATCAGAGTCACATGGTACAGTACCTGTATGAATTCACCAAACTAGAAAAACCAACAGGGGTCTTAAAGCCCAAGTGAATTTTTAGAGGTCCGATATGCCCCCTGCTGAGTCAGAACAAGAGCTCTCCACTCTGCAGGGAGCATTAGCTTTGCTGACTGCAGTGCTAGCAGTCTGACGCAGAAGGGGGAATGTCAGACCTCTGCAAAGAGACCACTGCTTCCACACAGAGAGCTAGGGCCCTTCTCTTCATCATGCTGGCAGATGAAAACAACTAATAAGATTTTGCACACCTTTTGTTTTAGAATTTATTTAGCCAGTGGCGGCTGGTGTTTTTTTTTTTGGGGGGTGGTGGGTGGCAAACAACTACGGCACAGTGGCGGCATAACCCCCCGTGCCCCAAGCCCACCCTTTTTTAAGCCTATTGGAGCCTTTGGCTCTAATCACGTGCTTAAAAAAAGAAAAACAAAAAAAAACAAACACACACACCCCCCCCCCACCCCCACCAATTGGAATCCATAGTCCGGCGCCCTTGTATGTAGATCAGGAACTGGATGCATGGATAGGGGGACAGCGCCCGTGCACCCCTAATAGACAAGCCATCACTGTAGCTGATTTAGCTGATTTAAACTGAGAATTCAGTTGGCTATAACCATTCCCCTCTCTTTCCAAAACTATTTAAAAAAGCTTTGGCTTTAAATACACTTTAAGCATAGAGCCCAGCCCAAGGGATTAGACACCATAAGAGGTCACCATGAAAGAGTCTGGAGACCATCAGAGGTGACCATGTCTAAGAATGATGGTTATAGGGAACTGATAAGCTTGATGAGCTGAAAGAAGGAAAGGTTCAGTTGAGTTTTTGGGCTATGCTACTATTATTAAAGCCCTGTACACACGTGCCGAATGTCGTGCGACATTGGCCAGTCGACCCTTGTATAAGGCAGCTGGTCCGACAGAAGCTGGCCTTTCGGCTGGCTTCTGACCAAAAAAGTCTGCCGACCAGCTCCCAATCACCGCCAATGGCAGAGAGCGCTGGCCGGCGTCCCCCTGTCAGAACACAAAAGAACAGCTGGGGAGATCACTATACTAAAATAGGATAGTTAGTACAGCAGCTCTGACCGGATCTGTCATTTTTTTTTTCATTCAACCCAGCGGTGGACCAGGCTTTAGTTGATGACCCTTACCTATTGTTATGGCCAAAAAAAAAGATTCCCAATATAGGCCCCTTTCACACGGATGTTCCGTTCGGGTCCACCTATCTGTTTTTCTTGCGGACCTGATCGGAACCTGGCTTCTTTTCTATGGAGTGGCGGGTGTAAACTGACATGTGTTCATTTACACCTGCCTACATCCATTTCGATCTGCCAGCAGATCGGATGGCAGTCGGGTGTAAATGGACAGACTATCCATTTACATCCAGCCGTCCATAGAGGAGAGCGGTCTATGTCCGTGTTCACTCTGTATGAGCGGAGCGGACACGGACCTGTCATCCGTCTGCTCAGTGGGGATCAGTGGAGAGATCCCCTGCTGAGCAAGCAGATCGCAGCGGCAGTCCACCCCATGTGAAAAGGGCCTAAAAGGAAATCAGATTCTAGAGCTGAGATTATTCTTATGTATTTACTTTGTTCTTTCACTCTAAACTCGTACAAGACCTTTCAAAAATTCATCTAGATGTTGCCTTCCTAGTCTCTCCAGGCTAGGTTTCTTGATCCTCTACCCAACAAGCTCTTCTTGCTTTGTGCACCTGGATCCCATAGTAAACAAGTCTCTTTCTGGGCTGCTTGGGTCTTCACCAAAAGATTCCTTTCTGGTTGTCCTTTCAGCCCCACATCCAATTACTCCAAATATTGCTGCCTTCTCCCCCATACACCCCCCCCCCCCAATAATATTTCCAAAATAAGCCTGTTTACAACCAATGACAACACCAAGCTTCTACTTAATTCCCTTTTTATCTCTCACCTCAACTATTGCAACTCCCTTATCCACAATATAAACCGCTCTGCCACCCCTCTTGTCACTCCCTCCACTGGTTTTCTCTTACCCAACAAATAAAATGAAAATACCAATACAAAACCATCCACAACTCTGTCCTAAACTACATTGCCACCCTTCTCTCAAAATACCAAACTAAACCATCCTCTTCAATACTCCACGATCTACAAGATCTCCTGCTCTCCAGCTCCCTCATCACCCTAACCATGCTCACCTCCAGGATTTTTTCAGATCCTAACCGATCATCTGGAACTCGTTACCCAAAATGCGTTCAGCTATCTCCTGCTCTGTTAGCCTTTAGACAGGCCTTGAAAACTCATCTCTTCAGGGAAGGCTACCCCTCCTCAATCTAACAACTGAACTTTTACATTTTCCATCAGCTTAACTCTATTCAGTTATTACCTTTATATCACTTGCTGCTCCCTTTTAGATTTTTATTTTATTGTAAAGTACTGCGCAAACTGTTTCTGTTATATAAAGTGGACATTCAATATCAAGACTTACAACCAACAAAGCTTCACTCAAGGGTTCTAACTCTTACAAAGTTAACTTAATTAACGGATTGTTTTATTTCACTGTTTCTCTCATTGATGGTTTGTTTCTTTGTGAGGAATCTATTAATTACATACTTTGCAGCTGGGTTATTCTGGAAGTCACGGCTGAAGTTTTCTTTGTAAAACCTCATGGAAGATGTGATGGATCCTGAGACCCAATATATCATCACATTGGTGAGAAGATCATCCAAAGAGTATTTCCTATAACACAGACATTTATAAATTATTTATCCAGACGTTTATTTCACTAGAAATATTATATATGGAGAGAGTTTTCCATTTGTTTTTTGTTCCAAAGATAATGTAAACTTATGTGATGTTTCTGACCTGTTCAACCCACCATCCTCCAGTTCTCGATAGTCTGGATTGGTCCAAGTGGAGAACTTTTCCAGGATATAGGCAGCCAGTCCAGCAGGTGAGTCATTCAGCGCAGAGCCTGGAGAGAGAGAGAGAGAACATATACAGAACATTAGACAAATGTGAGGACCTATATGACACGTCATGTCAAATATGCCTAGTGTAACTAAAACTGTATGTCCCTCCATGTCAATCAGGAATAGTGTAAAGACTGACATGACCTAGCACATCATTCATAAATAGTGTGAGGACCAGTATGACCCATGAAGTCAACTCGGAGGAGTGTGAGGCCCTGTATGATTCATCAGGTCAACCAAGAGTCATGTGATTACCTCTATGGCCCATCATGTCAATCAGAAGTCACCTGAGGACCTCTATGACCAATCATGTAAACCAAAAGTAGTGCAAGGACCTGCGTGCCCATCATGACAACCAGAAGTAGTGTGAGGGCCTATAGGAGACCCTCATGTCAACCAGTGGTAGTGTGTAGACCTGTATGATCCATCATGTCAACCAGTGGTAGTGTGGGGACCTGTATGACTGTCAGGTCACCTGAGACCATGTGAAAGATGCACTCTGTAGGAGTCGGAAGTGCACCGCTAAGATAATGGACCCTAGGACTGACTGTTGCTGATTGTACCCAGGGAGGTTCAGGAAGCAGGTCTACTGGATCACTAACACAGATCCCAGTGGGAGCTAGAGCATAGATTCCCCAGGGCGCGGAGTGTAAGAGCCAGCAGGTGTTCACCAGAGCCTCTAGTGGTGAAGATGGACTGCTCTGCAGTCTGGCTTCAGGTCGCCTCTCCTAGGGTCTCACAGCTCATGCTCATGGTAAACTACAGGAGAAGGAAGCAGCAAGCTGGAACAACAAGGATAGTAAAGGGATAAGGCAGAGGTTAGGGCGACAAGCAGACAGGAACAACAGAGTACGCGCCAAAGGTTCAGGGTCATAGGCAAAACAGGGATAGTCGGGGACACGCCAAAAGGTCAGGATCATGAGCAGACAGGAATAGTCAAGAACACGCCAAGGTCAGTAACAGAGACAAACGTAGAGCACACGGCAAGCAGGAAACAGGAAGCCAAACACACAGCGAATACACAATAGTTGATCAGCAAGGTTGGCTTACAATACCCAGGTTAATATAGTGTTCCTAATTAGAAGCTGAGGTGGAACTATGCTGATGGAAGTTTATTTAAACAGTCAGGTGAGGGTGGCTGGTCTCTAAAGAAACACATGGAGGAGGTAAGCTGACAGACACACATCACTGCATAACCATGACAATGACCCATCATGTCAACCAGAAGTTTGGGCAACTGCATGACCCATCATGTCAACCAGGAGTAGTCTGAGGACCTGTATGACCCATTGTGTCAATCAGGAGTAGAGTGAGGTCTGTATGACCCATTGTGTTAACCAGGAGTAGTGTGAAGACCTGAATGACCCAACACATTAATCAGGAGTAGTGTGAGGACCTGCATGAACCATCATGTCCACCAGGAGTAATATGAGGTTCTGTATCATGTCAACCATAAGTAGTGTGAGAATTCTACAAGCCCATTACGTCAACCAGGACTAGTGTGAGGACTTGTATGACCCATTATGTCAAACAGAAATAGTGTGAGGACTTGTATGACCCATTATGTCAACTAGGATTAGCGTGAGGTCTTAATGACCCATTTTGTCAACCAGGAGTAGTGTGAAGACCTGTATGACCCATCACGTCAAACCATGACTAGAGTGAGGACCTTTAATTACCCATCACATAAAAAAAAAGAATAGTGTGAGAATCTGTAGAATTCATTATGTTAACCAACAGTAATGTGAGGAGCAGTGTGAGAACCTTATGAGCCCATCCCCTCAACCAGGAATAGTGTGAAGACCTGTATGACCCATCATGTCAACCAAGAGTAGCATGAAGTCGGTATGACGCATTATGTCAACCAGGAGTAGTGTGAAGACCTGTATGACCCATCACATCATCCGGGAGTAGTGTGAGAAGCTTATGAGCCCATCACGTCAACCAGGACTAATGTAAGGACCTGTATGACCCATCATGTCAACCACGAATAGTGTGAGGACCTGTATAACCCATTGCGTCAACCAAGAGTAGTGTGAGGATCTGTATGACCCATTATAACAACCAGGAGTAATGTGAAGACCTGTATGACTCATCATATCAATCCCCTTCGTCTGTGCCGTAGGTTTTGAGGGAATTTTTTTAGGTTGGCGGTGACGGCGGGCGACGTAATTGACGATAGATCTACAGTGGGGGACATTTTTTAAATAAAGGAATTGTCTTGAACTTGTGTTGTGTTTTTATTTACTTTTTACACTTTTTTGGTGAATGAGTAGGGGTATAATCATTTATATGGGGGGGGGGGGGGCGGGATCAGGGGGCCGATAAGCCCCTTGCCCAGAGACCCCCACAACTAGTACAACTAGTGCTGGCACAAGTTTATCTAGAGCCAGAGCGCCGCCCCCCCCACAAGATGTGTAAGCATTATAAGCTAGCAAAAATCCCCCCCCCCCCCCAATAAAAAAAATCATGCACTAATCTGCATGCCTACCTCCGAAGCATAAATTCTCTCTCCTCCAAATCTAAGCTGCCCCTTCTGAAATCCCCTTCCCAGCACGAAAACCCCGCTCCAAGTGTCTGATCCACAAGATTTCCTCCCCCATCAGGTGCAGGTGCTGGCCCAGTATGCGAATGGCATACAAAGAAGAAATTGAATCCGGATAGCCGCACTCCAACGATAATATCTTTATTGGTAAAAATTCATACAGCAATTGATGAAGTAGATTGCTAACATGTTTCCCACCGTAACTACTTGTGCTTACTCATAGCTTCAGTAGTTACAGTGTGAAACATGTTAGCGATCTACCTCATCGTTTGTTGTATGGATTTTTACCATCAAAGATATTATCATTGGAGTGCGGCCATCTGGATTACATTTTTTCTTTGTAATTCTTATCCCCGTCCGTCCTCTTACCAACACAAATCCTCTCCCCCCCAATCTCTCTGCGGTGCCCCCCACCTAACATGATACTACAGTGCCCAGGGCAGCCTCCCCTCCTGCCTACCCTTTGTCCCGGCCCTGCCCACAACCACTGGCCAGGGTTGTGGGGAAGAGGCCCTTGTTCCATTAACAAGGAGAGTCCCACCTGCCCCAAAACACCCCCCTATGTTGAGGGCACGTGGCATGGATTTTGGGGGGGGGGGACCCCACGCCATGTTTTGTTAGTTATGGTGTGGGATTCCCCTTAAATTCCATACCAGACCTGAAGAGCTTAGTATGCATGAGCGAGGACCCCACGCCATTTTTTTCATTTCTTATTTTTTTTTTTACATTCAGCTGTCAGTGGGGAAACCCAGTCATCAGTTGTTAAGGGCCCAACGGCCGGCTTCCCGACCCCCTCCTTAAAGTGATTTTAAAGGTTCGTTATTTTATTTTTTTTTAAATAAACAGGTTATATTTACCTCCTCTGTGCAAGGGTTTTGCACAGAGTGGCCCCGATCCTCCTCTTCTGGGGTCCCTCAGCGGCGCTCCTGGCTCCTCCTCTTCTCTAGTGCCCCTACGGAGAGCCGCTTTCCATTGGGGCACATGTGCGGGCGTGCTCCCGTGTCCTGCTGCTGCATCCATTGACACAGACGGCTCCTGCTGCTATCAATCTATCCAATAAGGACCCGAGACAGCGGCTGGAGCTTCTGTACTCGTCCACGTCACTGGAACAATCGGGTTCAGGTAAGTAAAAGGGGGGCTCTGGGGGGGGGGTGCTGCACTACAGAAGGTTATTCACCTTAATGCATAGAATGCATTAGGTGAAAAACCTCAAGGGTTTAAAACCCCCTTAACAACCAGCTATTCTTTACACAGAATTTGAATCGGTCAATCAATTTTTTGACCGATGCAAATTCAAATCGTTCTGAAAATTTGGAATTCGTTACAAAATAAAAAAAACTAAACAAACTTTTCCAATCTGCACAGGTCTAAGGACTTTGTAGAGCACAAACAAAGCGATCACATTGATCAAAGCCAAAGTCGAAACAAACGGGTGTATAAATAGGCGCAATGGTGCCTTATACTACTCCTTCACCAGGGGCGGATCCAGGGCGGGGCAGCAGGGCAATTGCGCCCCCCCCAGAAAATAGTTAGTGGGCCGGCAGGCCAGTCAGCGGGCCCATCGGGTGAGCGGAGCAGTCAGTCATGGTGAGTAGGAAGGCAGGAAAGTGAGCGGGCAGGCATGCGAGCAGAGAGATGACATCATCTCTCACCGCCTGCCCTGCATCAGTTCCGCCCTCACTATGCAGCCGCGGGCAGCAGAGAGATTACATCATCTCTCTGCTGCCTGCCTTTACTCTGGGACACAGCAAGTGACAATCCGCACCTTGTGCCAGGCAGACAATCCGCACCTTGTGGCAGGCAAGTGACATGACAAGTGACAATCCACATCTTGTGGCAGGCAAGTGACATGACAAGTGACAATCTGCACCTTGTGGCAGGCAAGTGACAATCCAAATCTGGTGATAGGCAACATGGCAAGTGACAATCCGCATCTGAAGGCAGGTGACGTGGCAAGTGACAATCTGACTCTGGTGACAGGCAACATGGCAAGTGACACACTCGGGGCTCCCACTGATTCTGCATTACGGTGAGTTGAACCATTTCATTTTATATTACAATGTAATGATAGAAATAATGCTCTTCAATCATCCTGACACCATATCATCCATGGTGCCGTGATGATTGAAGCACCAACACCAGCCATTGCCCCGATAAATTGCCCATGAGAAAAACTTTTTTCCTGGCAGTGCCCCTCCCGAGACTAGACTCTGGAGCCACCCCTGACCTTCACTACCACTACACTGAGCGATTTTTGGAGCAGTTGTACACCTATGGTAGGTGTCTAATGGTTTGGTCCATTGTAGCTTTCATGACACCGTTTAGAAACAAGGCTGCTATTTATAGCCCTATGGTTACAGGAATGTTTTCTTTTCTCATAGATCCGTTTATATTGTTACCCTATTGCTGCAGTCACTGAGGAATACTTTCCTTCAGATTCTCTGGAGTTCTGGTTACTGTACAGGATCTACAGGCTCTTGCTATGTCTTTTCTCCATCCTGTTTGTTACATTGTGATTGCCGAATTGGGGGTACAATACTTTTCCTACCAATATGGGCAAGTCATGTACCCCCCATATTTAATTATTATCCCTAGAATACTTTATAACATTTAAATATTCTTAGTATTTGATTTATACTTTTACCACTCATCACACAGACGAGTCCTATGTTTGACGACACATATCTGCAACATCCGCCGCACCTTGGATATCTACCTAGCTCGCTAATAACTCCTCTGTGATGTTCATATTGTAAGTCTAAACCTTATCAGTCTGCTTATAAAAATTGCATGCAAGTTTGTTGCACATTCTCCTTGATGGTCATAATTACCGGTTTCCCCCGAAAATAAGCCCTACCCCGAAAATAGGACCTAGTGTTAGTTTTTGGAATGGCTGCAATATAAGGCCTACCCTGAAAATAAAACCTAGCGTTTCTAGGATGGCTGCAATATAAGCCCTACCTCGAAAATAAAATGTAGCGTTTCTGGGGAAGGCTGAAATATAAGCCCTACCCCAAAAATAAGCCCTAGTGAAAGTTCTTGTAAAATTATGTAATCCGTTCTGTAAAAAGACAAAATGATGTCCAGTGTGTCTCCCCTTGTGTAACTTTATTGTGGAAAAAAACCTTATTTACAGCGCCGCTGGGCGCTCACGTGACCTGTCAGAGCTCTTCTCCCGGCTGAAGTCAACAGCCCCTCCCTCTGCAGTGCTCAGAGCGGGGCTGACGTCAGCGGGGATCTTGGACCCTCCCTCTGCAGTATTCGGAGCGGGGAAAAAGAGCTCAGCGGGTCATGGAGCGCCCAGCAACGCTCTAAATAAGGTATTTTTCACAATAAAGTTACAGGAGACACACTGCACGCTATACAATCTTTTTACAGAATGGATTACATGATTTTACAAGGACTTTAACTAAGGTTTTTTTTTGGGGATTACAGAATATCATAAATCTGGCTCCTGAGCTGACAGGGGGAGAGGGGGGAGAAGACATAAATAAATAAGACATCCCCTGAAAATAAGCCCTAGTGTGTTTTTTGTAGCCAAAATTAATACCTGGTGTTATTTTTGGGGAAACACTGTACTAGTATGGGACGGTTTTGTCCTCGTCTGGGTACAAGCTGTGTCTTGCCAAACATTGCCCTTTCTGCAATAGGTTTGTGGTCTTACAGTCCTTGTATGCAGGTTGATGAACAGTCAGTATGTGTTATCTGAATACTTGTTTTTTGCTTATATACACCAGTCTTTCTTTAAGCCCGGGTTCACACTATACCGGGCTGCGGATCGCACAGGAGCGCTGTGCGTCCCTGTTCCCCGTTTCAGGGACAAATCAGGGCCGATTCTATGCCTGAATTCGGCCCTGAAAACGGAGCCAAAGACGCACAGCGTTTTTGTGCAGTTCGGCTCCGCAGCCGCCCCGGAGATATGTGAACTGGCTCCATAGGAAGGCAGTCACATTCTCCTGCTATGGGAATTAGATGTGCGGAAACGCACATCTAATTCGCATAGGTGTGAACCCGGGCTTAAGATTCATTTGTCCTTCCATTCTATATGGAATACATGCCTAAGCTCCTGAAGAAGCGCTTATGCGCGCAACGCGTAGAGCTGAGCTACTGCACGCTTTGACCAACTTACACCAAGCCTGATAGAACATTGTCAGTCGCCTCAATTAGGACATTTCTATGACTATTCAGGAATAAACTCTTTGGTGTATGGGTTGTGCAAAGCTTTTTAAACATTGTTTGTCTGGTTGTTCGGTTTTTAATTGATTTGTAATAATATATTTTATTTTAACCTTGTGCATCTCAGTGCCTATAAAGTCCAGTATCAATTCTTCCAATGGCATCAAAGTCATAACAAAGTCTGACTCATTTTTAGGTCTTTTAGGATTTTTAGGTGTGTGAATGGGGTTGAAGGAGAAAAAAAAAAATCTGCGAGCTCTGGTCGGAGCCGCTGTATTAACAGTCAAGAGTCGTTCGGCAGACCTTTTTTGGTCATGAGCCTTTGACAAAGGTCAGCCGCCCGGCCGGCTTCTGTCGGACCAGCTGCAGTACACATGGGCCGAATGTTGGCCGGTCTCTATTGAACCAGCCGATGTTTGGCCCGTGTGTACTAGGCTTAAGTCAGGTATAAATTGCAGCTGTCCTGCTGATATTGGGCCAATTACTCTACGCCTGCAGTTTTGAGGTGCAGATCGGCCTATACATGGGATACATTGGTTAGTCTTCACTTTTTAAAATTTAGACTTATATGTGATAAAATATAAAGCTATTTACCTACAGTATCAGGTTTGGTTGCCTGAATGTGGAGGTATCCAGACTCTCGTAGCATGGCGTACACATTCTTCTCAAAGTATGGGTAGACGCGCTTGACATCTTCACTTGTCATGCCCACCAACCATGGCAGGTAGCGCCCAAGAAGCAGCGAAATCAGCATTCCTAACCCACCTTTATTGATCAACAACATATTCAGATGGAGTCCTTTGACTGACCTGGAAGAAAAAGAGAAATGCTTCACACAGTCTGTACTCTAGCACACTCCAAGTTCGTTGTAGATAACCTGAGGACACAAGAAGTTAATATGAACCGTGTCCTTTGACCCAGATGTTGGGGAAATTTAGTTCATCAGTCCATCTACTGCACAACATCCATGGGGGGGGGGGGTGTATATGCTTTTGCTGTATCTATAAGGGAATGGGGAAAAAAGATAGGCAACCCTATTTAAGGCTTCTCCAGTTCTTCTGTCTCTGTTCCATTTCACCAATTTGTTGACCTGTGGTTTTAGTAGAATGGAGACACTGACCCTGGTAAGGTTGTCTTGCTCTAGGGACAAGCCATCACTCTGTTTGCATGCCTTCCCTTCACTCATAGATGTGCGCAGCTTATTGCATTAGGGTGTGCACCCCAAAGCTCAAACACACGTGTGTGTGAGTCTACATATATATTAGCCCGGCACATTGATCTCCCTGCTGGCACAGTGAAAGAGGAGTGTGTAAGCACTACTCTTGTGGCAGAGCCGGTAAGAGAGAGCTTTACCATCTACCCACTGCTACATAGAGGGATAATGCTAATCAGCATTAGGCGATTAGGCAATTAGGGTGTGCCCAGGCACATCCGGCATACCCTGTGCGCAAGCCTATGCTCACAAGTTCTAGAGCTATCACCAAGCTCTGTTGATGAACTAAAGAACATGTGATCTCTCCAGATTTATATAGGAACCTAGATAAAAGGAGAGCTTTAACCAGGCTCTGATGATGAAAAACTAGAGAACACATGGTCTTCTGATTAATATAAAGTATAACTAAAGGCAAAGCTTTTTTTTAAACTTTTGGATAGAATGGAGAGGGATTAAAACAGCCGTTGGGTTTTATTGCTGTCTGTGTCCCCATTAAGGAGATTCACCCTCTATATTTGTCCTGTTTACCATTATCATTGAAAGTAAAAGGAAATACCAAATTTTGGGTTATTCCCAGAAAAGTAATATAGGGGAAATCTTCCAATGGGGACACTAGTTCTGGTTAGCTGGGGGGTCCCCAAGGATATCTTAATTTGCAGGGATTTCCTCTCACTTCCTCTTAGGCTATGGGACAGGAAGTGAAGGTAAATCTAGCAATGAGACACAGATGCTCTATCCAAAATAAAAAAAAAAAAAAAAAAAAAAAGATTTTACCTATAGTTCTGCTTTAAAAATCTAGATAAAGGATAGCTTTAAATATTTCACAAGTTCTAAAACCAGACTCTGATGATAATGATGATGAACTAAAGACCATATAATCATTAGATTTTTATAAGAACACAGTGTCAGGGCTGGGCTCAGTTCTCACTTCTCAGTGCTCAGCTGTCGGTTAATTGACAGCACTCATTGTTCCACAGTGGCTGACCTAGTGTTCATTTCCTGCTCTTCAGTCCAGGTCAAAGCCAGCCCCTTCTGGCTATTTAAACTGCCTGGCTCATTCATTCAGCAACTTCGCCTTGGTCAACATATCTAGAGACTTTCTGCTGTGTTCCTGTTGAAGACTTGCCTGGCTGACGTCCCTCCTGGTTCCTGATCCTGTCTGCTGCCTCCGACTATGCTGATCTCTGGCTTCCTGATTTCCTGGCTTGTTCTGACTACCTGATTTGGCTACTGAACCCTGGCTATGTTTTGACTACGTTTACTATTTGTACAATTTTTACCACTTTATTAAAAGGTGTGATTTTTTTACTGCATTTTCTGTCTCCGTCTGTTTCATGGTTCCTGACACACAGATGAAGGGGAGCTTTATATAAGTTCTATAAGTATAACCAATCACTTAAGATGAAGAACTATAAAACATGTAATCTTCAGATTTTTACTCGAACCTAGATAAAGAGCTTTATATCTCACAAATTCCAGATATATAACCAGACTCTGATGATGAAAAACTAAAGAATAGGGATGTGCCGATGTTCATCGAATAGCGAACATTATGGGGCGTTCGCGGCAAATTCGAGCGCCGCAGAATGCCCCATAGTGCGAGATCACAGTGCATTGATGTCTGATGATTGGCCAAAGCATGCACCTGACCTGCATGCTTTGGCCAATCACAGTGCACTCTGCTGTGAGAGCCATGATTGGCCAAAGGCAGGGTGCCTTTAGCCAATCATGGCTCAGGGGGCTAAGTCCGCGTCCAAAACTATACAAGGATGCTTACCTGGCGGCCGTATATAGTGTTATGAATGAGAGAAGTTAAAGAGGAGTTCCAGTCAAAAAAAAAAAAAAATTAAAAAAGTCAGCAGCTACAAATACTGCAGCTGCTGATTTTTAATTGGACACTTACCTGTCCCTGGGTCCAGCAATGTGGGGGATCGAAGCCCCGCTCGTCTCCCCCTCCGTTCGGCGGTGCCGGCATTGCAACTTCACAGCCTGGCACCCACTGCGCATGTGCGAGCGGCGCCGAGATTGGCTGCTCTGTCACCTGGGACCTGTAATGGGTCCCAGATGATTGACAGGAGGGAGGGAGCAGAGCTGAGCCCTTCCTGTGCCGAGGGGGAAGTGATGTCACCAGCCCAGGCACTGGAAGAGGCAGACTACGAGGGACCACATAGCAACAGGCATTTAGAGGTGAGTAAAAAAAAATATATATATTATATATATATATATATATATATATATATATATATATATATATATATATATATATACAAATTTTTTTTGTATTTTTCATGTAGTTTCTTTTTTTGGGTGGAACCCCACTGTAACTAGAGGCAGGTTAGTTAGTGGCGATATATATATACACATATACACACACACACACATATATACACATATACATATATATACACATATACACAGTATATTCAGTGTAGTGTAGACTATATATACAGTGCAAGCAGTGTTTTTATATTTGTGTATATATATATATTTTTACACACACACACACACACACACATACCGTGTAGCAGGGGTATGTGTGTATATTGCATTTAGTGTAAGTATGAGATCTGAGGTCTTTTTGACCCCAGATCTCATATTTAAGATGTCCTACCACAGTATAATGATGGCTGCTGGTCTGCAAGCGGTTAAAATGAGCACTTTTGATTTTTTGTTTGTGTCCCATAGACTTTAATAGGGTTCGCATGTTCACATAAATTTTTTTTCTGTTCACATGTTCTGGTGTGAACCAAACCAGGGGCAGTTCCCCCCATCCCTACATATGATCTCCAAAAGTATAAAATAATCGAAATTAATGGAAAGCTTTATATCTCACAGTTCTAGAACTATAACTAGGCTCTGATGATGAAGACCTATAGAACATATAATCTCCTGATTTATATAAGAGTCCATGTAAAGGAGAGTTTTATATCTCATAAACTCAAGAACGGTAACTAAGCTCTGATGTCTATGAAAAAACTATAGAACGTACATTATAATCTCTGGATTTATATAAGAACCTAGATCAGGGTTTCTCAACCAGGGTCCCCTAAGGTTCCTCCAGAGGTTGCTAGGGGTTCCTTGAGCAATGAGCAATTTCTGCCTCTTGGATATGTTTCCTACAGACACCATTGATCTTTTTAGCTCTCTGTAAGGGGGGAATTCTTCCTAATGACAAGCGTAAGGAAAATTTTTACCACTGTATTATGCTATAGTATCATGAGTTGTAGATATAGTAATTTGGTAAAAGGTTAAGAAAGGCTGACCTGGATGAAGAAGAGCTTTATAGCTCACACATTCTACAGATATAGCCAGGCTCTGATGACGAAGAACTATAGAATTTATAATCTCCAGGATTATATAAGAATCTAGATGAAGGAGAGCTTTGTACCTCACAAGTTCTAGAACTATAACCAGTGCACTTACTCTGGTTTCATCTGGGACATGGTGGTGGTGATGAGGCTTCCCCAGTCTCCTCCTTGTAGATAGAACTCACTAAATCCCAGTCTCAGCATCAGCTTATAGAAGATTCGTGCCGCAGCAATGGCATCAAAACCTGTGCAGGGAAATTTTTAGATATACAATTGTGCTTTCCTGCAACAGCCCCAATCACCCTCCAGAATTTTATTTCTAAGCAAGCTTTAGATGGCTGTATGGCTTTGATATCTGGACCTGGATCTGGTTCACTCTACGATTCCTGATAACAAAGACTTCATCTTTACCCAGAGAAACAACTCACCCTTCGTATGTGGTGCGTCTGAAAAGCCATATCCAGGAATAGAGGGACAGATGACCTCAAATGTGAAGTTGGGGTCCAGGCCGTGCTTTCCTGGCTCAGTCAGAAGTGGAATAATCCGATAGAATTCAAAAAATGAACCGGGCCATCCGTGAACCATCAGCAGAGGGATGGCTTTCTGTCCAGCAGGGAGGTTTGGAGGCTTGACATGGATGAAATGAACGTTCAGTCCTGCAGGGGACACACAAAACTGCATGAAACAGAGGTGCAACCAGGGAATAGTATTAATGCAAATGGTGGAGCATGAGGTCACCGGCATCCCTTAGGGCAGACTTGGCCCATTTGTGAACTTTATTATGCATCATCTGTGTCCTTTTTTATTTTCAGTAAAAAAATGTACCTTCAATTTCGCCATAAGTTGCAAATTCTGAGCTCCATCATGTCATTTACAATAAAGGTGAGGATGACATTGTCTTTTGCTAGAAGGAGCGTTGTGGGTGTTTTATATTGCTAGAGTCTATTGTTTTCTTTTAACAGTGAGGAAATCTATATTTAAACTTTTTTTTTTTTTTATTTTTATTTTTTAGAAACAAAGGGTATTGTTATACACAGTATAGATCCTTCTTTGTTCACTCCTACCCTGTTTCCCTGAAAATAAGACCTAGCGTGATTGTCGGTGATGGCTGCAATATAAGCCCTACCCCCCAAATAAGCCCTAGTTAAAGTCCTTGTAGTTCTTATTTTCGGGGAAACAGGGTAGGGCTTATTTGGGGGGGTAGGGCTTATATTGCAGCCATCACTGACAATCACGCTAGGTCTTATTTTTGGGGAAACAGGGTATGTATTACCCTTTTCTAGCGAGCACATGGCTCTTCCATTTATAATGTACAAAAGTTGAAGACTTCATATTTTCAGCCACGTTTCTACATTAACATTTCTTTATCTTCACAACATTGAAAGAATATGTCCCCCAATAATGAAAAAAAAATAAAAGGAACGCACCTTCAATGTTAGTGGTGTAGTGGGGGTATCTATTGATAATTTCCACCTGTTTGCCCCAATCAAACTTATTCCTCCAGTACGAGACCACCTTCTTCAATGTTTCGCTATTCATCCCATAATGGAACTGGGAGTCCTCCAAAGGGGAGAAGTAGCGGGTGCGGTCCAGACGATCATGAAAGTCCTAGAATAGGAAAACAACAAATACATCAGTATTCATGTCATTCAATTTTTTTTTTTTTGACCTGAGATTCTCCAAACTGATTCTGAACTCCGTACTTACTCTCCAGTCCTATAATACTCAGATTTCATAATATAATCGGTTCCGGGGATGGAACCTTTGACGGATTTCCAGCGTTAGAGTTTAAGAGGATACCAGAGCATCTTCTAGATTGTAAATACATGTTTCCCTTTATTATTGATTCCTCAGCACCAAGTTTCCAACCAGTCAGACAGTCCATGAATAATCCTTGATCACATGCTTGCTTTATGTATTTGTAGCTCCTACCCCGATTTTCTGGGAGTCTGATGGTGACTACCAAGGATAGGGATGGCTGACATGCATTCTCAGGGTGCAGGTTTGTGAGCATGGTGGGTGATGAACAAGAAAGAATTTGGGTGCCAGTCACTTTTATGCTTAAACAAAAGAGAAGTTTAATCCTCAGAACAGGAGAAATGTAGGAGAGAGGGGATCAGGCACAGGGCACCCTTAATAACGATCAGCAACAGGCAGGTTGGCAGACTTTTTAGACAAAAATAGGTGAGGTGAGGTAGACAGTAGTACAGGAAAAATAGCCTCTAAGCTGAACCAGCACATCTGTACTTTGAAGGGGACAGACTGTCTCCTTTAGTAACTGAAGTTCACTCACAGCTTCACATTCAGATTCCCTTGGATGAGTTCTCTCTGAAGTCCTCCCAGCTACTTCATAGCCTCCAGCTACATGAAGATTCCCCTCTGGTGCTTCATTACAACTCCATCCCTCTAGAACCGTTTCCGGATCTCTGGCAGGCTTTTCTCTTCATAAACTCAAACACCCGCATAGGCCTAGCAGCCGGCAGCCATCTGGATAAGCCTCAGGCTTCAGGCCTAGCAGCCAGGAGCTGTACACACATCCACCCAGGCCGAACCCCCGGGGAAGACTGACCCTGATCACCTGACTTCCTGTCATTAAATAGCTTTTCCCAGCATGCATTGCAGAAAATATGATTGGCTGAGAAAAGTATGTTTATACATAACAGATGTCAAAGGCAACAGTGCCACCTACACTGACAAAAGGGAGAAGCCACAATTGAAAGGAATTAAACAAAAGTTATGTAATCACTAAACACTACAAATTGGCCAGGCTGGCTACCACCCAGCACAACTGAATTTACCTGTAGCCCTATTCTAGGGACAAGGGTGCTTCATATTCAAGAGAGTATGCTGAATGTCAGATGTTTCCTCTCTCAGTATTTGATAGTAAACAGTTTGCCCGAAATGTTTGTTAAAAAGGGACTCATCATTTAATCCAGAGCCATTTTTGTGTTTTTACACACAAGTTAAAAAAAATAATTTTAGGCCTGAAGATTACTTAACACCCAAAACATTATATAATTTTGTGAAAGCAGACACCTTGGTAGTTCCAATTTTTTATGTCTAACAATATCAGCACAACAGTTTACATGAGAGCAAAATGTAATTTAAAAATACACTACCGTTAGCTTTAGGGCACACAAATGCAATATGCTACTCAAATGTTTGGTAAAATATAAAAAGATGAGGTTGTGCTGAGTAAATAGACACTTAACATGCCAAGTCTAAATTTTCCATAGGCATTAAAAGTCCCTACAGGTCATCGGTTTAGCATTAACCATGAATAATACTCCTACACATTAACATGTGTCCAAATGTCCATGTTAAAAAAGCATTTTACGTTGAGCACAAAAACCCTACGCATCCATTGAGGGACACAGGAACATCCAAAACCAGTCCAACTCCAAGAGCTGCCATTAGAATAGTGTCAAAGTCTGATTCCAAATGAGGCCAAACCCTCTGCCTGATAGGAGAACCTACCAACATGACCAGAAGGAGGACACAGAGAATCAACCTGATGCCCAACACCAAGGAGAATAAAGGAATAACTCAACATGGGAGGGCGCACCAACTAAAGAGGTGGAGCAATATGAATTTCCAATTGGAGAAGGACAAAGCCAGCATGGTTAACAAGAAAGAAATCAAAGAAAAAAAGCTAGAAAAAACTGATAAGACTTTTCTCCAGCAAAGCTTTCTGAGACACTAGCAACAAACAGAGGCATGCTGGGTAGAGAAGGGGTTATCCTGGGCTGGCCTACATATTGTTTGCCAGTATCCAATCCTTTTCTTGGAGTCCATTGAAGGACACATGAAGCCATATACTATTGGTATATGTTGCCGCTTACATAAGGATTTGACGCTGCCAAGCATAAAAATCTGTAGGCCTGCCCAAGATCACACCTTCTATGCCCAGCGTTCCTCACTTTTTAGCAATTAGTACCAAGAGCATAACCATAAACACAGAATGGTGGGACCTGGGTCCCTCAATAGACTTCAAGAAGAAGAAGGGTTTTACATTGAGTACAAAAATCCTACTTCTTCCTCATTTCCTGAGGGATACAGGTAGTCATTTACTGCCGGGACATCCAAAAGAAGAAGTCCAACTGAGAGGTGGGCAACAGACCAATATCACTGCAGCCCAAGAGCTGCCTGAAAGGTTAGCATCTGAAACTGATACTAGATGAAGATGAACTCCCTGCCTTGATCAGGGAACATACATACATATACATATATCAGAAAATGTACTATAACTTGAAAAACATGTTTATCAGAAGGTTTCATCCTGTCATAGCTTCCACCCTGTCCTAAATTCAGCCATTCCGTCCAAACTGGACTACTCCCACAATCATCGATTACAATACTTTGAAATGATTTCCCGCTTATGAAACCAAATAAAGCCATTTTCTATTAGTTGTTCCATTTATTACCTTTATAACATCTTCGGATACCTCCAGCTTCAATGGACTTATTCTGGTGTCCTCCTTCTCGGTGGGTTTCTCTCCGTGTCCCCACCATCCATCCCCCATGTCTATGGTCTTCCTTTGGCGTCCACATAATAGCCAGCAAAGTGCGGCACCGCCGATCCCAGCTGGAACCAGAGCGCTGTACGGCCAGTGCTCATTGAAGGCCGACCTGTTAAGGAACAGAGTGACATCATTTACATAAAAATCCAGTTGGCATCACTTAATATAAAAGGAGAAGTGGACAGTTTAGAGGGATATATAGAATAGATTTTATGTAAAAGGTTTTATGGATTTTAGGAAAGAGTACCAGCAGGGACAAGTTCCGCATTCCATGAATACATGAAGGATAAGATGATAAGGATGAGGTGCCAAAGATATAATGTGAGTCCAGTAAGTCTTTATTGCATACGAGATGAAGTCAGAAGAAAAAGCCAACACGCTTAGGGGCTCACTCACCCTTCATCAGGGGTAAATGCCAGAAAATAGGGTGAATATTGGACAACATATTGTAAAGGTAAGGGATAAAGTGGTGCTCATCTGGTTTGCCAGTCTAACTGCTATACCAGCAACCCGAACAAGCACCGCTTTATCCCTTTACTTTACAATTTATTGTCCAGTATTCACCCTGTCGCGGACACTGGCTTCAGGGACCTTTTCTGCCCACATTCACCCTGATATTTGTTATTGCTAGATTTCTCTTTTTCTAACATTTTTGAGAGTCTGTTTTCTTGGATTTGCCCAGACTATTCTTAGTTTGTTTAATTCTGATCTATACATGTTCATTGAAAGAGCTGGCCACATTGGCCTCTGGAGCCGGACAGTTTGCTACAGAGGTCGCCTGCTATTGTCTGTTTAATAAGCTTCACCCTTGTTGCCGGGCAGTTTGGTCACCCAGGCTGCTTTAAAGAGGAAGTAAACCCTGATGGGTTTTACTTCCTCTTTATTTTCCTGCAAAGGTAAAGCTTAATGGGCTACTATGCATTCATAGTAGCCCATTATGTGTCACTTACCTGAAACCGAAGCCTGCAATGTCACTACTGTCCCCTCTAGCAGCGAGCGTCCATCTTCAACCCCTCTTCCTTCTGGGGCCACGAACTCCGGCTCTGTGACTAGTTGGAGTCACGTGACATCACTCTCGCGCATTCGCGCAGGAGCCACCAGTCACGGCATGACCCCTATTAGAAATGGCACGATGTGCCCTTTCTGAAGTGCGCATGCACCATAGACATCGACGCATGCGCTGTAGTCATCAGCGCTCTGCTTTTTTCCAAATATCTTCTAAACTGTGGAGGTTTAGGAGATATTTCAAGCACCTACAAGTAAGCCTTAATATAGGCTTACCTGTAGGTAAAAGTGGCTGTACAGGGTGTACAACCACTCTAAGTGCTGCGTTAATTACCTACTTCCTGCCCGGCCTATAGCTGAATGACGGCCGGGCAGTGGTTCAGTTATCCTGACTGGGCTTCATATGACGCCCTGCAGGATAAAAGCTGCCGCGCACCTGTGGGGGCGCATATCGCGGCGATTGGTTGTGCGGTGTGTCAGTCTGACACACCGCTACACCGATCTCGGTAAAGAGCTTCCGGCGGCCGTCCAATCACGGCTGATCACGATGTAAATAGGAAGAGCCGTTGATCGGCTTTTCCCCACTCGCGTCTGACAGACGCGAGTAGAAGAGAGCCGGTCAGTGGCTCTCCTGACAGGGGGGGTCTGTGCTGATTGTTTATCAGCACAGCCCCCCCTCGAATGCCCACTTCAGACCACCAGGGAAGCCTCCAGGACCACCAGGGAAGCACATGATATGTGAATGGCCAGGTACATCCCCCATGGCCATCCACATGTGCCAACATATGCCCAATCAATGTCAATCAGTGCCCATAAATGGGCACTGACTGGCAGCATTATAAAACAAAAAAAAATTCAGTGATGCCCAGCAATGCCACCTATCAGTGTCATCAGTGCCACCCATCAGTGTCATCAGGGCCACCTATCAGTGCCCATCCGTGCCACCTATAAGTACCCATCAGTGCCACCCATAAGTACCCATGAGTGCCGCCTACGAGTGCCCATGAGTGCCGCCTACGAGTGCCCATGAGTGCCGCATACCAGTGCCACCTATCATCAGTGCCCATCAATGCCGCCTATCAGTCCCCGTCATTGAAGAAGAAAACGTACTTATTTACAAAAAAAATTAACAGAAACAAAGAAAAACTTTTTTTTCCCAAAATTTCTGGTCTTTTTTTATTTGTTGCGCAAAAAATAAAAATCGCAGAGGTGATCAAATACCACCAAAAGAAAGCTCTATTTGTGGGAAGAAAATGATAAAAAATCATTAAAGTTTGGGTACAGTGTAGCATAACCGCGCAATTGTCATTCAAATTGCGACAGCGCTGATAGCTGAAAATTGGCCTGGGCAGGAAGGTGTACAAGTGCCCCGTATTGAAGTGGTTCACATGCTAATTATATCATTGTCAGCTAATTAGTTGCTAAAGGGGGGGGGGGGGGGGAGTAGCCATCAGTCAGCCCTACCTCGTTATCTAACCCCTTGTGTTAAAAAGTGTATAAAAAGGCTGTATACTTGCCCAATAAATCATTCCATGTTCAAACTATGTAACTGAGCTAGTCTAGTTCGGTTCTTAGTTACAATATATGGGCTGTAATATCTGATATCCTAAGGTCCAGATTGGAGGAAGCAGTGTACTGACAGAAGCACTCAAGCGGAGTGTGGGACGGGATCCGTCACAATTGGTGGCAGCAGTGGGATGTTTCCTCTTGCCGAGGCACACCCAAACCACCACTGGGACCCTCTACCGTCTGACTCAGACTCGGTTCACACAGGGGCGACTTGTCAGGCGACCTAGTCGCCTGACAAGTCGCCTCCCGTACTGTACATTGGAACCGTTCTAATCGGAGCGACGCAAGTCGCTCCGACTTAGAAAAAAGGTTCCTGTACTACTTTGGGGGCGACTTGCATAGACTTCTATACAGAAGTCGTTTTGCAAGTCGCCGTGGCAGTCGTGTGCAGGTCGCCTCGTTGAAGTGACCTGCAAGTCGTGCCGCCCCTGTGTGAACCGAGTCTTACTGTCACCATTTAAGACATGAAGGAGGAGGAGTGTTGAGCCCTTGAAAAGCGTTGGGTTTTTCTTATGTGCAGTAAAGATTGACTGGACTTACATTATGTCTTTGGCACTCTTATCTTCTTACATTCTTTAGATCAGTGATTCCCGACCTCAGTTCCCAGGGACCCTCCCAACAGGCCATGTTTTAGTCCTTTCCCTTAGATAAAATAGCTGTCAGAAATACTAAGCCATCGATTGCTATAAAGCGCTTGTGCACGGTGAAGGAAATCCTGAAACCATGACCTGTTGGGGGTCCTGAGGACTGAGGTTGGAGTCCACTGCTTTATTAGACTATTCCTGGGGACCACCAAGGTTACTTGGGATAACAGAGAACTTCCTCTGAAAACTGGACCCAAAGTCGTATTCCTCTTGTTTTAGGGGCCCGCTCTCCCCCAATTATATAATTATATTAAAGTTCTCTTGTGACTGATGCAGGATTATTAAACGGTCAGATATCTGCCGCTCCATAGGGGAGACTGGAGGGTCCAATCGGGTCCGCCTGTCAGTTTTTCAGTCTGTGTGATAGGGGCCTCTTTTTTTTTTTTTTTTTTTTTTTTTTTTTAATTAACATTTTCAGGCCTAATAGAATTTGAAAGGAATGGAGAATTTTCTCAGAACAGTTATAAATTACTGGAAACTGAACGCCAGGAAATCAGCAAACACACAGATAAAATACATATGAGGGAGAGGCCATTGGCTGAGAGTCCTGAGATTTACACACCTCTGCCAAATGGCACAGCCAGTTTGGAGAACTGATCTTTCTTCTCAGTAACCCTTACCAGTCTTGTCCCTTCCTCAGACTGTGACTGGATGGGAAAAAATAAGGTGAAGCAGCAGGCTCATGAGCTCAACTCTCTGTCACTCTGCTCTCTCCTTCTATCAGCATGCACCTTCCTTGCAGCACAACTGATTGGCTCCTTTTGCTGCTTATCCTTCAACAAATTGGGGATCTGACTTTTCTCTGTTGCAGTTAAGGTGGTTGTAAACCTAGTTACCCCACTTTTACCTAAAGGTAAGTTATTACCTGCATGGTTTAGGAGATATTTACCAGATACGCTTGCACTGACATCATCGGCGCATGCGCACTGAAGAAAGGGTATGATTGTGCCGTTCCTAAAGAGCCCGTGTCGTGACCGTCGGC
This sequence comes from Lithobates clamitans, assembly GCA_037952925.1. Taxonomy (NCBI): domain Eukaryota; kingdom Metazoa; phylum Chordata; class Amphibia; order Anura; family Ranidae; genus Lithobates; species Lithobates clamitans. The sequence continues at coordinate 509,229 of JBBGZY010001730.1, forward strand.
TCCCACGTGCATGTGACGTCACGCGACTCCGGCCAGTCACAGACTTAAAGTCTACGGCCCCGGAAGGAAGAGGGGTGAAGATGGATGCGGCCACCAGCAGGCTTCGATTGCAGGTAAGTGCAACATGCGATGCATACTAGTCCATTATGCTTTTACTTTGCAGGGTTTACTTCCTCTTTAAAGTGGTTGTAAACCCGAAAAAAATAAAAGGAACAAACCCTGTAAGACAAAAGACATAATGAGCTAGTATGCATCGCATACTAGCTCATTATGAAATACTTACCTTAGATCAAAGCAGTTGCAGCGGCCCCGCACACCTCTGTGACCAGCGATAGATCTCCCAGAGCTATTTCCGGGTTCGCAAGTTCCGGCGCTGTGATTGGCTGGAGCGCGGGATCTGCCGGTCACGGCGCGCTGCTGAAGAAACGGCGCAAGCGTACATGGTAAAAATCTCCTAAACTGTTCGTAGCAAGTACTGCGCCTTCCTCCCCCAGTCTGAGTGCTGCTGTACAGGGATTAAGAGGCTCTATCTCCCCCCCCCCCCCCCCCCCCAAGGGGTCATACTGAATAAAACTGCATAGGGGGAAATACTGTTTGTCCTCCTCTACTCCAAAAATTATGGCGGTTGGGAGAGGATGAACCTGATGGGGAATTGTCCTCTTCCAGAACCATGAACTCAACAATGTACACCTCCAGGAGATATTAATATGGATGTATCTATAAGAAGAAACCCACAGACTACAATGTAACAAGTGGATCTTCCTGTATATTGTTACATTGTCTTTCCCCTTACCTGCCGTTCTCAAGGACTTGTCTCCACATGTCGCCTTCCTGATCTGATGGGACTTTATCCTGTGGCTGTCTGGGTAATAGAGCGTCAGCCTCTCATCTCTCCGCCTCTGTGTAAGACAAAGGTGAAATAGAACAATAAACTAAAAATATCGACAACCCCGAGAGAGAGAGATCACATCACACAACTACAGATGGTGTACAACATAAAATAGAGACACTTGTCTTCTGTTACAAAGGGTTAAATGTTACATGCAAGTTGCTGCCTCCCTTTTCCTCCTCTGGGATAAAACCCAGTCATGTGACAGCACTTAGCAATTGCAGGGGTTAAAGCTTTCCTGACCAATAGAATAAAAGCATTAGGCTTATTTAAAGGGCCAGTCCAACTAAAAGCTGCTGGTGAGTTAATTTGTGAGATCTCTGCACTGTATTCCTAGGGGTGCACACCTGCCATTTCCAGCACAAGGGGTTTCCACTGTCTCTGCACTGGGTTACCAGGTCTGTACACCTGCTGTGCCCATTATGAAGGATTTCCACCACCCCTGTGCTAAGTTCCCGAGTCTGTATACCTGCTGTGCTGTGCCTATTTAGAGGGGTTCCCACCATCCTTGTGCTGAGTTCCTGGGTCTGTACACCTGCTGTGCCCATTACGAGGGATTCCCACCATCCCTGTGCTGCGTTCCTGGGTCTGCCTATCTGCTGTGCCCATTATGAGGGTTCCCACCATCCCTGTGCTAAGTTCCTTTGTCTGTACACCTGATGTGCCCATTATGAGGGGTTCCCACCATCACTGTGCTGAGTTCCTGGATCTGTACACCTGCTGTGCCCATTATGAGGGGTTCCCACCATCCCTGTGCTAAGTTCCTTTGTCTGTACACCTGATGTGCCCATTATGAGGGGTTTCCATCATCCCTATGCTGAGTTTCCAGGTCTGCACACCTGTTGTGCTTATTATGAGGGGATCACACCATCTCTGTGCTGAGTTCCTAGATTTGTACACCTGCTGTGGACATTAGGAGGGGTTCCCATCATCCCTGCGCTGAGTTCATGGGTCTGCATACCTGCTATGCCCATTACGAGGGGTTCCCACCATCTCTGTGCTGAGTTCCCTTGTCTGCACATCTCCTGTGCCCATTATGAAGAGTTCCCACCATCCCTGTGCTGAGTTCCCAGGTCTGTACACCTGCTGTGCCCATTATGAGGGGTTCCCACCATCCCTGCACTGAGTTTCCAGGTCTGCACATCTGCTGTGCCCATTATGACAGGTTGCCACCATCGCTGTGCTGAGTTCCCACCCGCTGTGCCCATTATGAGGGGTTAATTTTGTTTATTGAAAAATCTTACAAACAACAACCTGTATACAATAAAACCATAATAAATAAATAAAACATATTTACAAAATATTTTAATACGACTATACAAAACAAAAACACAAGAACATAATAAATGATGCAAACCAAATTGCGCACAACATAATCCCTACGAGAGAGCCAGACTAAGGAACATCACCGTCACCATGCATGTAGCCTTTTATCAAAAATATATTGGATCTGAAAATCTAGGGGAGTGAAACAAGAATACAAAGAAAAGTTGCACATCCCGGGATCGACAGGCATCAGCTACAGAGTATTGATATTCCTCCATGCCCTTATCCAGGCCTCCTGCTGCCACCTGTCTTTCTCAGGACCCTGAATCTTCCCAACCTCACCACCAGAGAGGATTTTACTCACTAAGGATACCGGACACCGTTACTAGACTAACTAAAAAAAAGTGTTTTTACAAATCATAATCCTGACAAGTCTGGAATGCCCCATACACCCACTCTGCATAACTCATATGGGGGAGGAAGGGTATACTCAGAACCCTCCCCACCCTCTTGTACACCTCTATATTAAAAGGGCACTGAAGAAGAAGGTGATCCATAGACTCCACCACTCTTCCACACTCCACTCTCGGGCAGCCCCAATCACTCATGAAAAGAAACTTTAAGTTGCCCTTCACATATAGTTTTCCATGAAAGGCAAGCCAAGCCTGATCCCTAAACTTCATTGGAATTCTCTCCAAATTATTCAATCGCAAACCCACCCCCAAAACCAGGCTTGGATAATCCCTCAAGGCCAGTGGCTCGCAAAAAGCAAAGCTCATAATCCGCTTCTCAAGAAGTTTCCTTGGAAGAGATCTGACTTCTCCTGCTCTTACTTGCCACTGTTGAAGCATTTTCAAACACGGGGCAACATCAGCCGGGAGCTTATCATGCTTGACCCTCAGGCTTTTCACCAGCCCACCATTTTCCCAGTCCCGCAGAGAGGGCCTAAACCAGGACTGGAAAATCCCCACCCACCCAGGTGGTCTCTCTGCCAACATGTCACCAAGATTGTACTTCACAAACATCAGAGAGAAAAAGACTACAGGGTTGACCATCCCTAGACCACCCTCCCGCCTAGGAAAGTAAGTCATATTCCTTTTGACTAGGTTTATTTTGTTCCCCCATAACAGCTGGAAGAAACAACTATAGACCCTTGATCAGATCAACCTTTTCTCTCAAGGAAAGCCACCAACCTTTCCAGCTTGCCATCTTGGCATCAGCATTCTCCAGCCTGTATGACCATAGTCACCTGGGCCAAATTCAGTGCCTAGAACTCAAATTTTTTGTTGGGGCTCCGAGAAGTCATCCGGGAGAACAAAGCATTCGCCTTCCACGCCCATCTAGAAAGCTTCACACTTGTCCTGGTTGACCTTTGAACCTGATGCCTCTGTATACTGCCTTATCACTGAGACCACCAGAAACATCACCAGCATAGGCCACAACCTTCAAAGAAGGCTCACCAGCGATGCCCAAAGGTACCTCACACAATGATCCACTCTCTAGCCTTCTAATGAAGAGGTCGATTGCAAACACACACAGCAGAGGACAATGGACACACAATGGACACTCCTGACGCACACCCGGGCCAACCACAAAGGGCTACCCAAGTCAACCATTAACCAGAGGAAAGCTTTCAGCCCCTTTGTACAAAATCTTGAGCCAATCAATGAAACCCCCCCCAGGCCATATTTGCCAAGAAGGAGTCATAAGTACTCATGATTAACCCGATCAAAGGCCTTAGCCTGATCCAATTTAAGCAAAAATGTACCCTAACCAGCAGCCCTACAACGCTCCAAGGCCTCCTGGACAGCTAACACCGCTGAGAAAGTGATTCTACTCTGGACCGAGCAGTGCTGGTGGTGGGATAATAAACTGCCTGCCACTGGTGATAATCTCCAGAAAAAAATCTTTGCCAGTATCTTTCTATCGACATTAGGAAGACTAATGGCGTGCCAATTCCCAATCATTGAAGGATCTTTACCCTTTGACAGAAGGATCACTGCAGATTGCCTCATGGAGGGAGGGAGAAAACCCTCATACAAAGGATTGTCTTAAAACATTTATAAAATTCGGCTGTCAAATTATCTGGCCCTAGCGTTTTCTTGATGGCTAGTTTATCAATAGCCTGGATTACCTCATCTGCAGTGATTTCATTCGTCAAATTCATCAAAGGAACATTACTCTCCAGACCTGGAGTCCAAAAAAGCCAACATCCTTGTATAGTATGACCTGACAACCTCCAGGATCCCTGACCTAGACTTCGTCAGAGAGCCCATATTGTCCTTCAGGCCATTGACAGTCTTAACTGCTACGCTCTGTTTACAGTTTTGGTCAGGCGAATGGTATTTCCCATAATCCCTCTCCTGAACCAAAGAGGCGTGCCGGTCATATTGATGTCTCCTAAGGAGGAGCTTCACCTCAGAGATCGCCCCAGAATCTCCTCCATTCAAAACAAGGCGGTTAAGTTTCCTCCGCAAACGCTGGTAGGTGATATACTTATCTTGCTGCTTCTTTCTTCCTATGACCTTGAAAAGCCCAACAGTCCGCTGTTTTACAAGCTCCCACCATTTTGACTTACTGTTGCAAAAGTCTAGGATAGTTACTTGTGCTTGAAAAAAATCCTCAAAGAATTGTCTTTCTCTCTCGCCTTCCAGGAGTGCCGAATTCAATCTCCAGATACCCCTCCCCCTAGGTGGCATGTCTGAGGCAGAGTCACAGATAGAATACAGTGATAGGAAAACTCCACTGCCTGACACACAGATGCCGAAAAAGCAGAGTCTCCCTTTAAAAAAAAAGATCTATCCTACTCTGACTAATACCTCGCTGAAAAGTGAACCCTGTGCTGTCTGGGCAGCGCTTAATGTGCGCATCTACCAGACCTGCTTCCCTAACTATCGCATTGAGAAAAAGGCTGTCAGAGCCCAGCTTATCTCGGAAACCTCTCCTGTCTTTAGACCTAGTAATGGTGTTGAAATCACCTCCAAAGATAACCTACTGGACCGTAAAAAGAAAAGGCTTAATCTTTGTAAAGAGGCATTTCCTGTACCACTTTGTCTGGGGACCATAGATGTTAATCAGGCGCAGGTCCTGCCCCCTCACAGAGACGTCCAAGACTATGCATCTCCCAATCTCTACCTCAATTACCCACCAGCATGTTTCCATACCAGAAAAAAGGACTGCAACCCCGCTATAATGCACGGCCGCAAGAGACCAAAATAAGGGACCACGTCTCCACTCCTTCTTTGCCAGATGTATATCGGCAAGACTACTCAGATGGGTCTCTTGCAAAAATAAAATGTCAGCATCAAACTCCCTGAGCAAAAATAAGGCCATATGACAAGCACTTACTGATCTTAAGCTGGCAACATTATTGGTTGCCACTTTTAATGGAGTGGGAACTGCCATTAGGCTAATTGAGGCAGCCATTTCTTAACCTGACTACTCCCTCTCCTTGGAGAACCAGCGCGCTTCATTGCACCCTGTGACTCATCATCCATAGAGGATGCCGTACTCAACGAGTCCAATTCATCATCATCATCTGACAGGACCTCAAACTTATTTGCCAATGGCAAAACCTTAGGACTTAAGGTAACTGTACCTCTTTTTTCTTTCTTTCTTTTGCCCCTCCTACTTTTATCCTCCAACCACTGCATATCATCCTTAGACAAACCCGAATCAACAGCTTCCCATCTCCTACCCTCCCCTTCATCCCCCTCCCCCCCATTTTTCCTTCCGTTACCTACCACAAGGCAGCCTCTTCACCATCCTCCCCACTCCTCTGCACCCCACGATCCTTAATAGAAACCTTGCAGCATCGAGGGAGGGAGACTGGCACTGCACTTGATGCACCTACCTCAGCACCTCTTGCTGCCTCTGCAATTTTAGAAGACATAGAAGGATTGGACACATTCTCGGTAACTGATACCTTACCTACAAACTGGGAAGACATGGGCACACTAGGTAAACGCACAGACTGCGGCCCCACCAACTGGGAAGACACAGACATATTGGGTATTGGCACAGACTCAGATAGAATCACAGGCACCCCAGCTGCTGAGCTCTGAGCATTCTCCATGTCCAGGCAGAAGAACTCTCTCATAAGCTCAGGCTTGTTATGCGTTGCCTCAGGACACTGACTGTAAGGATGTCCCACCGGATTGCACAGATTGCACCTTATAATGTTACAGTCCTTTGTCAAATGTCCTACACCCTGACACAGAGAGCACTTTATCACCGGACAGGAGGATGCAAGATGCCCTTTATCTCCACACTTGTTGCATAGCTTTGGCTGGCTCGGGTAGAAGATGGTCAGCCTGTCCCTCCCCACGAAAGCTGAGGATGGGATGGCAGATGCTGAATGACATTGTCAATGACTTTTCATTTTAACTGCACAGACCACCCCCCCCACCCCCCCATCCATATTCCCCGATCATCCAAAATCTTCTTTATGGGGCCCAGGACTTCTCCATACCTCTTCAACCCCTTGTGGTATGGACTCATTGCGGACAGGAACTGTCACCATTTTAATGAGTGGCTGGTGTGATACAAGCTTGGGGATGTGCCCTCTCCAGTCCAGCAGGCCCCTACACACGTGCTCATATTTCTCCCAAAATATGTCCAAAGACTCCGGACGGATAAAGGACAAATCATACTCATAGGAACTGGCAAAGATATCTGTGGGGCAGAAGGGGGACAGAGGCCTCAACCATTGAGGGCTCACCAGATGCCTGAGGTGTTGAACAGCTGGGCTCATCCTCCAGGCCCACTTTCCCACTCTCTACTGACTCTGTCGGTACCTGCATCTCCTCACTTATTGGGTCACTTTCCGTGCAGTAAGCAGCTCCTCTTCTCATTCGGCTAAACCGTTCCTCGTTTCTATATTTTTCTTTAAATATTCTGCTATTCTCCTTCAGAGAGCTCACCAGTTCTTTTTGCTTTCTCACAGCTTGCTCCAAGTCCTTCAACTCAGGCCTCAGAGCCGGTCTCTTTTTACTGTATACTTTGGCACAAATCTGTTTTTTCTTCCTAAATTCAGCCATCAAAACTACCAATTTCTCCTCTTCTTTCTCAATCTGTTTTAGCTTACTGACAATCCCCTGTCTAAAGACAGACAGGGACTAATTTCTCCTTGGGCCAGGCCCAGTATCTTCCACAGGCTGAGGCTTAGTCACAGGCCTATTCAGGGGGCCCCCGCCAGGGTCCTCCCCAGGATCCAGCATTCCTCCTGGGGCAGAGAAGCAACTCCAGCCCCTGGTCTCTGGAAGCACAGGAGCTAAGGAACCATCAAACCTCACACCTCACTGTCAAGGAGCAGAATGGCAGTTTCCCACCATCCCTGTGCTGAGTTCATGGGTCTGCACACCTGCTGTGCCCATTATGAGGGGTTCCCACCATCCCTGTGCTGAGTTCCTTGGTCTGTACACCTACTGTGCCCATTATGAAGAGTTCCCACCATCACTGTGCTGAGTTCCCAGGTCTGTACACCTGCTGTGCCCATTATGAGGGGTTCCCACTGCCCCTGCACTGAGTTTCCAGATCTGACCATATGCTGTGAACATTATGACAGGTTCCCACCATCCCTGTGCTGAGTTCCTTGGTCCGCACACCTGCTGTGCCCATTATGAGGGGTCCCCACCATCTCTGTGCTGAGTTCCCAGGTCTGTACACCTGCTGTGCCCATTATGAGGGGCTTCCACCATCCCTGTGCTGAGTTCCCAGGTCTATACACCTGCTGTGCCCATGATGAGGGGTTCCCACCATCACTGTGCTGAGTTCCCAGGTCTGTAAACCTCCTGTGCTCATTATGAGGAGTTCCCACCATCCCTGTGCTAAGTTCCTTGATCTGTAAACCCGCAGTTCTCATTATGAGGGGTTCCCTCCATCACTGTGCTGAGTTCTTAGGTCTGTACACCTGCAGTGCTCATTATCAGGGGTTCCCACCATCACTGTGCTGAGTTCACAGGTCTGTAAACCTCCTGTGCTCATTATGAGAGGTTCCCACCATCACTGTGCTAAGTTCTTAGGTCTGTACACCTGCTGTGCTCATTATGAGGAGTTTCCACCATCCCTGTGCTGAGTTCCCAGGTCTGTATACTTGCAGGCCCAAATGATGTTGAGTGTTAAAATACCGTTATATATGGTATTAATATCGATACTCTGTAAATTATATTGATGAGGAAAGTTTCAAGAAAATCCATTCAGTTCTTGTGTAAAAAATAAAAAAAATAGCAAAATATTACAAAAACAATATCAAAATGTAGAATGTAAAAATATCAATAAAGTATTATATTCTTAAGATGAAGATTGAATCAGATGTGTGTCTTTGTGTGTGTCTTTGTGTGTGTCTCAAGCAAAATTAGCCCAACTGTCCTTCTGTTACTAGCTTTTACTCCTAAAATCTGACCCCTCCTTCCTAAAAAGGCTGGTTTAAGGTTCTCATTTGTCTTGGAGTTCTACAGAAAAGCGCAGGCTTCAACCACCTCACGTAATGGTGGGAGTTGCTCAGTCTCTATGCATTGGCATTCCTGAGAAGTGGGCAAGAACAATGTGTGAAACCATTTAACATATATACACAGTGGGGACAGAAAGTATTCAGACCCCCTTAAATTTTTCACGCTTTGTTATATTGCAGCCATTTGCTAAAATAATTTAAGTTCATTTTTTTCCTTATTAATGTACATACAGCACCCCATATTGACAGAAAAACACAGAACTGTTGACAATTTTGCAGATTTATTAAAAAAGAAAAACTGAAATATCACATGGTCCTAAGTATTCAGACCCTTTGCTGTGACACCCATATATTTAACTCAGGTGCTGTCCATTTCTTCTGATCATTCTTGAGATGGTTCTACACCTTCATTTGAGTCCAGCTGTGTTTTATTATACTGATTGGACTTGATTAGGAAAGCCACACACCTGTCTATATAAGATCTTGCAGCTCACAGTGCATGTCAGAGCAAATGAGAATCATGAGGTCAAAGGAACTGCCTGAAGAGTTTAGAGACAGAATTGTGGCAAGGCACAGATCTGGCCAAGGTTACAAAAAAATTTCTGCTGCACTTAAGGTTCCTAAGAGCACAGTGGCCTCCATATTCCTTAAATGAAAGACGTTTGGGGCGACCAGAACCCTTCCTAGAGCTGGCCGTTCAGCCAAACTGAGCTATCAGGGAAGAAGAGCCTTGGTGAGAGAGGTATAGAAGAACCCAAAGATCACTGTGGCTGAGCTCCAGAGATGCAGTCAGGAGATGGGAGAAAGTTGTAGAAAGTCAACCATCACTGCAGCCCTCCACCAGTCAGGGCTTTATGGCAGAGTGGCCCGACGGAAGCCTCTCCTCAGTGCAAGACACATGAAAGCCCACATGGAGTTTGCTAAAAAAACACCTGAAGGACTCCAAGATGGTGAGAAATAAGATTCTTTGGTCTGATGAGACCAAGATAGAACTTTTTGGCCTCAATTCTAAGCGGTACGTGTGGAGAAAACCAGTCCAATACCTGTCCAATACAGTCCCAGTGAAGAAGTGAAGCATGGTGGTGGCAGCATCATGCTGTGGGGGTGTTTTTTAGCTGCAGGGACAGGACGACTGGTTGCAATCGAGGGAAAGATGAATGCGGCCAAGTACAGAGGTATCCTGGACGAAAACCTTCTTCAGAGTGCTCAGGACCTCAGACTGGGCCGAAGGTTTACCTTCCAACAAGACAATGAACCTAAGCACACAGCTAAAATAATGAAGGAGTGGCATCACAACAACTCCATGACTGTTCTTGAATGGCCCGGCCAGAGCCCTGACTTAAACCCAATTGAGCATCTCTGGAGAGACCTAGAAATGGCCGTCCACCAATGTTTACCATCCAACCTGACAGTACTGGAGAGGATCTGCAAGGAGGAATGGCAGAGGATCCCCAAATCCAGGTGTGAAAAACTTGTTGCATCTTTCCCAAAAAGACTCATGGCTGTATTAGATCAAAAGGGAGCTTCTACTAAATACTGAGAAAAGGGTCTGAATACTTAGGACCATGTGATATTTCAGTTTTTCTTTTTTAATAAATCTGCAAAAATGTCAACAATTCTGTGTTTTTCTGTCAATATGGGGTGCTGTGTGTGTACAATATGGGGTGCTGTGTGTACAATATGGGGTGCTGTGTGTACAATATGGGGAGCTGTGTGTACAATATGGGGTGCTGTGTGTACAATATGGGGTGCTGTGTGTATAATATGGGGGGCTGTGTGTACAATATGGGGTGCTGTGTGTACATTAATGAGGAGAAAAAATGAACTTAAATGATTTTAGCAAATGGCTGCAAAATAACAAAAAGTGAAAAATGTAAGGGGGTCTGAATACTTTCCGTCCCCACTGTATATTATATTCATTGAAAACCCTATGTTCTTATTAAAATCCTAATCAAGAAATATTGCAGTATAAAGAAATTATAATCGTATATATACACAAACTTTTGCATCTTAAGAAATGTGAAACCTTCCTTCTCCATCTGTGATTGGGGGGGTGGGGTGGTAAGAACTAATTACTACCATATGTGAGTTCTCCAATGAAATGCTTATGAAGTTTATAACAATATGAATACTTTCACAAGTATAAAAGTCTATATTTCACTTTTT